>OZ012738.1:43202567-43577567 GCA_963859935.3 Lathyrus sativus | reverse complement strand
CGAATCCGGCAGAACTGTTTGTTGTGTATTGTGATGCTTCTTTGATGGGTTTAGGAGGTGTGTTGATGCAAAATAAACAAGTTGTAGCTTATGCTTCGAGGCAACTCAAAGTGCATGAGAGGAATTATCCGACGCATGACTTAGAGTTGGCCGCCGTTGTATTTGTGCTGAAGCTTTGGAGGCATTATTTGTTTGGTTCGAGATTTGAGGTATTTAGTGATTATAAGAGTTTGAAGTATCTCTTTGATCAGAAAGAATTGAATGCAAGGCAGAGGAGATGGCTGGAACTTTTGAAAGATTATGATTTTGGTTTGAATTACCATCCGGGTAAAGCAAATGTGGTAGCTGATGCATTGAGTAGGAAATCATTGCATATGTCGATGATGATGGTGAAAGAGTTGGAAATGATTGAGCAATTTCACGATTTGAGCTTAGTGTGTGAGAAGACTTCTTACGGAGTTAAGCTTGGTATGTTAAATCTTACTAGTGGTATTCTTGACGAGATTTGAGAAGGACAGAAATCTGATTTGGGTTTAGTTGATCGGTTAAATTTGATCAATCAAGGTCAAGGTGGTGATTTTCAGATTGATGAAAATGGTATCATGAGATGTCGTGACAAAGTTTGTATTCCTGATATTGTTGAGCTTAAGAAGAGTATTATTGAAGAAGGGTATCGTAGTGGATTGAGTATTCATCCGGGTGCTACTAAGATGTATCAAGATTTGAGGAAAATATTTTGGTGGCCTCGTATGAAAAAGGATATTGTCGAGTTTGTGTATTCTTGCTTGACTTGTCAGAAGTCAAAGATTGAGCATCAGAAACCGTCGGGCTTGATGCAATCGTTTTCTATTCCTAAGTGGAAATGGGATAGCATATCTATGGATTTTGTGTCAGGTTTACCTAGGACGCCGAGTAACTTTGAAGCTATCTGGGTTATTGTGGATAGATTGACCAAATTTGTTCACTTTATTCCTATACGAATGGATTACCCCTTGGAGAGATTGGCAAATCTGTACATTGAAAGGATTTTCATTTTGCATGGTATTCCGTCTAGCATTGTGTCAGATAAAGATCTGAGGTTTACTTCGAGATTTTAGGAGAATTTACAAAGTGCTTTGGGTATGAAGTTACGTTTGAGTTCTGCTTATCACCCTCAGACCGATGGTCAGACAGAGAGGACGATTCAATCACTTGAGGATCTTTTGAGAGCATGTGTATTGGAGAAGGGAGGAGCTTGGGATAACTACTTACCTTTGATTGAATTTACTTACAATAACAGTTTTCATTCGAGTATTGGTATGGCACCGTTTGAGGCATTGTATGGTAGACGGTATAGGACGCCATTATGTTGGTATGAGTCTGGAGAGAGTTTTGTGGTTGGACCCGAGATAGTCCAGCAGACTACCGACAAGATTAAGATGATTCAAGAGAAGATGAAGATTTCTCAGAGTCGTGAAAAGAGTTATCATGATAAGAGGAGGAAAGCACTTGAATTTCAGGAAGGAGATCACGTGTTTCTTCGAGTTACTCCAATAACTGGTGTTGGTAGAACGTTGAAGTCGCGTAAATTGACATCGCGTTTTATTGGTCCTGATCCGATTTTGCAGAGGATAGGAGAGGTAGCCTATCGGGTTGCTTTACCGCCGTCGCTTGCTAATCTCCATGACGTGTTCCATGTATCTCAGTTGAGGAAACATATTGCGGATCCGTCTCATGTAGTCCAAGTAGATGATGTGAAGGTGAGAGATAACCTGACTGTGGAGACATCACCTATGCGAATAGAGGATCGGGAGTTGAAGCAACTTCGAGGTAAAGAGATTGCTTTGGTGAAGGTCACTTGGGGAGGACCGGCTAGTGGAAGTGTGACTTGGGAGCTTGAGAGTCAGATGAGGGAGTCTTATCCTGAATTATTTGTTTAAGGTAATTTTCGAGGGCGAAAATCTTTTAAGTGGGGGAGGGTTGTAAGAACCCAATTTTTAATAATTAATTATTTATGTTAATTAATTAATTTATGTGATTTCTTTAATTTAAATGAATGTGTAGATATTTTGAGAGAAGAAAATATGATGGAGAGGAATAGAATAGAAAGAGATATAAGAGAAAGAGGAGAGAAAAGAAAGGATAGAAAGAAAAGAAGGAAAGGAGAGAAAGAAAGAAAGAGGAAGAAGAGAAAAGAGATGAAAAAGAGAGGAAAGCTTGGATTCATCAAGATCAACCCTTAGGAGTCGATTTAATTAGGTAAGGGTGTGAAATCTTATTATTCTATCAATGTGTGTGATTATGTATGTGTATGTTTGGATTGTTTGGATGTTTTCCATCTTTTCCCATTCTATAACAGAAATGGTTTAATCCATAGAAACCGATGTTTGAACGGTTAGAATCTGGAATTAATGGTGTAGTTTAGTCGAGGAATGTTAGGCTAAAACTATTGGAACTTGTTGGAATTGAATCGGGTGATTTTGGGAGTTTCTGAGGTTTTTGGACTGTTGGGGTTTTTGAGTACGCAGACACTCGCTAGCACGTTCGCTAGGCGAGTAGAGTGGCGAGTCGTTTGCTAAGCGAGCTGGTAGCGAGTTTCCAGCGAACGTCCCCAGACTTGGGCAGAATGGAAATGATCCTTTTCGCTGGTAGCGAGTGATGTAGCGAGCTTGTTTGCTAGGCGAGGCTCCAGCGAGCCAGTAGCGAATCCTTCTAGTAGCTTCGGACTGTCTTCGCGAGCTTGTTTGCTAGGCGAACCAATAGCGAGTGTTCGCCAAGGACTCGCTAAGCGAGGGGTGTAGCGAGCGTGACAACATTTTTATTTCTTGTTGTGTTCCATCCAACGTTGATTGTTCGGCTCGAGTATGATCAGTCTTTCTGATTTGCATAGTTGTCTGCTGTGATATGTTATGTTGTGGGTAGCCGTATGACGTGCATCCTAGATTATAGAATCGATAGTGAAATGTGGCCTTTTGGCAAATATATGCATTGTTTAAATTGATTAAAAGTGTATGATGAATGTGATGAAGTTCGTTGCCGTTTGGCGCGATAATGTGAATGCATATCGATTGTATGCGATTGTATATGAAGAATTCATGAATATGTATTTGTGATTGAATCTAATTGATTCTTGTGTACTACTTGATGAATGTGATGATGATGTTGAAAGTATGAATACTTTGATTATTATGAAATGTGTTATGTGTGCAATCATGTTATAATTCTTGTGTGATGAATTAGTTGAGTATGCATGGGATTAAGATGCGAGAACGGTCTTAAGTGCATATGATTGTTGATTGCATACGCATCATTTGTTCAAGAGGCAATACTTGCTAGTTTCGTGGAGACTAGTGACTTGTCCCAAACCTAGAGCGGGGTTTGAAAGCTTAGGGAATGGGCTTTTGTTGTTATCGGTCTAGGGAACGGACCCGGTTTAAGTGTAAAAACCAAAAAATGATAACAAGTGTTGGTACCACATGGCATGAGTTGCATTGACCTGCATTGAGTCACATGGCATAGGTATAATTGTTGTATGGAAGTGTGCATATGTGTATGAATTGTTGAATTGAGAATTTAGGATGTATGCATGCTGAAATATGCTTGGTGATTATCCATATTTGTTTATATATACATTGTGATGTGTATGATGAATTGGGTGAAAAATGTGGAATATGTGTATTCTATGCTTGCGTGTATATATATATATATATATATATATATATATATATATATATATATATATATATATATATATATATATATATATATATATATATATATATATATATATATATATATATATATATATATATATATATATATATATATATATATATATATATATATATATATATATATATATATATATATATATATATATATATATATATATATATATATATATATATATATATATATATATATATATATATATATATATATATATATATATATATATATATATATATATATATATATATATATATATATATATATATATATGCATTGATTATTATGATAATATATCTCACCCTTCTGCTGTTTTATGGTGCCCTATGAGGCATTGTAGAGTAGGTTGGCTGGAGGTCCTTTTGTGAAGTGTGCCTTCATCTTTTGGTCGGTTAGCTAGGATGTATAGGATTCTTTTGTGATACATTGTATATGTATCTAGTTGTTGGGTCGAGTCATACTCTGGTCATGTAACACTGGGATCGCTTGGTGGATCGCTTGGTTTATATATTTTAGAGATACATTATGTACTCTATACTATTTTTTTATATTTATCGAATTATTATGATGTTGGCCCCAGTGCCTAATGATGCTGATCTAGGTGGTGAATTCAAATGTTTCTTTTACGAAGATTGTGATATAATTGAATCCGCTGCTACATGCAAAGTGAAACTTTGAAAAGCATGATTATTTATTGAAGTGTTAATGAGCATGACAGGTGGTTTTTGATGTTTGAAAGTTATGTGTGACACCCTTTTGTGAATGCATAATTATTTACTCTAATTATTCATATAATTTCCATAGGGTTTTGAAGGGTGTTACAAGTATGGCTAAGTGGATGCAAAAATAGCTAGCGCTCCATCTGTTATGAGCATTGAGGTTGTCATAGATGTTGCTGGAATCATGGTCGGCGATCCCCTAAAATGTCGGGTCTGTTGAAACTAGTTTGGTTCTACAACTATCCTTATGTTTTTATGATAATAAAGTGTAGATAACAATTTTGTACTCTAACTAGTTTGCTAAATGTGCAGATAATAAGAAACAGATTCTGACTCTGAAAATGTCCAGGTTGTGAACCAAATGATAAAATAAAAGTGTGTTTACAAGGAAGTCAAGCATCAGATTTGATAAGGCAATGTTTATGAATAGAAATTATCCAGATAAACTTTGATAAAGACAATGACTACCAATATCTGAAAGTCTCATAACTTAACTCCAAAGACTATGAAGTCTCACCATGTTCTGAAGACAGATTTTGTACTCTACTCAAGCTTCATTAACTTGTATATGAAGCCTTTGAATATAAGGTTAAACCCAAAGGTCAACGACTAATTGAATTTATAGAAGTACAAAAGCAAATATACTTTCTATGTAAAATATTAAACACTGTACCAACGAAGTTTCTCACGTCTCATCATCCTCACCAACTTTCTGCTGCAAGTGTCATTCTAATGTTGCAATATGAAGGGACCCCATACAACTATTACATTGGGGATATTCCAATTTCATCCTCCAATGAATCTATTTCTACTTATATAAAGAGGTCTTGGAAGATTGAAAATGAAATAAAATGATTTTACACATCATCACATACATTCAAAGTACATATGTGAAAGAGAAAAATAAAAGAAGTGTTTCTCACACTCATACACTTAGAACATCTTCTTTGAATATCTTTGTTAAGTGTAGTATTTGATTTAAACTTGTGTATCTGATTTTTGAAGCAACTTGTAAACACAAACCTTGTTTATCTTAAGCTTTAGTTAATTTCATTGAGAGACTAAGTTTAGTCAGAATTCTCAAGAAGCCATTGAAAATTAGTCTTTGAGTTCCATTTCCTTGAGAGACCAGGGTATAGTTATAATATCTCAAGGAGCATAAGACTGTGTATCTTTGAGTCGTATAATCAGTTTGATTATTGGATTAAGTCCTTATTAAAAAGGAAAAATCACTCAGGCGGGTGGACTGGATGTAGCTTCGCTAACAGTGAACCAGGATAAAAAATACTTGTGTTCTTATCTTTATCATTATCTTTTTTGTTTGAGATATATGGTTGCAAAAGTTTTTTAAATCCATAAACCCATTTCAAACTCCCCTTTATTGTGTTTTTTGCACCTTCAATTAGTATCAGAGCTCCAGTTTTGGTTTTTGACTACTTAGTGTCAAACAATACCAACAATACCAAAGCACCCCAAGGAGAAACACTTGGCCTTACAAATTTCTTGTCCAAGAAGTCATTCAATTGCTTCTTCAATTCTACCAACTCCGATGCTGACATACGATACGGTGCCATCGAAACTGGTCTAGTACCCAGAACTAGATCAATAGAAAACTCAACTTCTCTTTTCGGCAGTACGTCCTTAATATCCTCCAGAAACACTTCTGGAAAATCACACACCACTGGGAACACATCGAGCTCAACTTTACTCTCTACCAACAATGATGCAAACAAACCGAACAATTGAGCTTCGTCCATTAAAATTCTCTTTAACTCTTCAGTGGATAAGAAACTCTCATCTTCATCATCTTCCAAAGAAGGAAACTTCACCAACTTATGATAGAAATCTATATGAACTCTATTAAATTGCAACCAGTTCATACCCAAGATTACGTCCAATCCCTCCAACGGCAAACACACTAAATCCATAACGAAGTCTTTACCATACATGGTCAAAGGAAAACTTACACACACCAAATATGTAGTTATCGACCCTGAAGCGGGAGTCTCAATAACCATGTCACCACCCCAAGAAGTCACGAACAAACTCAAACGCTTAGTGCACGCATGAGAAATAAACAAATGAGTTGCTCCAATATCAACAATAGCAACTAAAGGCGTACTATTAATAAAGCATGTACCTTTAATCAAACGATCTGCAATAGTAGTGTCTGAACCAGATAATGCAAACAC
Source organism: Lathyrus sativus (assembly GCA_963859935.3). Lineage (NCBI taxonomy): Eukaryota > Viridiplantae > Streptophyta > Magnoliopsida > Fabales > Fabaceae > Lathyrus > Lathyrus sativus. The sequence goes on along the minus strand of OZ012738.1, from coordinate 43,570,948 downwards.
CTTTCCGCCCGCTTGAGCTTGTTTCGGCTTAGTACACTTAGTACTAATGTGACACACTTCTCCACAATTATATCACTTCACTACATTCCTCCTACAATCTGTAGTAGCATGCCCAAGGCCTCCACAGTTAGAACATTTCACTACGGTCTTCCCACACTCAAATGATTTATGACCCATTTCACCACACTTGTAACACTTAACGGAACCAGAACCTCCTCCTCCAGATCTCTTACCAAAGTTTCCCCTATGCTTGCCCTTATCAACAGGTGTCACATAAGGTCCACTTCTAGCTTGTTGCTTTCCCTTCCTCTCATTCAAACTTTTGTAATGTGTAGAACGAGCCTTGCTATCTTCCTCGAAGATTCTACAACATTCCGTCAAATCCGTAAACCTTCTTATCCTTTGATATCCCACAACTTGCTTAATCTCGGGACGCAAACCATTCTCATATTTAATACACTTTGAGAACTCAACAGTAATTGCAGCATAATGAGGATGGAATTGAACCAACTCCACAAACTTAGCAGTATAGTCCACCACAGACATACTACCTTGTTTCAGTTCAAGGAACTCCATCTCCTTCTTCCCTTTCACACTTTCAGGGTAATACTTCCTCAAGAACTTAGTACGAAATAAATCCCAAGTTATCTCTTCATCATCTACCTCAAGAACTTGACGCATACCGACCCACCAATCGTCGACTTCTTCCTTCAGCATGTGAGGCCCAAGTCTCACCTTATTCCCCTCCTCACAGCCCATGACTCTGCAGATCCTTTCAATCTAATTCAATCAAATTTGAGCACCATCGGGATCAAATCTTCCTTTGAAGACCGGTGGTTGATTCTTCCTGAACTCGTCATTAGCATTCACGTTCGGTGCACCTTGCACTGCCCTGACCATTGCTTCCAAAGCAGCAGCCATCGCATTGTCATTATGACCAACCATATTCTGACCATTCATAAAAATAACAACAAGGTTAAACAACCGTTCAACCAACACAACAACAAGATAGACACAACGGACTCAACATTGGCTCTGATACCACTTAATGTAACAACCCCCAAATAATCACATAATCAATTAGCCACATATTAAAAATTTCATCAGAGTATAATCATCAATATAGTATAAAAGGGGCGCGTCACATTACGCTTGAAATTAAAACATTCAACACTTGTTCAGCAAAAGATATGCAACGGTGGGGTAACTTTGCAACAGAGGAACTTAGTCCTTACACCCACATCTCAATATTTAGAATAAAAGGGGAAAATCTAAACATTGAATAACATCAAACATATATACATACATACATACATACATACATACATACATACATACATACATACATACATACATACATACATACATACATACATACATACATACATACATATATATATATATATATATATATATATATATATATATATATATATATATATATATATATATATATATATATATATATATATATATATATATATATATATATATATATATATATATATATATATATATATATATATATATATATATATATATATATATATATCATCCAATATGATTCAACAACAAACTCATGTTTACATAAACATCCAACAACAAGATACATATACAAATGTATCACAAAAGATTCATAAACATCCTAGCTACCCGGTGCTACATATCAGAGCCGACCGAACAAAAGAATGAAGACACGCTTCACAAAAAGAACTCCAGCAAACCTACTCTGCAATGCCTCATAGAGCATCATAAAACAGCAGAAGGGTGAGAAATATTATCATAATAACAATGCATATAATCATATATCTTAGCATTTAAATACACATATTCTGCATTCTCACCACAATTCATCACAACTCACTCATATACACCATAATGTATATATATATATATATATATATATATATATATATATATATATATATATATATATATATATATATATATATATATATATATATATATATATATATATATATATATATATATATATATATATATATATATATATATATATATATATATATATATATATATATATATATATATATATATATATATATATATATATATATATATATATATATATATATATATATATATATATATATATATATATATATATATATATATATATATATATATATATATATATATATATATATATATATATATATATATATATATATATATATATATATATATATATATATATATATATATATATATATATATATATATATATATATATATATATATATATATATATATATATATATATATATATATATATATATATATATATATATATATATATATATATATATATATATATATATATATATATATATATATATATATATATATATATATATATATAACCAAGCATATTCATCATGCATACTTTCACAATTCTCATCATTCCACATAAACATACACATTTATGTTTATTCTCCAATGCACAATTATAAAGATGATAAATGCAAATCATAGAGACCGACTCACGACTCTAAGAAAATTCAATGCGGTACCGACTCAATCATCACAAGTTCACTCAGGAACTTATTGGAACCATCACTCACACCTCACATAGGCACACGATGTTCACCCATTGCTCACACCTCACATAGGCACACAATGTTTATGGATTGCTCACACCTCACATAGGCACACAATCGTTTGTAATCATCGCTCACACCTCACATAGGCACACGATGTTACAACGAATTCTCATTAGAATCCCACAACACAAGAATGCACATCATTATGCTTCAGATGCAAAATGACTCAAAACACTCTTGAAATGCATACATATTCACAATATATATTCATGCATTCATCTTATTCTATCACATACAATCCATATACATTCACATTCAATTATACCAAACGGTAATGAACTCTATCATAATCATCATGAATTTATATTTAATTTAAGCAATGCAATCATTTGCCAAAAGGCCACAATTCACAATAAATTCTACAATCTAGGATTCACGCCATACGGGCTACCCATAGCATATCATATAACAGCATACAAGCTACACATTTAGGATAAGGTTGATCAATACCCGAGTCGAAGAATCGATGTTGGATAAAAGAAAACATAAAATGCAGCACTGTCATGCTCGCTAGTATGCTCGCTAGGCAAGCAGAATGGCGAGTCCTTCGCTGCTCCACTCGCTCCAGCGAGTTTGGGTCTTTTTGGTTTTGTCCAAGTCTGGGAGTGTTCACTGGCAGCTCGCTGGGTGCTCGCTTAGCGAACCCTTCGCTACCTCACTCGCCAGTGATTCGCCTAGCGAATACTTCGCTACACAAACCCTCCATATTCCAAAAATGTCAGAAGTCACAAAATCACCCGATTTTCAATCAAACAAGTTCCAACAGTCTCAGCCTAACATTCCTCGACTAAACTACACAATTTATTTCGAATTCTAATCGTAAAAACATCGATTTCTATCGATTTTACCAATTTCGACCTAAAATGGAAAATGTGGAAAAACAACCAAAGCAATCCAACAAACACATACATAATGATATACATTGATAAGATAATAAGATTTCACACTCTTACCCGATTAAGTCGATTCCTAGAAGTTGTTTTGAAGATTTCCAAGTGTTTCCTCTTTTTCTTCTCTTTTCTCTCCTTCTTCTTTCTTTCTCTCCCTTTCTTCTTTCTTTCTCTTTCTCTCCTCTTTCCCTCTTATATCTTTCTATCCTAATTCTTTCTATTAATTTTTCTCTCAAAATATCTAATAATTCATTTTCTCACAAAATTTTTAACTTATCATTAATTAAGAAATATCTAAAATACCCTCCAACCTAATTTCCCCGAAAACTCTCAAAAACGATAAAATAACACAATATGCAAACATAACATATTAACACACCAATTTCACAAACAAAATAATAATCACCCAAATAAAATAAAAGACTAAAAAAATGGGAATTTAGAATCGGGGCGTTACATACATCACTATCACCATGAGAATAACTTATGACACTTTGCATAACTTTCTATGTAGTGTTCTCATAGCGGGTCAATCCAGTATAAATATTACTTATAATATTCATACCTATGTGAAGACTTGATAACTCTTTATCCATGATCTATGAGATGTGATCATCAGTCTATTCATATAATAGTCTCAATGCTTTAATGGTATCCCACTTCACAATAAATCTTGACTATAAATACTTTAAGAATATTGTCCTTATGTTTAATGAAATCTCATGATTAAGTCACACTTATCATTTCATTAAATGAACTAGCTATTCTAGGGACTTTATCATTTTGGAAAAACAAACATAATAAATAAATGTCTTCTTAATTATTAATAAATAATTCGATACAAGTACCAAACCTATTGGCCTCTAAGGCTTACACCAACAATCTTCCACTAACACTAGATCCAATCAGGCATACCTGTAATACCCATAGATCTAGTATGTCCATCATGCTTCTGCTGCGAAAGAGGCTTTGTTAGTGGGTCAGTGACATTGTCAAGTGTTAATACTCTACATATCTTCACATCTCCTATATCTATTATCTCTCGAATGAGGTGATATCGCCTAAGTATGTCTTTAGATCGTTGGTGACATCTAGGCTCCTTAGCTTGTGCGATAGCACCATTGTTACCACAATAGAGATCAATGGGATCCACAATGCTAAGGAATATGCCATGTTCACTAATAAACTTCTTGATCTAAACAACTTCCTTTTCTATAATTAAGAGAACAATGTACTTGGCCTTGATTGTAGAATCAGTAATTGTATCTTACTTTAAACTTTTCCAGCTCATAGCGCCACCATTTAAGCAAAACACATAACAAAATTGCGATCTAAAGTCATCCTTATCTGTCTAGAAGCTAGCATTAGTGTATCTAATTACAGCGAGCTCTCCTGACCTCCACATATCAAGAACAAGTCCTTAGACCTTCTCGAGTACTTAAGGATATTCTTGACAATAACCCAATGAGCATCATCAAGATCAGATTGGTACCTACTCATTGCACTTAAAGCATACGAGACGTCTGGTTAAGTATATAACATGACATACATGATAGATCCTATTGCAGATGCATATGGAATCTTATTCATGCAATCCCTTTCTTCCTTAGTTGAAGAGGATTGTGTTTTTGATAGACACATGCCATGTTGCATAGGTATGAATCCTTTCTTAGAATCATGCATATTAAAGTGTCTAAACACTTTGTCTATGTATGTATTCTAACTTAGGCTAAGAAGTTTTTGTAATCTATCTCTATAGATCCTAATTCCTAGTATATAGGCTGCTCCACCCAGGTCCTTCATAGAAAAGCATTTCCCTAGCCATGTTTTTACTTGCTACAAGGTAGGGATCTCGTTTCCTATGAGTAATATGTCATCTACATATAATACAAGGAAGACGATCATGCTCCCATTAACCTTCTTATAGACATAAGGTTCATCTTTGTTTTTGATGAATCCATATTGTTTCAGTGTTTTATCAAAACGAAGATTCTAGCTTCTGGAATCTTGCTTCAATTCATAGATTGATCATGTAACTTGCATATCTTTTAGGCTTCTTCTGATATGTCAAATCCTCCAGGTTGTGTCATGTACACTGTAACACCCCCTTCTATACCCCAAAATAAACACATAAAACATTTATGCACGTATTCAAATTTCATCAGAGTATAAATAAAACATGGTATAAAAGAGGTATGTCACATCATCACGAAATTAACATACTACACCTGCTCGATAAAAGACATGCAAGAGTGGGGTAGCTTCAACAGAGGAACTTAATCCTTACACCCACATCTCAATATTTAGAATTAAAAGCGGAAAATCTAAACATTGAAATCACTTAAAACATATAATCATATAAATACATATCATTCAGTTTGATTCACCATATCACTCATGTTTACATAAACATTTGTCATCAGATACATATACAAATGTATCACAAAATAATGCTATACAATCCTAGCTACCCGTTGCTACATATCAGAGCTTAACCGACCAAAAGAATGAAGCTATACTTCACAAAAGACTTCCAGCAACCTAATCTGCAATGCCTCATATAGCATTATAAAATAGCGGAAGGGTGAGAAATATTATCATAATAATCAATGCATATAATTAAATATATATACATGCATAGAATACACATATTCCGCATTTCTCACCACAGTTCATTATCATCATACATACATACATACATATATATATATATATATATATATATATATATATATATATATATATATATATATATATATATATATATATATATATATATATATATATATATATATATATATATATATATATATATATATATATATATATATATATATATATATATATATATATATATATATATATATATATATATATATATATATATATATATATATATATATATATATATATATATATATATATATATATATATATATATATATATATATATATATATATAAACAATTATGTAATAATCACCAAGCATATTATCATGCACACATCCATAACTCTCATCAATTCACATATCATACACATATGCATATATTCACATAACATTTATCTTTATGCCATGTGACTCAATGCAACTCATGCCATGTGGTACCAACACTTGTTATCATTTTTCGATTTTTACATTTAATCCGGGTCCGTCCCCTAGACCGATAACAACAAAATCCCGTCCTCTAAGCTTTCAAACCCACCCTTCTAGGTTTGGGATAAGTCACTAGTCTCCACAAAACTAGCAAGCATTGCCTCTTGACTAAATGATGCATATGCAAATAATTCCCATGCATTATCAAATAATTCATCACATAAGAATTATAATATGATTGCACACTCATACATCATAACAAAGTATCCATACTTTCAACATAATCATATTTATCAAGCAATGCACACATATTCATAATATGTTCTCATGCATTCTTCACATACAATCGCATACAATTATTATGCATTCACAATTCAATATCATCACCATATTATTCAAGCAATGCACACATATTAACAATATGTTCTCATGCATTATATATGCCAAAAGGCCACACTCCACAATATTGCACAATCTAGGATTCACGCCATACGGCTACCCATAACACATATATAACAGCACACAATACTCATTTCAGATCAAGATTGAACACAATCAAACCAAACAATCAACATTGGATTGAAAAACACAAAGAAATGAAAATGCTGTCACGCTCGCTAGCTCGCTCGCCTAGCGAACACTCGGTACCTATTCGCCTAGCGAACAAACTCGCGAAGGCAAACAGAAGGTACTGTAAGGCTTCGCTACCTACTCGCTACAGCGAGGTCCTAGCGAATCCTTCGCTACCTCACTCGCTACCAGCGAACAAGATCAAATACATTCTGTCCAAGTCTGGGACCACTCGCTACTAGCTCGCTACAGCGAACACTCACGACCTGCTCGCCTAACGAAGGTGCTAGCGAACGTCTGTGATGTTCAAAACCCTCACTGTCCAAAACTCTCTAAAACTCCCAAAATCACCCGATTCAATTCCAACGAGTTCCAGTACTCTTAGTCTAACAATCCACGACTAATCTACACCACTTATTCCGGATTCCAACCGTTAAAACCTTGATTCTACCGATTGAACTCATTTATGCCCTAGAATGGAAAAATGGAAAAAACATCCAAACAATCCAAACCAATCATACATAATCATAAACATTGATAGAATAACAACATTTCAACCCTTACCTTGATTAAATCGAAGCTAGAAGTTGTTCTTGAGCTTCCAAGCTTTTTCCCTTTCTTCCTTTTCTTTTCTCCTCTTCTCCTTTCTTTCTCTTCTCTTTCTCTTATGTTTCTGTCTTTTCCTTTTCTTTCCACTTTTCCTTATATTCTTTCCATTATATTCCCTTTCATCATATTTCTTCTCTCAAAACATCTATCAATAATTCCAATAATTAAAATCACCCAAATAAATCAATTAATTAATATAATTAATTAATTAATAGAAATTGGGCTGTTACAACCCTCCCTCACTTTAGGAATTTTCGTCCTCGAAAATGTTACCTAATTCAAACAACTCTGGATAAGACTCCCTCATCTGACTCTCAAGTTCCCAAGTCACATTTCCACCAGCCGGTCCTCCCCAAGCGACCTTCACCAAAGCAATCTCTTTGCCTCGAAGTTGCTTCAACTCCCGATCCTCTATCCGCATAGGTGATGTCTCCACAGTCAGGTTATCTCTCACCTGTACATCATCTACTTGGACTACATGAGATGGATCTGCAATGTATTTCCTCAACTGAGATAAATGGAACACGTCATGGAGATTACCAAGCGACGATGGTAAAGCAACACGATAGGCTACCTATCCTATCTTCTGCAAAATCTGATAAGGACCAATGAAACACGGCGTCAACTTACGCGACTTCAGTGCGCTACCAACACCAGTCATCGGACCCGAAGAAACACGTGATCTTCCTCCTGAAACTCAAGTGTTTTCCTCCTCTTGTCATGATAACTCTTCTGACGACTCTGAGAAATCCTCATCTTCTCTTGAATTATCTTAATCTTATCGGTAGTCTGCTGGACTATCTCAGGTCCAACCACAAAACTCTCTCCAGATTCATACCAACACAATGGCGTCCTACACCGTCTACCATAGAATGCCTCAAACGGTGCCATACCAATACTCGAATGAAAACTGTTGTTGTAAGTAAATTCAATCAAAGGTAAGTAGCTATCCTAATCTCCTCCCTTCTCCAATACACAAGCTCTCAAAAGATCCTCAAGTGACTGGATCGTTCTCTCAGTCTGACCATCGGTCTGCGGATGGTAAGCTGAACTCAAACACAACTTCATACCCAAAGCACTCTGCAAACTCTCCCAAAATCTCGAAGTAAACCTTAGATCTCTATCTGACACAATACTAGACGGAATACCATGTAAACTGACAATCCTATCAATGTACAACTTTGTCAATCTCTCCAACGGGTAATCCATTCGCATAGGAATAAAGTGAGCAGATTTGGTCAATCTATCCACAATAACCCAAATAGCTTCAAAATTACTCGGCGTCCTCGGTAAACCAGATACAAAATCCATAGAAATGCTATCCCATTTCCACTCAGGAATAAACAAAGGTTGCATCAAACCCGATGGTTTCTAATGCTCAATCTTTAACTTCTGACAAGTCAAACAAGAATACACAAACTCGGCAATATCCTTCTTCATACAAGGCCACCAAAATACTTTCCTCAAATCTTGATACATCTTAGTAGCACCCGAATGAATACTCAATCCACTACGATGCCCTTCCTCAAGAATACTCTTCTTCAGCTCAATAACATCAGGAACACAAATTCTATCACGACACCTCATGATACCATTTTCATCAATCCGAAAATCACCACCTTGACCCTGATTGATCAAAGTCAACCGATCAACTAAACTCAAATCAGATTTCTGTCCTTCTCGAATCTCGTCAAGAATACCACTAGTAAGCTTTAACATACCAAGCTTAACTCCGTAGGAAGTCTTCTCACACACTAAGCTCAAATCGCGAAATTACTCAATCAATTCCAATTCTTTTACCATTATCATCGACATATGCAACGATTTCCTACTCAATGCATCAGCCACCACATTCGCTTTACCCGGATGGTAATTCAAACCAAAATCAAAATCTTTCAGAAGTTCTAACCATCTCCTCTGCCTTGCATTCAATTCTTTCTGATCAAAGAGATACTTCAAACTCTTATGATCACTAAATACCTCAAATCTCGAACCAAACAAATAATGCCTCCAAAGCTTCAGCACAAATACAACGGCGACCAACTCTAGGTCATGCGTCGGATAATTCTTCTCATGCACTTTGAGTTGCCTCGAAGCATAAGCTACAACTTGTTTATTTTGCATCAACACACCTCCTAAACCCATCAAAGAAGCATCACAATACACAACAAACGGTTCTGCCGGATTCGGCAAAATCAATACAGGAGCTATCCTCAATCTTCTCTTAAGCTCTTGAAAACTTCCTTCACACTTTGCATTCCAAACAAAAGCTTGACCTTTCCTAGCCAACTGTGTCAATGGCAATGATAACTTGGCAAATCCTTCAATGAATTTCCGATAATATCCTGCCAAACCAAGAAAACTTCTAATCTCAAAAACTGATTTCAGAGTCTCCCATTGCGATACCGCTTCAACCTTCGACGGATTAACTGCAATACCTCTACTCGAAATCACATGACCAAGGAAACTCACCTCCTTCAACCAAAATTCACACATAGAAAGTTTAGCGTATAACTGCTTCTCTTTCAACACCGATAACACAATCTTCAAATGCTCGACATGTTCCTCTTCACTCTTCGAATAAATCAAAATATCATCAATGAACACCACCACAAACTTGTCCAAATAAGGATGGAAAATCCTGTTCATGTATTCCATAAATACACCTGGTGCATTAGTCACACCAAATGGCATCACATAATACTCATAATGTCCATACCTCATTCTAAAAGCAGTCTTCTGAATATCCTCAGCCTTCACACGAATCTGATGATACCCAGATCTCAAATATATCTTACTGAACACACTCGCACCAACCAACTGATCCATCAAATCATCAATCCTCGGAAGTGGATACTTATTATTGATAGTCACCTTGTTCAATTGTTTGTAGTCCACACAAAGTCTCATAGAACCTTCTTTCTTCTTAACCAACAACACTGGTGCACCCCACAGTGACACACTCGAACGAATAAACCTCTTCTCAAGTAGATCTTCAAGTTGACTCTTCAACTCTTTCAATTCAAATGCAGACATACGATATGGAGCCATCGATATCAGACTAGTTCCAGAAATTAAATCGACCACAAACTCCATTTCTCGTTCCAGCGGTAAATCTTTTATCTCATTAGGAAAAACTTCCGGAAAATCACGGACAATTAGTAAAGCATCTATTGCTACCTCTTCACCAATACTCAAAGTTGCCATCAACAAAAATACCTTCGCACCATCTTGCACTACTTCCTTCACTTGCTTCACAGTTATAAATAAATCTCCTTCATCACCAGGTTCAGGAAAGATAACCATTTTGTCGAAATAGTTAATATAAACACAATTGAATTCCAACCAATTCATCCCAAGAATAACATCAAGTTGATCTAAATGAAGACACACTAAATCAACTCCAAAGTCTTTACCAAAAATACTCAACGGACAATTCAAACACACATACGGGGTAGTTACCGAACCCATAGCAGAAGTACCAATAACCATACCACCACTCATAACAGACAACTCAAGATTTAATCTCTTAACACAATCCAAAGAAATAAAAGAATGTGTAGCTCCAGTATCAATTATAGCAATCAAAGGTATACCATTAATGAAGCACGTACCTCGGATCAATCGATCTTCACTAGCAGTCTCCGATCCTGATAGAGCAAACACTTTCCCATTCCCTTGAGTCTTCTTTGGCTTGTCACACTTGGTACTAATGTGCCCTTGCTCACCACAGTTGTAGCAAGTCACATTCACACCGCTTCTGCACTCCAGAGCTTTATGGTCTGGCTTCCCACACCTGAAACATTTATGCTCCACACTTTTGCACTCAGGAGCACGGTGTCCTTCTTCACCGCATCTATAACATCTCACCGGAGTGGAAACTCCTCCCCCACTCGGCTTCTTGCCGTAACCATCTTTCTGTTTCCCCTTATCAGCAGGAGTCACATACAGCTTCCCTCTAAATTGACCTTTTCCTTTCTTATCATTTAAACTCTTGTAGTGACTAGACCGAGCTCTACTGTCTTCATCATAAATTCTACTTTTGTTCACCAACTCAGAAAATTGCCTAATTTCCTGGTAACCAACGACTTGCTTGATTTCAGGCCTCAAACCATTCAGAAACTTGAGACACTTGGATATCTCAGCATTAGTAGTGTTATAATGAGGACAAAACTTAATCAATTCCTCAAATCTTGCGGCATACTCGGCCACAGTCGAGTTACCATGCTTCAACTCAAGGAACTCAATTTCCTTCTTACCATGCACATATTCTGGAAAATACTTCTCCAGAAATACCTCTCTAAAAACATCCCAAGTAACCACATGCTCATCCCCTTCAAACCTTTGGCGAGTATTACCCCACCAGTCCTCAGCTTCCTCTTTAAGCATATGAGTGCCAAACTGCACCCTCTGCGCATCTGAACAGTTCATAACTCGAAAGATCTTCTCAATTGCTTTCAGTCATACTTGTGCTTTGTCAGGTTCATGGGTTCCCTTGAAAATTGGTGGATTGTTCCTTTGAAACCTTCCCAAAGCACGAAACTCATCATCAACGTTATTTCCAGCATTCACATTGGCTTGAGGATTCTGCCCAATTGCTCCAGCCAACCTCGTCAAAGCTTCAACAATCGCTTCATCATTCCTACCTGTGACCATCGTTCTGAATCCCAACAACAGAACTCATAATAACCAACAATATCGATAGTTTCACACACACAATTAGATATATAGGGAATAAACACATTAACAACTTGGCCAACTGGCCGACCTGCTCTGATACCACTTAATGTAACACCCCCTTTTATACACCCAAATAAACACATAAAACATTTATGCACGTATTTAAACTTCATCAGAGTATAAATAAAACATGGTATAAAAGAGGTATGTCACATCATCACGAAATTAACATACAACACCTGCTCGATAAAAGACATGCAACAATGGGGTAGCTTCAACAAAGGAACTTAATCCTTACACCCACATCTCAATATTTAGAATTAAAAGCGGAAAATCTAAACATTGAAATCACTTAAAACATATAATCATATAAATACATATCATTCAGTTTGATTCACCACATCATTCATGTTTACATAAACATTTGTCATCAGATACATATACAAATGTATCACAAAAGAATGCTATACAATCCTAGCTACCCGGTGCTACATATCCGAGCTTAACCGACCAAAAGAATGAAGTTATACTTCACAAAAGACTTCCAGCAACCTAATCTGCAATGCCTCATAGAGCATTATAAAACAGCAGAAGGGTGAGAAACATTATCATAATAATTAATGCATATAATTTTATATATATATATATCTATCTATCTATATATATATATATATATATATATATATATATATATATATATATATATATATATATATATATATATATATATATATATATATATATATATATATATATATATATATATATATATATATATATATATATATATATATATATATATATATATATATATATATATATATATATATATATATATATATATATATATATATATATATATATATATATATATATATATATATATATATATATATATATATATATATATATATACACACACACACACACACACATACATAGAATACACATATTCCACATTTCTCACCACAGTTCATTATCATCATATATATACTCTTTTATATATACTCTGATGAAGTTTTCCTTTGACCATGTATGGTAAAGACTTCGTTATTGCACGTATTTTAAGAGTTTTGTGTTTGAATAGACTTCTTGAGTCTCATGCTTACATACCCACAAAATGCAATATAGGATCAAAACCTCATTGTTCATGATACAAATAACAAAAATTGGTTTGTTATGGTTGATTTTAAATGTAAATACAAGTCATCATTTTAAGGAGAAAACTATGACTAGTCATCCACAAGTATAAGACAACATTTGCATCACCTAAAGATGGTGGATTTTGCTTGGATTAAAATCAACAAGTCTATCACTCAACATCTAAGTGGAAAATGTCAACATCTTAAATACTATGGAGAATAGGACAATTATATCTCGACTATGAAAATGGCTCATGTCTAAATTTTTTGAAAAGTTTTAAATGAAAAAGTGCACAAAGGCACAAAAAGTTTGAATGAGTTTTTGTATTTTTTATGTCTTTCTGAAATTAGTCAAAGTATGATTAACATTGATTGACATTTATTAAAGAAAGAAAAGTTTGAAAATCACTTGACAAAAGTCAAGTTATTTATTTATGAAAGAGGTTTAATTTTGAAAACAAGAAGGTTTTGAAAAAGGGAGAATATTTTGAAAATTAAAGAAGGGGTGGAGAAGAAGTGACTACCCTAAAACATAAAATAAAAGCCAAAGATGGGAAGGTATAACCATACAAGGAGTAAACACTTGACAAGAAGTCAACATAAACATTCTTCTTGCTTTTGGATTTGAACCACAAGCATAATAACCAGATGAAATAATGCCTCTGAGGTGTCGCATCGCTCGAAAAGGGGGGTCGGTAAAGATAGAAGAGTCGTCACCGTTCATTATTTATCCCAAAGAGAGGGAAAGGAAACGATTACAGAAAACCTACAAAAAAGGGAAATGACAGGTCATCGCAACCAAATCCTGGGTTCGGGAGTCAGTTACGCAAGGGAAAGGTATGAGCACCCTTCACGTCCGTTGTACTCAACGGGATCCACGCTTGTTGTCTAATCTAAAAGGGTGTTAATCTATAAAAAGGATGGTTCACAGGTAGAAAAGAAAAGAAAAGAGACTCGATAGAGCATCACCGCTCTATGCCTACGTATTCCCTCGTGCAATGGGAAAGTCAGAGTCAACGTAGTTCGGAAAACTATGGGTGAAGAGGGGAAGGTTTCTCGCCAAGACATCGCCATCTTGTGCCTACGTATCCTCATCTGGTATGAGAAATCAGAGAGAACGTAGTTCGGGCTGACACAACCACATATTGGTCCAAGTGTTTTAACTGAGTAGGGTTAAACCTTCGTTCTAGCAGTTACGTGTATTGCTGCTCGACGATTGGAGACTTAGGCGTTACTTGTTTGCGGTAGAACCAAGACTTAACACACTCTTTCTGGAAATGATTTTAAACAATCTCGAAGGATAAAAAGGTTTGATATTTTGTTTTGTGTTTTTTTATGAAGAAGTGAATCGAGTTAAATTTGTAACTAATGTTGCACTAAAGACTATGACTTGAGAGCGAATGCGTCAAATATTTCCCAAAGGGCATACACTAAACACTCTAGATAGATTGAGAGTAGTCCCCCCAACTATCATTCCTCAAGTACTTAAGGCTCGTAGCGTACAATATTTATTATCCTTTATTAAGTTTCTTAAGGTGTTTAGGAGATGAGAAGAGAAGACACAAACTCTAAGGGGAAACTAATCAACCTAATGTTATCATGCACAATGCTCCTAAAGTTGGGATTAAGAGGGGAATAATCTATCCTAATGTTATCATACAAAGGATTGAACACCTAATGTCTCTCCTATTCCCATCTTAAACAGAGGGACTAGGGATCCTAAGGGATCATGGCAAAAACCAAGTAAACAACAGATAATTCAATCACAGATGAAATGAGAAATGAGAAGAAGTTGACTTAAACAACTCAAGACAATGCAAACATGGTATGCAAATATGCAAAGATAATATATGAGAATTAAATGATGCAACAAAGACAAATGATCAAAACAAGTTGACTTAAACAAGTTAAAAAGAGTGAGATGAAATGGGAGAAGTAACATCTCCTTCAACCATTCAAACATAATCACTTACACAAAAGCTAAACACAAAACAAATGCAAAAGCCATGATCAAAGGGAAGATGGAAGCAAGAGGCTTGGGCAGCAAGCACATTTAAATTATCTCAACCAAACATTTCAAATTGATCATGAAGAAGAAGAGAGCAAACAAGTGTTAGAAGTGATCCACTATTCAAGACAAACTCAAAGCATGAGCATGGATACCAAATCATCTTGAATAATGATCAAAGCACAAGGGTAAGAAGTAAATTCAATCAAGGAAAACTCAAAACAAGATTGGAAATAAAGCACAATCAAGGGAAAATTCAAGGCAAATGGAAGAACCAAAGTTCTATCACCAATTCAACACTTGAGAACAAGTGGAAAAGCCTAACTTCTAAGTAACTTGCAAAACAAGTTACACAAGTGTATGACCTAAAAATAAAGAACCAGCACCTTAATCATGTTATAAACAATCATCAAGACTCATAGGGTGCATATGGGATCCATAGAAGTCATTTCCCAAAGGAACGAGGTCAAACTAGTTTGTATGGACATCTTTTGAGATGACTTGACTTGCAAGCTTCATCAAAAATAGGAAGATTGTTCAATAAATTCCAAATAAAAAGCAAAAAGGTAGCTAGGTCAAATGGAAAGCAGAACCCAAAGTTTCAAGGTCAAATTCATCTCAAGGCATCACCAAATAAATCAATTATCAAGGGTGCTCCACCTTATCGAGGGTTTATCAAGGAACATTAAAAGTCAACTCAAAGTCAAATGAAAAATGATCAATGGCCATTCAAAATCATCCTCAAAGATGCCTCAATCCCTCACTTTAAGTGAGGGAGAAGCCATGATCATAGGGGATAAGGATTTGAAGTCCAAACGATCATGATCATACAAAGTAAACACCATAAAACCCTTTTAATTGCAAATTTTAAATAAAATAGCAAAATAAAATAAAAACATAAATAAAAATTAAGGAAAATTAAATAACATCTTGAAATACTAGGAAAATATTTTTTCTGAATTTTGGTGAAATCAGAAGTATTTTTAAACAGTTAAAATGAAAATAAGAAATAAAATGAGATAAAATAAATGAAATAACCAAAGGGGGTGCACTCAGCAAAAGTGTTTGAACTGAAACCCTTTGTATCTCGCTTGGTCCCCCAGAAGGTCGGGTGTGAATATGAATATGCTAAGGCCCAAACCACACAAAGCTAGGTTTTAAGTGAAACTCAGCGTTTCACTAAATGATGTGGAGTCAAACCAACACGCAAGCATGGTCAGTCCAATAAACGCGCAATACATCACCAGTCAAGAATTCAAACCCAGGCCACATCAGCTTCTGCCATTGACTGAACCAGACGCTGGAGCTAGGGCTTCGGTCGTCTTCTCGGGCAAGGGATCGCCGGAGCTAGAGATCAAAACACGATAAAAACTCCAAAACTCTACATCATTTCACAGGGTTTTTCACGAGGAATCAAAAAATGGGGTTTATTTTATAAAAAGGTGCTTCTAACCCTATGAAATCATGACATGAATTTTGAGCACACTCACTGAAATTTCAATAAATGGCCACGAAAACACAACAAACATTTCCTATGATACATAGGGCTTCAGATGCAGTCCAAAATGATCCTAAAACATGTCTAGAATGGGAGAACAAAAGTGAAGAATCTTACCAAATGGGGTTGCTCCGTTGGCTCTTGAAATCTCAGTTGAGCTTCAACCTTACACTTCCAATCTTCTCCTTGAAGTTCACTGATGATGATTGACCCCAAAGCTTATGGAAATCTCCTCAAGACAGTCAGATTCGAAGAAAGGAATTTTCTAAAATTTTGAGAGCTTTTCTCCTCTTTCATGCAGCAAATGACCTCCTTCCTGGTTTAAGGCAAATATTGAGCTTAAATATCATGGGTTTATGACAACCATGCAGACCCATAATGGTTGTATGAGTTGATTCCAAAAAATGACCAAAAAACTTCCTTTTACAAGCACACACAGGTTAGCAACTTTCCACTCCTTATTAGGTCAACATTTAGTCATGTGTGGTGTGTAATGAATGGGATTGATTTGAATCATGTATGAAGCCTTTACACCAAATTTGAATTCATTACTTTCTTAAGTGCATTTGTGAAAAAGTGGCACATGGTGAATTCCCATGTTGGTCTAAATGTAGTAAACCTCTTTTGTGTCATGTAATGGTGTACAAAAGTTCAAATATGAAGCAAAACATGACTTGTAACAGAAGAAACACTTACCATGTCCAAAAATCAATTCTCACTTCAAAAATGGCTCAAAGGATCACATAATCCATCAAACATCATGGATTTTGAGTTCATTGTGAATTTAATACCATTGGACACAAGTTTCATGTTGGACAAAATTGGATTTGAGGCCTTAAAGTTCATGAAAATGACCATTGAAAAGAATGACCCATAATGAAGTTTCCAAAAATACCCTTGCCTTGTGAGGTCCATAACCTGAGATGTACATATGATAAAAAGGACTTCTAGGACTTTTTGGAAATCTAATATCATGAGGAACAACTTTCATGTTCACTTGAAGTTAAGGAGAAACTTGATTCTAGGTAAAAAATTCCTTGGAAGTGGGTTGACTTTAAGTTGACCAAAATTATCTTCACCTGAGGACCTTAACTTGTTGGTATCATAACTTGATATGTAAAAACTGAGTGGATGAGTTCTTGTACTAAAAAGAAAGCTAAGAACATGCCCTACAAGTATCATGTTTTCATGAAAAAGAGATTGAACTTGCATCATAGGGTAAATTGTCCTTGAAGTTAGGCACTAAAGAAGGGGATTTTACACTGAAATCATCTGAAACCCTAATTTAGTAACTTCTTGAACTCTTGACTCTTCTTGACTTGATCTTAACATGACATCCTAAATGTTTTGAGATAACTTCCCATGGCCTCAATGACTTAGATCAAAGTCTTTAACCTTCTCAAGTTCACAGTTGACCTTGGGTTGACCAGATGAAACCCTAATTCTCTGTCCTTTGACTGTATCCTTTTGCAGATGAATTGAATGGCTAGACAAGCTCCACAATAACCCCTAGGGTGCTCAATGAGCTTCTAAACTATGTCTCAACCAAAACAAGACCTCATGAACCCTTGATGAACCTCCAGTGAGCCTCAGGATAGGAGGCAAAAACCACACACCAAATTCTCCTCTCAAGGAGTTCTAATAACTTCATGGTGATGATGAACACCTGATAGCTTGCACAAATGCCTTTTGCTTGAGCTTGAAACCAAGAAGACTCTCCTCTTGAATGGCACAACAATTCTTGATCCCCTGGTTAGAACCAATGTTATGCAAATGCAAATGATAAATGAAATGAAACATAAGCCAAGTTAGGAAGAAAAGGTTAGTCAAATTTTGAGGTACAACAGCTGCCCCTATTCAAACGACTTGGACCTGAAGGGATGAAAAGCGAATGACTTTCAAACTTTCAAGGTAAAAGACGGTTGTATACCAAAGAACCCATAAATTTTCCAACCGCAAAAGAAACTGTAACTGATAAGTGTAATGGATAAACTCTATTGGGGAAAAAGTGACAGGATGAACGCATCTATCAAGGACATGCCAATCTGCCGGGGTCTGGATACCGCACAGGAAAAAAGATAAACCGGTGGAAGCTGGGGTCTGGATACCGCACGATCTTGAGCCAATGGATCCAGTGAAAGTCGGGGTCTGGATACCGCACGGGCTAATGAAAAAATCATAATCTGCCAGGGTCTGAATACCGCACAGGCAAAAGAAATAAACCGATGGAAGTCGGGGTCTGGATACCGCACGGGCCTGAGCCAATAGATCTGGTGAAAGCCGTGGTCTAGATACCGCACGGACTAAAGAAAACATTATAATCTGTCGGGGTCTGGATACTGCACAGGAAAAATAAATAAACCGGTGGAAGCCGGGGTCTGGATACGACACAGGCTTGAGCCAATAGATCCGGTGAAAGCCGGGGTCTGGATACCGCACGAGCTAAGGAAAACATCATAATCTATCGGGGTCTGGATACCGCACAGAAAAAAGAAATAAACCAGTGGAAGCCGGGGTCTGGATACCGCACGGGCTTGAGCCAATAGATCTAGTGAAAGCCGAGGTCTGAATACCGCACGGGCTAAAGAAGTAAAATGGTGGAAGCCAGGGTCTGGATACCGCACGGGCTAAAGAAGTAAACCGGTAGAAGCCGGGGTCTGGATACCACACGGGCTAAAGAAAACATCATAATCGTCCGGGGTCTGGATACCACACAGGCAAAAGAAATAAACCGGTGGAAGCCGGGGTCTGGATATCGCACGGGCTTGAGCCAATAGAGCCGGTGGAAGCCAGGGTCTAGATACCGCACGGGCTAAAGAAGTAAACCGGTGGAAGCCGGGGTCTGGATACCGCACGGGCTAAAGAAGTAAACCGGTGAAAGTCGGGGTCTAGATACCGCACAGGCTTGAGCAAGTACCGTGGTCTGTTGAAGGTATATATGAAAACCAGAAGTAACAATCTGACTTATGTTTCAAATGCATATGTTTGAAAATGGCATAATGCTCCATACGAAATGAAAATGTTACGCGTTTGGGAGAATGCCATGCACGATGCAAATGCAAAGGAACCACTCTAGCAAAATAAATGCTGAAGAGACAAAACCAACTCTGTTGGGAATGGCCGGGTGTGCCAAGTACGATTGGACTTTTGCTGGGGAAAACAAGCTCTGGATGGCTTAGTGGAAAAGAATTTCCTGGGTGCAACAACTTTGTTGAGAACAAAATCCATTCCGCTAGGGATCAAATCAAACCCTGCTGAGGAAAACAGCCCTGGATGGCCTACCAGAATACAACTCTTCTGGGGAACAAACGACTTGGTTGGGGAGAACAAATCCTCTTTACTAGGGAAATCATCCCTGGATGGCCTTTCAGAATGCGACTCTACCGGGGAGTAAGGAAAACTACGGGGAATTACTCCACTCTGTCGGGGATTCTACTCTGCTAGATATTTGAACCCACTTTGCTAGGGATAATGAATAAGATTTACTGGGAAGATATCCCAAACTCTTTCTGCCGAGGACGGAGAATAACAATCTCTGGGTCAATCCCATTCTGCGGGGAAGAAAACTACTCCAGTGGCTTCATTGGGGATCTGCAGGGGATGAAAATTGATTAGGGAAATATCCCAAAGGAAACTCACTCTGACAAATACCAATGACCAACTGGATTCTGCTACGGACAACAACTCCGCTGGGATCACCCAATGAGAGAATCAACATCTACCTCTGCTTGGGGAAATGAGCAATAAACTCAACAATATCATCCTATGCTTGGGAATGAGTCAATGACCTAAACTCTAAGGGGAAAGGAGTCAAAGATTTAGACTCTGTGGGGGACAACAACATTGCGCTCGTTCCACTGCTGGGGGAATAATCCCAATTCACCTGCTAAGGGATAAGATATATGAATTCGGGATTGCTGAGGATAGGCATACAAGCTCCACCTGTTGTGGATAACCTTACTCCGTCGGAGGTATCAATCTCGACCTGCTGAAGGAAACCTTTGATCTCATGCATAAACCCAACCTGTTGGGAAAGCACTAGTCTCAGATCGTACATCTTCCTCTTGTGGGTACAAAGACAAGGTGACCCTACTGGGGATGCACCTCTGGAATAATCTCAGGAATGAGAGCCCTGCAACAAATACAAACAAAGTATCCTGTATACAACAAGAGCTATCTTGGTTATTTTCCATGACATCGTTCAAGCAAATCAAAGTTTTAATGATTATTAGCAAAGCCCACAAGTTTAGGTATGCAAAGTTTTATCAAAAACATCATGCGTCTTTTGCAAACAAAACAGTAAAAGCTAAAAAAAGCACAAAAGCTTTATGAATAATATATACTTCCTTGATAAATGGCTTGTAAATAGGAAATTTTACAACAGATGTGTCGCTACTGCGAAAATTGGCGCCGGCTGAACAGAAGAGTCGCCACCGTGCGTTATTTATCCCACAGGAGGGAAAGGAAACGCTCAGAGTAAACCTCGCGCAACATGGGAAAGGTATGGTCGTCGCAACCAAAACCTGGATTCGGGAGTCGGTTACGCAAGGGGAAGGTATTAGCACCCCTCACGTCCGTCGTACTCGACGGGATCCACGCTTGTTTTCGGGTATGGATTGTTATTCTATCTAAACTATAGGTCAAGGGTTAAAAAGAAAATAAAATGAAAATAAAAATGACTCGGCAAAGTATCGCACTTTATGCCTACGTATTCCCGTCTGGAACGAGAAATCAGAGTCAACGTAGTTCACCTACCTACGGGAAAGGAGGGGAAGGTTGCTCGCTAGGATATCGCATCCTATGCCTACGTACTTTCATACAGCATGAAAGATCAGAGCAAACGTAGTTCGGGCCACGTACGACACAAGTCTGTCTTGGTTGATTTTATTCTTTCCGAAAAAGGTTTTCTGATTAACAGTCCCGGCGGACAAAAATGACGTCTTGACGAGTTCACATCCTTTTACGGAAGAAGTGTTTTTTATTGTGTTTGAAATCTCATTGTGTTTTTCTGTTTGTTTTGAGAAAGAAGAGACAGAACTCTAATCTACGGTTGCGAAGGGAATCAAACTAACCTAATGTTATCATGCATGGGTTAAGACCTAGTGTCTATCATGCTCCTCTCTTGCACAGAGAGAAACAGAGATCCTACGGGATAGGCAGAAACAGAAACAATAATAGATATAATAAAGCGGTAAAATGCATGGATGCAACAATACAAGCGAGGCAAGGGAGTCCCACTCAACCTCGAACCTAGAAAACAATAGGCAAAAGTGAACAGGCTTCACTTTCAACCCAACAGGGTAAACAGCAGACAATACAGTCAGGAAAACCAATCAATACATCAAGAATGAAATACAGCAAAATAAACAGCCACAACAGCTCTTCATCAATATCCATCTTTAAGTCATCCTTAATCAGCTACAAGCTTCAGTCAGCAGTAGTCTCCATCTTCACAGTCTTCTATCTACAATGGCTTTTCTTCAAGTTCAAACCTCCAGGATGAGGGATCAATCACAAGAGTGAATTAGGTGTTAAGCAATCAGTTGACTACCAAGGGTTGTGAACAGACTGCTACTAACACATAAGATATTTTCTCTCAAGAGTTCTATCTCTTAGACAGTAGCACCAAGCCTTCCAAAGGAAGGGGGTGAGTGTCTTAGAGAGACTCTGTATCACAGAGAGGAATGGAGGCAGTCAAAACCTTCCATGTTTGAGAATCAAACTTTCTAATCTAGAGCTCTGCCTAGCTCCTAAACCCTAATCTCCTCAACAGCTGCTAGCAGGAATCTCCTCATCAGCAATGGAAGTTGGTCTTCAGTCTCTGGATCCCCAATGGCTTCATCTTCACAAGTCTTCAGCTCTCCCAAATCCCAGACAATCCCAATACCCAAACAAATAGACAGTAAATCCCCAGAGGGCACACCACACCAGTCAATCAGATATACAGTAGATTAATAGCAGTAGGGGAATCCTAGTGATTTCTAAGGGGATCTAATAACTACCCATAGCCCCTATAGTCCCATAGCTAAACTATTTAATCCCTAAGTCCTAAGGGAAATGAATTAATTCTCCTAAGTTGTCACTTAAAACCCTAGTTTGTTCATGTTGTTCACACCTAAACTAAACACCTAGAATTAATTTCTAAAAATGGGAAATAAATTGCACCTACAAGTTAAATGTCTAAACTAAATAACATAAAATGAATGGACAAAAAATGTTAAAGCATCTAATAGAACAAAAATTAACAAAATCATGCATGAAATGAAACCATTTAAAATGCTAATTATTTGGAAAAATATGAGAAAATATCAAATAAAAATAAAATGCAATTTTTTATTTTTTGAATTTTCTAGACTCTTTCAAGAAAATAATGCAAAAAGAATGAATTAAAAATATGCAATTTCTAATTTGTTATGAATTTTCAAAAAATGAATGAAAATAAAAAGAAATTAAAAAAAGAAAATAGAAAGAAATAAAGGGAGGGGGGTAAGAATAGTAGCTCGCTGCAGTTGTAATCCCAAGTGGTCTGAGTAGTGGGGGGTGTTAACATCAATTGGATAAGGCCCAGCGTGCTTCAGAATTCCAGCAAAAAACAAAAAAATACCCACAACGGTGTAAATAGCAACATCCTTAGTTGAATAATCTTGGGCCTTGGATGAGAGGGGTGTCATTAGCAAGTGAACCCTGAGCCCATTCTGAACACTTAAATGAAACGGGGCATTTTGATGCCCAGCGTTTCCCTCCGTTTCTCACTTTAAACGTGGACCGTTGGATTGAGATTTAAGTCCAATGTCAAAGGGCAATCGTGTGGCCTAGACATCGTCTTCCACCTTGAGCCAAAACCCTAAGTTCTGCAACCCTAACCATGCACGAATCAAACTCTCCTCTGTTCTCTCTCATACCTCCATGGATTCACACGATTCCAAGAGCAAACTTGGTCCACTCCAATCCCTCTACACAGCCATGATAATAATATCTCTCAAAACTCACTCCATCAAACAACTCGATGGGAATATCAGTCATGAATCAACATTTTCACCTGCCATCAAGTGCTTCAATTCATGCCAAAACTTATCCTCATCTACTCTACATCTCATACTGGTCATTTTAAGGTATAAAGAGAGGATTATCGTGCTATGTTCCACATGTTATGAACCTCAACAGAATTTGTGCACCATGATCAAACTCCTCGAAACTTCTCCAAACTCATCATATTCAGTCCTCTATCCTATCTTAACCATTCTATACTATCAAAACCCTATCATGTTACCTAAACTATGCAAATTGAGCAGAGATACCAACCTGTTGAAAGATGGAAAAACAGCTATGGAGGTCTTCGATCCAATGCTTGCAGGGACTTGAAATTGATCCACACACCACCACTTTGATTCTGTATGCAAATATTTGGGCTCAAACTTCTTGTATCATGTGATTCCAATTCCTTGAACCTTGAATGATGAAGCTTGTATGGCACTCTCCTTGATTGATTCAGCCAAATGAATATGTGAATTGCAACCTATGGATGATGGTGATGAAGTTCAGATCAAGAAGTGTAAGAATTGAGGAAGATTTGAGAGAGTTTGGATTGGTTTTGCAAAGATGGAAAATTGGTATGAAACTTGTGTTATGAACAAATGAGATCACCAACCCTATCATGAACCATCTTGTATCAATATATACATGAGGTTAGAACCTCCTAGAAACTTGGAGAAGCTTCCCTTGTGCAAATTCCCTTGGATTTGGTTTATGTTTCTTCCATTGCAAGTAACTATGGATAACTCTTAAAACATGAACTAAACTCAAAATTCTACTTTAGCCAATGTCTTTAAAATGATCTTTCCATTCAAAATGACCTATAATTTTGCTTCATTTGGCCAAAATATGAAAAATCTCATTTTTAAGTCCATTTTTATTCATTAAATCCAACAATTTTGAAACCTTGTGCTATGAATCTTTCCAATCTCTCATGGTCACTTTTCTAGACTCAAAATGTCATTTGGAACAAGTTTGATGTTGTAAAGTTTTCCATTTGAAGCTTCCTTGTATGAGTTTTGGGCATAGGCTAAAATGACCTGTAATTCACAAATGACCAAAATACCCTTTGCTTGCCAAGACCATACGTAGAGTTCCACACATCCTATGAAGGCAT
Source organism: Lathyrus sativus (assembly GCA_963859935.3). Classification (NCBI taxonomy): domain Eukaryota; kingdom Viridiplantae; phylum Streptophyta; class Magnoliopsida; order Fabales; family Fabaceae; genus Lathyrus; species Lathyrus sativus. Next base: position 43,545,684 of record OZ012738.1, on the reverse strand, counting down.
ACCATACCATTCTAGAAAGCTAAGACAATGAGGAACAACTCTTATGTTGACCAGGAATTCATTTGAAATCTCCTTGAGGGGTAAAAATTGCTTGGAAGTCAAGTCACTTTCACAGACAAAATTTCAGATACCTCAGATGACCTGTAACTTGCAAGGACCATAACTTGAGTTCTATAAATCTCCTTGATGTCTTCCACCACTCAAATTAAAGGTCTTGAGATCCTATACAAGTTCCATGTTGGCCAGGTATCCATTTGAAGCTTGCATTTTGACTTATCTTGCTTGGAAATTTGACCTAAACTAGGGGATTTTACACAGAAACCCTAATTTAGAAACTCCTCTTCTCCTTGATTTCTCTTGAATTCTTCTTGGCATAACAACATATCCTTATTCTCCATGTCAAATGGTGAACCCCACATCTCTTCAATAGCCCTCAATGCCCTTCAAACAATCCTTTGACCTAGGGTTGACCCAGGGTTGCCCCAAATGAAACCCTAGTTGACTATCTTCAACTGCAATTCTTGTGATCACATCAACAACTTGCCTCCTTATTCCAAATGCCCTTCTAAGTCCTCCAAGAGGTCTAGATACTCCTCATGCTCTCAATTCACCACTCATAATTCCTTTGTTGATCCTCAGACCCCTCAGTTAGGAGATAGACTCAAAGCTTGACCTGATGGACTCTCTGCTTCCAAATTCTTTTCTGATGACTTGAATGAAATTGAATTTGGATAATAACCTCTTGATAGGCCTCTAGAGAAGAGAATAATGATTGGTCCCCTGTTGAATGACTTGCTATGCTTATGCTATGCAGATGAGTAACCTATGTACATGACTCTATATGCAAATGCTAATGATATTGAAACATAAACCAAGTGAATAAGGTTGAGCAAATTTTAGGGTGCAACAACTGCCCCTATTCAAGCGACTTGGACCCGATTGGGTGAAGAGCCCGGAGCCTTCAGACATTCGCGGTACGAGACGGTTGAATACCAGTGGAACCAGAAATTTGCCAACCGCAGAAATAAACTATGCTCCTGCTTGGGGGACGACATTTATCAGCTGAACCTGACTGTTACAGTAACCCACTGATCTCGTACGACCGTGCTGGGGATTCTTGAAAGAGATTTTATCATTGCAGAGATAGAATTTTGTCCACGTCAGGACGCCTACTTCGTCAATACGAAAAAAACTTCAACACTTTGCTGGGGATGGCTCGTCTGCCTTCTCGTCGAAAATAAATCTTCCATGTTAGGAATAGACTCTTCCACGTTAGGAATAACACCGTCCACGTTAGGACTCACTTTTCCACGTTAGGAGTGAACTTCTTCTTCGTCAAACCCTTCCACGTAAGGAATCACATTTCGATTTGAATTTGTCTACATAAGGACTCCAATCTTTCCACGTAAGGAATATCATTTTTCCACGTAAGGAAACCACACTCTTTCCACGTCAGGAATAACTTTTCTTTCCACGTCAGGAATCACCATCTGTCCACGTAATGACTCAGACTTGACATGTCTACGTAAGGACTCAATCTTTCCACGTAAGGAAACCAACTCCGTCCACGTAAGGACCCACCTTTCCACGTGAGGAACGAATCTGATATGTCCACGTAAGGACTCCATCTTTCCGCGTAAGGAATAAATTTTCTTTGTATCTGTCCACGTTAGGACTAAACTTTTCCACGCAAGGAAACAATCTTTTTTTTCGTAAGGAATCCATCGTCCACGTCAGGACCCATCTTTCCACGTAAGGAATCACCATCTTTTCCACGTAAGGAAACCACCTCTTTCCGATTTGTCCGCGTCAGGACTAAACTTTTCCACGTAAGGAAACAACTTCTCGTTCCACGTAAGGAATAAACTTGTCCACGTCAGGACTCATATTTCGTCTTGATTTGTCCACGTAAGGACTCCCCTCTTGACTTGCTGAGGAAATAAAACCTTGTCCACGTCAGGACTCGTGCACCTTCGACTTACTGGGGAAGTGAGACTTGTCCACGTCAGGACTGATACCTTGCCAACAACATGAAGAAGGATAAATTTGTCCACGTCAGGACTCTCGCATCTAGTCATCACAAAGAACTACAAACTCGTCCTCGTCAGGACGCACATTTCACCATCACGAATAAAGCTATCTGCTGGAAATAAATGGTCTCCGTCAGGACACCAACACGAAGAATAACCAACTTTGTCCACGTCAGGACTCCACCTTCGATTAATACCAAGAAATCAAATCCATCCACGTTAGGACTAACACATATCGTCAAACTGAGGAAATGTCCACGTCAGGACCCCCACTTCTCTTAGCATACAAAAAACTTGTCAATAAACCCATCCATGCTAGGACTCATCCTTCCATTGGTCCGCAAACTTCTTATCACTGACGTTACAGCAACTTTGAGGCTGACTCTACTGGGGATATTTGGAAATCGAACTACTGGATGCCTGCTCTAACAACCGGCGACATCCTCTGAAATTCCGATTCATGAATCCTTTGATGACCAATAGCTCTGCTTGGGGATAAGGAGAAACTTACCCCGCTGACTCTGTGGGGAGTAATGCCACGGCTGACACTTTGTCGAATGTCTCACGTCGAGATCCTGAATGTTTATTGATTCAAGGGCTCTCTCTACCTGCAAGAGGAACAATACTTGAAATAAACGGTTAGCCAACCTAGTTTATGTTTCGAAAATGCATGCGTTTGACAATGATACAATGCTCCATTCGACATGGAAATGCTATGCTTTTTCATTTGATGGATGCAAGTATGACACTATATGCCGATGCCAATGCAGACTCGAACTACTGAGATACAGGCACGGCTTCAGCAAAATAAACGCTGAAGATAGTGCCAACTCCGCTGGGGATAGCCAGATGCTATAGAATTATTCCAGCAAAATAAATGCCGGAAGAGGAAGTCGACTCAGCTGGGAAATTGGGAACTCAATACCAATCACCTCATTGAAGTAACACCCTGCTGGGAATATAGCTCAGCTGGGGAGTAGCAGATAAGCCTGGTGTGATCGAACTTCTGCTGGAGGGTGAATGGATGTCACACGGTATTTCGGCAAAATAAATGCCATGACACACAACCAACTCTGCCGGGGAGAATCTTAATCTTCGAATTCCACTGGGAGGAAAGACCTTTGCTGAAAAGAAAACTCCACTGGGGATGGGACGATTCTCTTGGGGACAATCAACTGACTCCACTGGGGGAGAGTAAATAACCCTGCGGGGAAAGGTAAACTGCCTGAATACAGCTCGCCAATTGGAAATATTAATCTTCTGAGGCTGAACCACTCTGTTTAAGATAAGGAAATCCTTTTGGGGGACACCACACTGCCTGAATACGGTCTTTGATCTGGGAATTGTCAAACTCTGCTGAGGATAAATGACTTTGCTGGAGCATGTCCTCTTGGATAGGCTACGACTAGCTGTGGAATTCGACCCTTCTTCAGTAAGGAACATGCATGACCTGCGTGGGGGTCGAGTCTTTTGTTAACGCAATCTTTTGATCCTCTTCCTCGTACGGCTATGAAACCTGCAACGACACAAACAGGGCGAGACAAGTCTATACAACCGAATCGATCCAAGTTAGTGACATTATTTTTAGTTAATTCAAAGCTTTAGCAATTGTTGGCAAGGGCCAGTGATGTTATACACATGCTAGTTTCAATAAACTTAGGCGTTTTATCATGCACAAAATAGTAAAGAACCAGCATCAAGTACTGAATAACATATTTTATTGATTGGGCCCCTGAATGGGCAGAGTTTGTACACGGAATGTAACTCCTGAAAAGAGGAAGCTACACAAAGCAAATATACAAGTATGCACAAGAAGCATAAATATATTGACAAACTAAATTTGTACACATGTCGGCAACGGGATGCAGATGAACACCACGAACTGATCCTCCTATGACTCGTCCAACTCTAATGCTTTTCCCGGTATTCATACTTCTGAAAAGGTTGTACCAGATAACCGATCCTCCCCGGTATATTCTCCCGCATTGATGCTCAGTGTAATATCAAATTCGGACCGCAGTCATTTGCTTTTCAAATCCCTAACTTTTGCGTGAACCGCCCTTTACGGGTTTTCAATTCACCGGGATACCCCTTTTTGCCGAAGCCGCCCAGTGTAGGTTTTCAACTTCGCGGGTGTACATTTTTCAATTTTATCCCTAACTTTTGCCCGAACCTTTGATTTTGTTTTTGGTTCGCCAGGATGCCCCATTTTTGCCTGGACTATCTTTTTCTGTCCAGCGGGTCAATTTTAAGCAAAGTATTTTTTAACTGCGTCTGAATTCACAGGCGACGTAAAGTCCTCACCGTCCATAGTGGACAACAACAACGCTCCTCCTGAAAAGACTTTCCTGACAACGTATGGCCCTTCGTAGTTGGGGGTCCACTTGCCCCTGTGATCTGCTTGCGGCGGGAGAATCCTTTTCAGCACAAGGTCGCCCGTCTGAAAGCTTCGCGGATGTATTTTCTTGTCGTATGCTTTCTTCATTCGGCTCTGGTACAAACGACCATATGCTAGAGAAGCTAGCCTCTTCTCGTCCATCAAACTCAATTGGTTCAACCTGTCTTTTACCCATTCTGCCTCGTCCAGCTGAACGTCTCGCAATACCCTCAGAGAAGGGATCTCAACTTCCAATGGTAATACCGCCTCCATTCCGTACACTAACGAGAACGGGGTTGCCCCGGTTGATGTGCGTACCGTCGTACGATAACCGTGCAAAGCGAAGGGCAGCATATCATGCCAATATTTATAGGTCACCACCATTTTCTGGACGATCTTCTTGATATTCTTATTGGCTGCCTCGACAGCGCCATTCATCTTGGGTCGGTAAGGGGAGGAGTTGTGATGTTCGATCTTGAAATTCTGACAGAGCTCCTTCATCATTTTGTTGTTCAGGTTCAAACCGTTGTCCGTGATTATCCGCTCGGGAATCCCGTATCGGCAAATGATATCTCTCTTGATGAATCTGGCCACCACTTGCTTAGTTATATTTGCGTAAGACGCCGCTTCCACCCACTTGGTGAAATAATCGATTGCTACAAGAATGAACTGGTGCCCATTAGAAGCTGTCGGCTCGATCTTTCCAATCATATCGATTCCCCACATCGAAAATGGCCAAGGCGATGACATCACATTGAGAGGACTCGGAGGCACATGGATCTTATCGGCATAGATCTAGCACTTGTGGCACTTCCTCGCAAACTTGAAACAATCAGTTTCCATAGTCAGCCAAAAGTAACCTGCCCTCAGCAGCTTTCTTGTCATAGCATGCCCACCAGCATGCGTACCAAAGGTACCTTCGTGTATTTCCTCCATGAGCAGCTTTGCCTCTTTTCCGTCTACACAACGCAACAACACCAAGTCGTGATTTCTTCTGTATAAGACGCCATCCGGATTCAAATAGAAATTACCCGCTAATCTCCTGAGAGTCTTCTGATCCTGACTGGATGCCCCAGCCGGGTACTCTTTGTTCTTCAGGAAATTAAGGATATCAAAATACCACGGTTTGTCGTCGGATGCTTCATCAATAGCAAATACATAAGCTGGCCTGTCAAGCCGAGAGATAATGATTTGGGGAGCCTCGTTCCAGAAGTTCACTTTGTACATGGAAGACAAAGTGGCGAGAGCGTCCGCCATTTGGTTCTCTGCCCGCAGTACATGATGCAATTCAACCTTGTCGAAGAAAGGCAACAATCTCCTTGCATAATTCATGTAATGTATCAAATTGGGCTGACGTGTCTCCCATTCCCCTTTGATCTGATTCACCACCAGAGCTGAGTCTCCGTATACGTCTAAATTCTTGATTCGCAAATCAATGGCTTCTTCAAGCCCCATTATACAAGCTTCGTATTCGGCCTCATTGTTGGTAACGGCAAAGGTCAATCGGGCCGTAAACGGGATGTGCGACCCGTGCAGCGTAGTGATGATTGCCCCTATTCCGCTACCGTAAGCATTCACAGCTCCGTCAAAGATCATCTTCCATTTAGAACCCAACTCTGGCCCCTCGTCTGGCAACGGCTCTTCACAATCTTTCATCTTTAAGTACATGATATCCTCGTCAGGAAAATCAAACCTCATCGATTGGTAATCATCAATAGGCTGCTCCGCCAAGTACTCAGACAACACACTCCCCTTTATAGCCTTTTGCGAGACGTATTGGATGTCATATTCAGTCAAGACCATCTGCCACCGGGCAATTCTCCCTGACAATGCCTGCTTTTCGAATACATATTTGATAGGATCCATCTTCGAGATGAGCATGGTTGTATGATTCAGCATGTATTGTCTTAGACGTTTGGCGGCCCAGGCTAGCGCGCAACAAGTTTTCTCCAGCATTGAGTATCGAGATTCACAATCTGTAAATTTCTTACTCAAGTAATAGATTGCATGCTCTTTTCTCCCTGTCTCGTCGTGCTGACCGAGAACACAACCCATGCTTCCCTCAAGAACCGTCAAATACATGATCAAGGGTCTCCCTGCCACTGGGGGTATCAAAATGGGAGGCTCCTGCAAATACTGCTTTATTTTATCGAACGCCTTTTGACAATTTTCGTTCCATGTTACAGCTTGATCTTTCTTCAACAGCTTGAATAATGGTTCACATGTGGCCGTTAGGTGAGATATGAACCGGGCAATGTAGTTCAACCTCCCTAAAAACCCGCGCACCTCTTTTTCTGTTTTAGGCGTCGGCATTTCTTGGATCGCTTTTATTTTAGCAGGATCGACCTCTATTCCTCTTTCGCTTACGATAAACCCCAGCAGCTTACCCGATCTCACCCCGAAGGTGCATTTGTTAGGGTTCAGTCTCAGCCTGAACTTCCTAAGCCTTTCAAATAACTTCAGCAGATTCACCAGATGCTCTTCCTCCGTCTGGGATTTGGCAATCATATCGTCAACATAAACTTCGATCTCTTTATGCATCATATCATGGAAAAGAGTCGTCATCGCACGCTGATATGTTGCCCCAGCATTTTTCAAACCAAAGGGCATCACTTTGTAGCAAAATGTTCCCCAAGGCGTTATGAAAATGGTCTTCTCCATATCCTCTGGCGCCATTTTAATCTGATTATAGCCTGAAAAGCCATCCATGAAGGAGAATACGGAGTATTGAGCAGTATTATCAACTAACACGTCAATGTGAGGAAGTGGAAAATCGTCTTTTGGGCTTGCTCTATTCAAATCTCTATAATCCACGCACATTCGAACCTTGCCATCTTTCTTTGGCACTGGTACGATGTTAGCAACCCATGAGGGATACTTCGTCACAGCCAGGAAACCAGCGTCCCACTGTTTTTGAACTTCCTCTTTGATCTTCACTGCCTTATCTGGTCGAGTTCTGCGAAGCTTTTGTTTAACCGGCGGGCATTCTTCTTTCAGTGGCAGACGGTGAACAACCATATCTGTATCGAGCCCTGGCATATCTTCATACGACCAAGCGAATACATCACTATACTCTCGAAGCATTTCAACCAGTCTTCGCTTGATATCGCTTTGCAGTGCGGCCCCGATGCGGATATTCTTCTCAACCCCTTCCGATCCCAAGTTGATAATTTCGATAACCTCGTCGTGAGGCAGAATGGCTCTTTCCTCTTGCTTCACCAACCAAGACAGTTCTTCAGGAACGTCGCTATCTTCGACAACCTCTTCTTCAGCCTGAAATACCGGGTGTTCAAAGTCGGGACGAGTCATAGGTGGTTCAAGGACGTCATCTGAAAATGTTATCCTGCAAAAGGAATGGTTAAGTGCTTCAAAATGCGTATAAAGCGAATAACCACGTTGCCATTTTATTGAAAAATATAAAACCAGAAAGACAGAGATTACAGTATTTGCACATGAAAAACGCCATTTATTTAATGATTAACACGCAATGTTCATAACAACACAGCCCTAAGCAAATCACGATGCCCCTGGCAAGACATCAGATTATTCAACAATTAATAAAGCAAAGCATTATTGTTTAAGAGTCACAGGAACAAGCTCCTGAATAGACCAGTTGCACAGTCCTTGTCCTGGCGTGCTTGGCTGAATCCAGGCATCCATATCACAGTCGCTGTCTCCTTCGTCAGACTCCGAAGCAGCGTTGATGGTTTCATGACATACTCCACTGGCAGAGATGGTTATTGGCCCTCTGAAACGAGGTGCCCCCACAAAAGGAGTTGATGACGACGGTTGGTATCCCAGCCCGAACCGGTCCGTCTTCACAGGAATGTCCAGCACTTTGCCCCAGCCCTTTGCTTCCCCTGCTTCCACTAGAGCTTGAGCTTCTTTATACTATGAGACGGCTATCTCTGGCACTTTGCTCGGCCCGGGACCTTTGTCCTTGATACGCAACCCTTCAAACACCTGGCAGGGTGTTTCGTGAATCTCTCCGTCGACCTCCACATATTTAAATGATGACAGGTGGCTGACCAGGATGTCTTCTTCTCCGCATACGGTGACTACGCTGTCTCCGACCATGTATTTTAACTTCTGATGTAGGGTGGACGTGACTGCCCCAGCCCCATGGATCCAAGGTCTTCCAAGCAAGCAGCTGTACGCCGGCTGTATATCCATGATATAAAACTCAGTTGCAAACACCTCCGGCCCCACCTGTAGAGGCAATGTTATCGATCCGAAGACTGTTCTCCACGTGCCATCAAACGCTCTGACTACCAAGTCACTGGGCGTACACAGGATTCCCCTAACATCGAGCTTCATCATCGCCTTCTTAGGCATCACATTCAGAGACGATCCGGTGTCGACCAATACTAGCGACATTACTGATCCTCTACACTCGACAGATACGTGCAGCGCCATATTATGATCTCTCCCTTTTGGGGTTAAGTCGAAGTCGGTAAAGCCCAAGTTGTGGCCTGCATTCACATGTGCCAACACTCCTTCCAGCTGATTTACAGAGACGTCTTGGGGTACAAAGGAAGTATCCAGGACTTTCAGGAAAGCATTTCTGTGAGCTTCCGAACACAAGAGTAATGACAAGATGGATATTTTGGACGGCGTCTGCTGCAGATGCTCCACAATCTTATAATCACTTTTTCGAATTAAGCGCATGAACTCTTCTACATCTTTCGATGCCGCTTCTTTGTCGCTTGCTTGCACTGGGACATTCTCAACCATCTTCCCTTTCCCTTTCGCTAGTCTTTCGGCCTCCACCTCAGGCGATATGAAGATCCTACCACTCCTTGTCATACCTCCTGGACCGACAACGTTATCAACAGTCTCGGCTGGCTGCTTATTAACATCGATTTTTATCCCGTCACAATACACCTCCAACCCATATGACCATGGGACTGCTTTCGTGTTCTCGTACGGGATGGGCCCGACCTTAGTTATGGTGATCGGTGGTCGCTGAACCGGTGCTGCGATAGTGATTGTCTTTCGAGGAATCGTTACCATGGCCACATCACTCTGATCATCTGCTATTGCCCCTGCGGGCTCTTCGATTGCTGCTCGGTCAAACTGCAATGTGCCTCCATCGATTAAAACCTGAATGCCTTTCTTCAAATCATCACATCCCCCAGCTAGGATCCAACATTCTACACAATACTCGTCACACCCTGGATAAACACCCCCTTGCAACAGTCTGCTTTTTATCTCGCCCAACGGCGTCTTCAAATCTTCAACATTCATAATCAGATTCAACCCTTCCTCAGTCAGAATGGCGTTTGCCCCATGATTAGGCATGGGTTTCTGCACTATATTCGGACCTGCCGTTCCGAAATTGATAGTCTTATTGTCCAAAAGATCCTGCACAACATGCTTAAAAGCATGGCAACCCTCTATATCGTGGCCCGGCGCCCCAGAATGAAACTCACAGTGCCTGCTTGCATCGTAACCAAACGGGGGAGCTCCCGTTATCGGTGCCAGAGTTCTCTTCTCTACCAGGTTCAAACCCAACAATGTCTGCAATAAATCAGCATATGTCGTGGGAGGCTTCTCAAACACTCTTCTTGGTTTACTACCTTGGAATCTTCGCTGAGCCTGCTGTGCCCCCTGCTGAGGCTGCTGCTGCTGCATTGGCTGCTGCTGAGACGGTTGTTGTGGCTGAAGTGGTTGTTGCTGGTACGGAATAGTAACACTCGCCACCTGCTGCGGCTGATGATATTGGTTTCGTCCCCTGCCTCGGCCTCGGCCTCGGCCTCCAAATACTGCGCTTGCCTCGCCCTGACGGCGCCCACCAAAATCCCTCTTATTACTGCCAGATGCAGTTGATTCCTCGACCTGGAATTTTCCTTGCTTAATGTTACGCTCAATCTTTTCTCCCATCAGAATTAGGTCTGAAAAACTAGCCAGAGACGTGTGAAACAGCATGTCATGAAACAAGCCTGTGAAGGTGCCAACGAACATGTCATTCATTTCCTTGTCTTCTACGGGAGGACGGACCCTGGCAGCCATATCGCGCCACCTTTGCGCGTACTCTTTAAAGCTCTCCCCCTTCTTCTGAGACAACCCTGCCAATTGGACCCGATTGGGCGCCAAATCGCTGTTATATTTGTAGTGAGCCACAAATGCCTCTGCTAATTGCTTCCATGTCTTGATATTGGTTGGCTCCAACCCCATATACCACTCTAGGGAAGGACCCGACAGACTATCTTGAAAGAAATGCATTAGCATTCTTTCATCAGTTGAGTATGCAGACATCTTTCTGTAATAGGCTCGCACATGCACTTTCGGACATGTGTCCCCTTTATACTTATCAAACGCAGGAGCTTTGAATTTGATTGGCACCCTCAAGCCAGGTACCAAACCCATTGTTGCCATGTCCAAGCCTACAGCACTTTGGTTCAGGACCCCCCTCATTTGCTCTTCTAGCATTCTGATCTTCTGGGAGTCGTCCATCGGCCCTTCGAAACCTCCGCCGGAGAAAGCGTCCTCCTGCTGATCTTCTTGCCACATACCATTTCCAGCTCCATACCCATCATATCCATTATTTCGGCCAGCCCTGATCTGATTCATCCCCGGACCTCGGCCTCTGTTGTCGTACCCTTGAACACCTCCCGCAGGCCCAAAAGCCATAAACCCAGCGCCGTTTCCATTTCCAAAACCTCCGTAACCCTAATTGGTCACACCATAACCATCTTGCCCAAAGCCTTGAGCATTGAAACCATATTTCCCAGCATTATCGAATCCCTGATCATTGAACCCGAACCCAGCATTGACAAAGCCGTTGCCTCCCATATTATCACCCAAGTTGACATCACCAAGCCCAACGTTATGGACAACAGCCTCGTTCCCAACTCCGACGTTACCGTTCACAGCAACGGTAGCGTTGTTGACATTAGCAGCTGGTATGTTGACTACAGGTGGAGCCACTGGCGTGGGAGTGCCGTCTCCATGAACAGTATCGACCCGCACAGACTGATGATCCTCGTTACCGTGACCAGCATTTCGGGCCAACAGAGGCTGGACCATGGCCTGCAAATTCTCCTGACCTTTTGCAATAGCTTCCATGGTCTGCATAAAGAGAGCGAGCTTCTCGCGCACATCTTGCATCTCGTTCTGCATTTGATCCATGATTCTTCGACAGTTGGTGCGGGTAGAATAGCGGTGCGGGTGTTGATCTGCAATCCTGGAAAGTACCTGTTACAGAGCAGGAAATAAGATAACGTCCAATGATTACCTGTAATGCAATATGAATATGAATGCAATGCAATGTGTGTCTGTGCATTAGGGAAATTCATCCCCCGATTCTAGTGTGAAGGTGCCGGTGCAGTGACAGTGCTGACAATAGGAATATCGGAGCTGAATCATAGAAAGCCTCATATATTGCTGAGAAACCCAATAAGCCAAGAGTACAATATCACTGAGTACAATAAGAAGGCATGACCTCATCCAACAATCCTGGTGATGGTCAGCACTATGCAAATAAAGCATACAAGCGAATATATGGAATAGTCAAATGCTCTCAAAAGCCCGGTACTCTTCTATCACTTCTTGGTCTCTGGGTGACTTGGTCGGGTAAGCAGCCCTTCAACCAGCAGATTCCTTCTCTTAAGAACACAACGCACGTCTCCAGCAGTTTCTTCCCATGTCGCTTCCCCGAAGCAATCTTCTAGTTTCCGCTTTTGAGACACAATTTCATCCCTGCATTTGATTGCCTTGTTCAGTGCATTCTGGACACTATACCGGGTCATCACTTCTTCCTCACACTTCTTGATGCTAGACTTCAACTTCTCTTCGAGGTCGGAGATTTGCTGCTTCAGCTTATCTTCCCTCTTCGTATTGTTGGTGAGCGTAGCATTCCAAGTCTTATTGCAAGAGGAGATTTCTCGGTGTGCTGCGTCGAGCGCCTTCTTCTTGGATTCAAGCATGTCATGGGAGCTTCTGAACTCTTGCCCCAGACGTTCGCGCTTCTTCCTCTCCTCAGTCAACTCAGCGCCTAATCTGTTCATTAGCTCAATCTGCTGTTGGAAAGCATGGACGGCCTTGTTTTTCTCACTGCGTATCTGGGTTAACTCCTGCTCTAACCCTTCGTTGACCTTCAATAAGGCTTCTTTTTCTCTCACAACCTGCTCATAGGCTTCCCTAGAAACAGTAGTTGGCTCCGCTACCAGAATAGGAACAAGAATTGGTGCGTCTGGAAATGGCATCTTCAACTGACTGGCTCTCTCCTGAATCCAAACTCTATAAGGTGCATAGGCCTGACAGTCATTCTTTCCTAACAACGGTTTCCCTCTTCGGTTAATGTGCGTCCAGGCATGCTGCAACTTGGCCAATAACTCCCCCTTCACATCTCCAGTGAAGTACAGAGATTCCTGTACTTCCTCCTCCTTTGGTGGGTTCTTCAGCGCATATCCGAACTGACGTACGAACAGAGAAGGGTTGTAATTGATACACCCTTTCCTCCCTATCAACAGAACATTAGGGTACCCAGAACAACTGAATATAAGCTCAGCTCCCAACAGGTCTCTATCAAACCACTCGACGTCTTCGGAAGATAGCCTCATCAAGCGCTCTGACCAGCTAGCTGTGGTTGCACTCTTCACAAAAGATCCCTTCACGGGAAGGTGGCTTTTAAACCACATATCCAGCAATGGTTCACAGAAATGAACATTCTTTCCTCTTCCCTTCTCATTCTTGTAATGCAGTGAGTGGTAGAAATCTCCGAGCATGGTCGGTACAGGATTACCAGCGGCAAACAAATAGAAGGCATCGAAGTCCACAAAATCCGGTACATTGGGAAACAATATTATGCCGTAAATGCACAGAGCCAGCACAGCATTGAAGGCAATCCAGCACCCACTTTTAGCGTACTCCTGAGCTTTACCGATCAAGAACTGGAGCGAGAAGCCTGGAACTCCACGGGAAACAGCAGTCAACAGTTCAGAAGCATCCACATGCAAGGCTTTTGCCAAGTCTTCCGGCTTGGGCTTAATGCCCGAATGAATGAATGGAACCTGGTTCTGCACGGGTAACTCAGTAAACTCCACATACTCCTCAATGGTAGGCCCTATAATGAAATCAGCGAACGTAAAACATCTCAATGCGGGATCATAGAATTGCATCAAAGCGTACAACCCGTCTATCTCTGTCTCCGTGGGTTTGCGCACCAATCTCAATAGTCTTCCATAGCTCATTCTGAAGCTCCTACGAACATCCTCATCAGCCAGAGAGATCAACCCAAGCAGGGGAACAACATCAGGAGTAGGCAATTTGTAAGCAACTGTCCTTCTTAAGCTGGCCATGATCAAACACTCAGAAACCCAGACACTAGAACTCGGGAAATGCAAATGCACCTGCAGCACAGACACACGTTAGTAGGATGCAATGATGATGAGTATGCAAATAATGCAATGCAAGTGACATGCAACAGGGACCAAATGTCGTAGCTGAATAGCCTGAACCATATCAAGAAGTCTCAGATAGACTCTCTAGAAGTCCTCAAACCCCGGTCTTAGATAGACCTAAAACAAAGCTCCAACAATGGTCTCTGACAGACCCACAGCATAACTCTGACTGGTCTCTGATAGACCTCAAATCGTAACTCCAATAGGTCTCTAACAGACCTTAGAACCCTCCAACTGGTCTCTGACAGACCTCATAACACATCTCCAAATGGTCTCTGACAGACCTCATAACTCTCCAACTGGTCTCTGACAGACCTCATAACTCTCCATAAATACCCAGGTTCCCTGATCAAGAAATAACCGGTAGTCTGAAAGTCTAGTTACCTGCATAACCCCAAACCCTCTCACAGGTGGATGTCCTAGTAACTGACAAAGGTATGGCATCCTATGCGGTCGTCGGCGTCACAGACTTTCAGGGTTGACGATACGATTCCCAGAAGGAGTGGCATCATCAAATCCTGAAGAGGCCTCACTTAGCCAACTTCCAAATGATCGGTCCCCAGAGTCGACAATTCAACTAACCAGCAACCCACGCCAACCAAAGGAAGGGGCAGGAGGCCAACCAGAGGAACCTCGTCTGAGTGTAGATTTCGCGGGACACCAAAGCAAGCAAAGCAAGCGGGCGCCAACTAATCTCTACTCTAATTCTAGGTGCACTCAAGCCCAGGTCCGGCTTCTCACTCCATATCAGAACACCCGTCACACCCCAAGATACAGCAATAATAATCCATATATACAAAGCTGAAAATAAAGGTCAGAAATATAAACCCATACAAAATCCTCGACGGGAAAACAAGCGTTAGGATTGACTCTCTTAAGGGACGTTGGATCCCAAATGCATAAGAACTATCGCAGTCCTTAGCAGCCAGGGGACGTTGGTTCCCCAGCAGAGTCGCCAGCTGTCGCTACTGCGAAAATCGGCGCCGGCTGAACAGAAGAGTCGCCACCGTGCGTTATTTATCCCACGGGAGGGAAAGGAAACGCTCAGAGTAAACCTCGCGCAACATGGGAAAGGTATGGTCGTTGCAACCAAAACCTGGATTCGGGAGTCGGTTACGCAAGGGGAAGGTATTAGCACCCCTCACGTCCGTCGTACTCGACGGGATCCACGCTTGTTTTCGGGTATGGATTGTTATTCTATCTAAACTATAGGTCAAGGGTTAAAAAGAAAATAAAATGAAAATAAAAATGACTCGGCAAAGTATCACACTTTATGCCTACGTATTCCCGTCTGGAACGAGAAATCAGAGTCAACGTAGTTCACCTACCTACGGGAAAGGAGGGGAAGGTTGCTCGCTAGGATATCGCATCCTATGCCTACGTACTTTCATACAGCATGAAAGATCAGAGCAAACGTAGTTCGGGCCACGTACGACACAAGTCTGTCTTGGTTGATTTTATTCTTTCCGAAAAAGGTTTTCTGATTAACAGTCCCGGCGGACAAAAATGACGTCTTGACGAGTTCACATTCTTTTACGGAAGAAGTGTTTTTTATTGTGTTTGAAATCTCATTGTGTTTTTCTGTTTGTTTTGAGAAAGAAGAGACAAAACTCTAATCTACGGTTGCGAAGGGAATCAAACTAACCTAATGTTATCATGCATGGGTTAAGACCTAGTGTCTATCATGCTCCTCTCTTGCACAGAGAGAAACAGAGATCCTACGGGATAGGCAGAAACAGAAACAATAACAGATATAATAAAGCGGTAAAATGCATGGATGCAACAAT
Organism: Lathyrus sativus; assembly: GCA_963859935.3. Lineage (NCBI taxonomy): Eukaryota > Viridiplantae > Streptophyta > Magnoliopsida > Fabales > Fabaceae > Lathyrus > Lathyrus sativus. The sequence continues at coordinate 43,530,086 of OZ012738.1, read as the reverse complement.
ACAAGCGAGGCAAGGGAGTCCCACTCAACCTCGAACCTAGAAAACAATAGGCAAAAGTGAACAGGCTTCACTTTCAACCCAACAGGGTAAACAGCAGACAATACAGTCAGAAAAACCAATCAATACATCAAGAATGAAATACAGCAAAATAAACAGCCACAGCAGCTCTTCATCAATATCCATCTTTAAGTCATCCTTAATCAGCTACAAGCTTCAGTCAGCAGTAGTCTCCATCTTCACAGTCTTCTATCTACAATGGCTTTTCTTCAAGTTCAAACCTCCAGGATGAGGGATCAATCACAAGAGTGAATTAGGTGTTAAGCAATCAGTTGACTACCAAGGGTGGTGAACAGACTGCTACTAACACATAAGATATTTTCTCTCAAGAGTTCTATCTCTTAGACAGTAGCACCAAGCCTTCCAAAGGAAGGGGGTGAGTGTCTTAGAGAGACTCTGTATCACAGAGAGGAATGGAGGCAGTCAAAACCTTCCATGTTTGAGAATCAAACTTTCTAATCTAGAGCTCTGCCTAGCTCCTAAACCCTAATCTCCTCAACAGCTGCTAGCAGGAATCTCCTCATCAGCAATGGAAGTTGGTCTTCAGTCTCTGGATCCCCAATGGCTTCATCTTCACAAGTCTTCAGCTCTCCCAAATCCCAGACAATCCCAATACCCAAACAAACAGACAATAAATCCCCAGAGGGCACACCACACCAGTCAATCAGATATACAGTAGATTAATAGCAGTAGGTGAATCCTAGTGATTTCTAAGGGGATCTAATAACTACCCATAGCCCCTATAGTCCCATAGCTAAACTATTTAATCCCTAAGTCCTAAGGGAAATGAATTAATTCTCCTAAGTTGTCACTTAAAACCCTAGTTTGTTCATGTTGTTCACACCTAAACTAAACACCTAGAATTAATTTCTAAAAATGGGAAATAAATTGCATCTACAAGTTAAATGTCTAAACTAAATAACATAAAAAGAATGGACAAAAAATGTTAAAGCATCTAATAGAACAAAAATTAACAAAATCATGCATGAAATGAAACCATTTAAAATGCTAATTATTTGGAAAAATATGAGAAAATATCAAATAAAAATAAAATGCAATTTTTTATTTTTTGAATTTTCTAGACTCTTTCAAGAAAATAATGCAAAAAGAATGAATTAAAAATATGCAATTTCTAATTTGTTATGAATTTTCAAAAAATGAATGAAAATAAAAAGAAATTAAAAAAAGAAAATAGAAAGAAATAAAGGGAGGGGGGTAAGAATAGTAGCTCGCTGCAGTTGTAATCCCAAGTGGTCTGAGTAGTGGAGGGTGTGAACATCAATTGGATAAGGCCCAGCGTGCTTCAGAATTCCAGCAAAAAACAAAAAAATACCCACAACGGTGTAAATAGCAACATCCTTAGTTGAATAATCTTGGGCCTTGGATGAGAGGGGTGTCATTAGCAAGTGAACCCTGAGCCCATTCTGAACACTTAAATGAAACGGGGCATTTTGATGCCCAGCGTTTCCCTCCGTTTCTCACTTTAAACGTGGACCGTTGGATTGAGATTTGAGTCAAATGTCAAAGGGCAATCGTGTGGCCCAGACATCGTCTTCCACCTTGAGCCAAAACCCTAAGTTCTGCAACCCTAACCATGCACGAATCAAACTCTCCTCTGTTCTCTCTCATACCTCCATGGATTCACACGATTCCAAGAGCAAACTTGGTCCACTCCAATCCCTCTACACAGCCATGATAATAATATCTCTCAAAACTCACTCCATCAAACAACTCGATGGGAATATCAGTCATGAATCAACATTTTCACCTGCCATCAAGTGCTTCAATTCATGCCAAAACTTATCCTCATCTACTCTACATCTCATACTGGTCATTTTAAGGTATAAAGAGAGGATTATCGTGCTATGTTCCACATGTTATGAACCTCAATAGAATTTGTGCACCATGATCAAACTCCTCGAAACTTCTCCAAACTCATCATATTCAGTCCTCTATCCTATCTTAACCATTCTATACTATCAAAACCCTATCATGTTACCTAAACTATGCAAATTGAGCAGAGATACCAACCTGTTGAAAGATGGAAAAACAGCTATGGAGGTCTTCGATCCAATGCTTGCAGGGACTTGAAATTGATCCACACACCACCACTTTGATTCTGTATGCAAATATTTGGGCTCAAACTTCTTGTATCATGTGATTCCAATTCCTTGAACCTTGAATGATGAAGCTTGTATGGCACTCTCCTTGATTCATTCAGCCAAATGAATATGTGAATTGCAACCTATGGATGATGGTGATGAAGTTCAGATCAAGAAGTGTAAGAATTGAGGAAGATTTGAGAGAGTTTGGATTGGTTTTGCAAAGATGGAAAATTGGTATGAAAATTGTGTTATGAACAAATGAGATCACCAACCCTATCATGAACCATCTTGTATCAATATATACATGAGGTTAGAACCTCCTAGAAACTTGGAGAAGCTTCCCTTGTGCAAATTCCCTTGGATTTGGTTTATGTTTCTTCCATTGCAAGTAACTATGGATAACTCTTAAAACATGAACTAAACTCAAAATTCTACTTTAGCCAATGTCTTTAAAATGATCTTTCCATTCAAAATGACCTATAATTTTGCTTCATTTGGCCAAAATATGAAAAATCTCATTTTTAAGTCCATTTTTATTCATTAAATCCAACAATTTTGAAACCTTGTGCTATGAATCTTTACAATCTCTCATGGTCACTTTTCTAGACTCAAAATGTCATTTGGAACAAGTTTGATGTTGTAAAGTTTTCCATTTGAAGCTTCCTTGTATGAGTTTTGGGCATAGGCTAAAATGACCTGTAATTCACAAATGACCAAAATACCCTTTGCTTGCCAAGACCATAAGTAGAGTTACACACATCCTATGAAGGCATACCATACCATTCTAGAAAGCTAAGACAATGAGGAACAACTCTTATGTTGACCAGGAATTCATTTGAAATCTCCTTGAGGGGTAAAAATTGCTCGGAAGTCAAGTCACTTTCACAGACAAAATTTCAGATACCTCAGATGACCTGTAACTTGCAAGGACCATAACTTGAGTTCTATAAATCTCCTTGATGTCTTCCACCACTCAAATTAAAGGTCTTGAGATCCTATACAAGTTCCATGTTGGCCAAGGATCCATTTGAAGCTTGCATTTTGACTTATCTTGCTTGGAAATTTGACCTAAACTAGGGGATTTTACACAGAAACCCTAATTTAGAAACTCCTCTTCTCCTTGATTTCTCTTGAATTCTTCTTGGCATAACAACATATCCTTATTCTCCATGTCAAATGGTGAACCCCACATCTCTTCAATAGCCCTCAATGCCCTTCAAACAATCCTTTGACCTAGGGTTGACCCAGGGTTGCCCCAGATGAAACCCTAGTTGACTATCTTCAACTGCAATTCTTGTGATCACATCAACAACTTGCCTCCTTCTTCCAAATTCCCTTATAAGTCCTCCAAGAGGTCTAGATACTCCTCATGCTCTCAATTCACCACTCATAATTCCTTTGTTGATCCTCAGACCCCTCAGTTAGGAGATAGACTCAAAGCTTGACCTGATGGACTCTCTGCTTCCAAATTCTTTTCTGATGACTTGAATGAAATTGAATTTGGATAATAACCTCTTGATAGGCCTCTAGAGAAGAGAATAATGACTGGTCCCCTGTTGAATGACTTGCTATGCTTATGCTATGCAGATGAGTAACCTATGTACATGACTCTATATGCAAATGCTAATGATATTGAAACATAAACCAAGTGAATAAGGTTGAGCAAATTTTAGGGTGCAACAAGATGCAACTCCTGAAAAGAGAAAGTTGCGCAAATAGTACAAAAATACAAGAAACTATACAAAATGTCGGCAATGTGGTACAGATAACCACCATGTGTCGATTCATCTATGACTCGCATGACTTTGATGCTTCTCCTGATGATTCATCTTCCGAAGAGACTGACTTGATTGATTGACCCTCGGGTTCTCCCAGAATCCATGGTGCTCGTATCACACGCAGACTACAATCATTTGCTTTTCAGATCCCTAATTTTTGCCTGAGTCACCCTTTCGGGTTTTCGATTCACCGGGATACCCATTTTTTCCAAAGTCGCCTTTTTCAGGTTTTCAACTTTGCGAGTTTACATCTTTTCTTTTTTATCCCTAAATTTTTCCCGAACCCATTCTCTTTATGGTTCGCCGGGATGCCCCATTTTTGCTTGGATTTTCTTTTTCTTTCTAGCGGGTCTATTTTAAGCAAAGTATTTTTTAACCGTGTATGCGTTCAAAGGGGACGCGAAATCTTTGCCATCCATGGTTGAGAGTAGCAAGGCTCCTCTGGAGAAAACTTTCCTTACCCCGTATAGACCTTCGTAGTTGGGAGTCCATTTGCCCCTGTGATCTGTATGTGGAGGGAGAATCTGCTTCAACACTAAGTCACCTGCCTGAAAGCTCCGTGGGCGCACCTTCTGATCAAAAGCTTTCTTCATCATGCTTTAATATAGACGAACATATGCAATGGATTTCAATCTCTTCTCATCCATCAAGCTGAGTTGATTCAATCTGTTCCTCACCCATTCTGCCTCATCCAGTTTGACGTCAACCAGAACTCTCAAAGAAGGAATCTCGACTTCCAATGGTAGGACAACTTCCATACCATACACTAGCGAGAAAGGAGTCGCCCCAGTTGAAGTACGTACCGAAGTACGATATCCATGTAATGCAAAGGGCAACATCTCGTGCCAATCTTTGTAGGTCACAACCATCTTCTGCATAATCTTCTTGATGTTCTTATTGGCCACTTCAACATCGCCATTCATCTTCGGGCGATAAGGAGAAGAATTGTGATGTTCAATCTTGAAACTCTAGCACAGTTCCTTCATCATGTTGTTATTCAAATTTGAACCATTATCAGTAATGTTTCTTTCGGGCACTCTGTAACGACAGATGATGTCCTTCTTGATGAATCTAGCCACGACCTGTCTGGTGACGTTGAAGAAGCTGCTTCAACCCACTTAGTGAAATAATCAATTGCCACTAAGATGAAGCGGTGTCCATTGGATGCGATCAACTCTATCTTACCTATCATATCAATGCCCCACATGTAAAAGGGCCAGGGAGACGCCATGACATTCAGAGGACTCGGTGGCACATGAATTTTATCAGCACAAATTTGGCATTTATGGAATTTCTTGGCGTATTTGAAACAATCAGACTCCATAGTCAACCAATAATAGCCTGCCTTCAACAATTTCTGAGACATTGCATGTTCGCCTGCATGCGTACCAAAAGCACCCTCGTGGACCTCTTCCATAAGAAAACCTGCTTCATTTTCGTCCACGCATCTCAACAGAACCAGATCAAAGTTTCTTCAGTAGACTACATCATCCTTGTTCAGATAGAAGTTTCTAGCCAATCTTCTCAAAGTCTTCTTATCTTTGCTGGATGTTCCAGATGGATACTCCTGATTCTTGAGAAAGTTTCGGATATCATAATACCATGGCTTCCCATCCGAAGCTTCCTCTATTGCAAATACGAATGTTGGCCTATCGAGGCACGAGATGACAATTCTCGGAGCATCATTCAATAATTCACCTTATACATCGAGGATAATGTAGCCAAGGCATCTGCCATCTGATTCTCCGCTCTTGGCACGTGATGGAACTCTACCCTGTCGAAGAAAGGTAACAACCTCCTCGTATAGTTCATGTAGGGAATCAAGTTAGGCTGACGAGTCTCCCATTCTCCTTTGATCTGATTGACTACCAAAACTGAATCACCATAAATATCAAGGTTCTTGATCCTCAGATCAATCGCTTCTTCAATTCCCATGATACATGCTTCATATTCAACTTCGTTATTGGTGCAGGGAAATGTTAACCTGGCAGTAAATGGTATGTGTGAACCATGGGGAATGGTAATGATTGCCCCAATTCCACTGCTATAAGAGTTAACAACACCGTCAAAGATCATTTTCCATTGGGAGCCTATCTCAGGACCTTCATCCGGTAATGGCTCATCGCAATCTTTCATCTTCAAGAACATGATATCCTCATCAGGAAATTCAAACTTCATCGGCTGATAATCATCGATTGGTTGCTCTGCGAGATATTCTGACAGAACACTCCCCTTGATAGCCTTTTGGGAGACGTATTGAATGTTGTATTCTGTCAAAACCATCTGCCATCTAGCAATCCTTCCCAAAAGCGCTTGCTTTTCGAACACGTACTTAATTGGATCCATCTTTGAAATCAGCATGGTCGTGTGATTCAACATATATTGCCTTAAGTGTTTGACGGCCCAAGCAAGTGCGCAACACGTCTTTTCTAACATTGAGTATCTGGATTCACAATCGGTGAACTTCTTACTCAAATAATATATGGCATTTTATTTTCTTCCTGTTTCGTCGTGTTGACCGAGAACACAACCCATGGAGTTCTCAAGAACCATCAAATACATTATCAATGGTCTTCCTGCCACTAGAGGCATCAGTATCGGAGGCTCCTGCAAATATTCTTTTATTTTTTCAAATGCCCTTTGGCAATTTTCATTCCAAACCACCGCCTGATCTTTCTTTAACAGCTTGAACATTGGTTCACACGTGGCTGTGAGGTGAGATATGAACCTTGCAATGTAGTTCAATCTACCCAAGAAGCCACAAACCTCTTTCTCTGTTTTCGGCGCTGGCATCTCTTGTATAGCTTTTATTTTTGCAGGATCAACCTCGATTCCTTTTTTACTGACTATGAACCCCAATAGCTTTCTTGACCGTACACCAAAAGTGCAGTTGCTCGGGTTCAACCTTAGTCTGAATTTCCGTAACCTCTCAAACAGCATCAACAGATTCACCGGATGCTCTTACAAAAACATATGTGCACTTGTTCGGATAAATATATGAAATGATAAATTTAAAAGTATAAAAGTAAATGACAAGAAAGTAAAGATCAAAAAATAAATGGCGTAAAGTAAAAGTTAGTACAATTATAGTTAGTATGTTAATGTTAATGATGGAGAACAATTGGTCATTTTTTGGAGAATACTCAACTAATCAACCATAAGCGTGAGAACATTGATCCATACATCATTAAAGGAAGGGCTCCAACTCAGATAAAATCAACGAGTATGCCGACTAACTCCCTTAGCGACAAGGAAACAATCTATCCCACACCACAATATGGCGAATAGGAGATTGATAACTCTCTTACAAAAACAACACGATTCCGATTTAGGGAAAACTTAGCGTTATGTTAAACAATCATAATTAGACTTATGTAGAAGCCACGACTATCTAAGGCCGGTCAATAATAATGTTTATGTTAATACAAGTTAGAGGAATGACATGCAGGTCATTCTCCTAAAACATGCCACACTAAAAGAAAAGAGGTAATGGTCTCGTCTTGATCATAACTTTAAAGAGAAGTCTAATGATATGTAAGATTTTCATTAACCAAAAAAAAAGAAGAAGAGGGGAGAAGGGAAGCCAAATTTAATTACAATATTTAAATCATTCCATCTTTAAGTTCCATCACTCTTCTTGGTGGATTAAGGTACTAAACCTATCACTAATTCAAAGCACCTAACATGAATCCAATGATCCACTTAAAGATAGATTTGAATTGATGAAGGTTTATCCAACCTCATCAAACACCTAAAGTCCATGGAATTTAAAGAGAAATTTGATAAACAAACATCACAATTCAAGGCAAAACAAAAGGAAATGGAAGAGGGAAGAAAATAACTCAAAACAGTCCCGAAACAGCAGCAAAAAAGAAAAAATCGCGGTCGTAATCAATTACGCCAAAAGCTGTAATCGGTTATAGCATGAAAAATTGCAGTTCCAGGCCAAAAAAATAACTGCGTAATCAATTACGCTATTTTCCGTAATCGGTTACAGCCATGAAATCAGCAAAAATAGAATTGCAGCAGCACTAATCCTTGATCAATCATTTAAACAAACACATCATGATTAAGGATGCAATTGAGCATGAAAATTCCATCACATTAAGAGCCATTAACACCAACGGAATCACAAAATGTTGCTCAAAGAAAAACAAGCAGCAAGAATCAACAAGAGATCAAATTGTGGAAGATGAATCAAACACAACAATGGTGGAACTAGAGCTTACCACTTCCAAATCTGAAAATGCTTCAAATCAAACTTCAAGAATCACACTCCAAAACTTTGATCTATATAATTTGGTGTTGATAAAGTGTTTTGATGGAGGTTTAGCTCAAAGGTTACTAAGCTTCAATGAAAAGCTTACTAACTTTTAATGGAAGAAAGAGCTTTGATGAATTTGGGTAGATGAAAAAAATTGAGAATGAGGAATAATTTTGAAAAGGTGAATTTGGATATCAAAATATTGAAGAATAAATGAAATGAGGGCTCTATTTATAGAGTTTAGGCTTGTGAATTTTGGTGCCATGGATCTTGGTTTGAAATTTAATCTAGGCTTGGAAATTGGATTAGAAGCAAAATCAAAGATCAAGGGGTTAAAAAGTGTGATTAAATGAGGATGTATGATGGAATTTAATTATGATGAGGCAGAGGAGTTAAATTGGGGTGAATGTGCATGCTCTAGAATATTCCACCTGGGGTAAAATGATGTCATGAAATTGAATGAAGTGTCAAAATGTTGTAGAACTTAAAAATGCACTTCCTGGCCAAATTTTCGCAGTTGTAATCGATTACAACATATGTGATAATCGATTACCATGTTGAAAAACTCCAAAAATGGCCCTTATGAAAGGTGGCAACCGATTACACCAAATGTGGTAGTCGATTATCACAGTAAAAATTATGAAAATTGGCTCTATTGGCTGCACTGCTTTGCCTTTGGCTTGATTCTTGACTTGTCAAAGAAGGCATGGAAATAAACGCATGAACCTTAGAGTTTCTTTAGTAATAAACAATAAAATCTTAGGAAACTCTTGATCAAATGAGATTGGATAATTCTTGAAAAACGATGTTGACCAAACTTTGACTTTGTTCAGATGAATTACACTCGAGTTGAGAGATTGGTATTTGATATTCTTGATCCTAACCTCTTCCTAAAAAAGGTTAATAAAAGGAAAAAAAAACATATTTTTGTATTTTGATTAGGGTTAGTAAACATAAGCAATCAAATTAATGCAAACAAGAAACACACAGGTGCTTGGTGATCTCTCTCAAGACAAACCTACAGAGGAGGACAAGAGAACCAAAGCTTATGATATTGTTTGTGATTCAGAATGTAAATGGAATGTGTGATCTTAGAGGTAAAAATTAGGGTATTACATGCCATAGGCTCATCTTGTTCCATGAGTAGCACATCACCTCGATCAGTTACGAGATAACCATATCTCTCAAGTTGGTGACGTATCCTATTTGACCTATGTCAGTCTTGTTCTACTTGAGCAAGTTGCTTTTCCACAACTACTTTTATTTCCTGCTACAATTCCTCTGTAGGTGTATCAATGCTTTGTGATTCTTGAATTTCTTCAAGCTCCACTTTCCTCCCACTTACTCTTTTGGAAATAAAATCTCTTTCCAGGAATACTCTAGTTCGAGAGACAAGCTTAGTTGAAATTAGTCGTTTCACATAAAGTTTGCAACCTCAAATCTTCATGTAAGATATATGTGGTTTCTTACCACTCCAAATCTCATATGGTGTCTTCTCTACCTTTTTGGACGGAACACGATTAAGTGTGTAAGATGTTGTTAACAGAGCATGTCCCCAAAAGGAGTTTGGAAGACCGGAATGACTCATGATGGATAAGATCATCTCTAACAATGTTCGATTTCTTCTCTTAGATACACCATTTCATTGTGGTGTTCCAGGAGGAGTAAGTTGGGATAGAATCTCATGCTCTTTTAGATGGTCAGCAAACTCTAGGCTTAAATGTTCATCCCCTCAATCTGATCGAAGAGTTTTAATATTCTTACCTAGTTGGTTTTGTACGTCATTCTTGAATTCCTTAAACTTTTGAAAGGATTTAGGTTTGTGTTTCATTAAATACACATAACCATATCTGTTGAAATCATCAGTAAATGTGATGAAGTATTGAAAACCTCCTTTGGCTGGTATGTTCAGTGATCCACATATATCAATATGTATGAGGGCCAAAAGATCATTATCCTTTTCACCTTTTCATATGAACGGGGACTTTGTCATCTTTTCAATTAAACATGATCTGCATGTATCATATGATTCATAATCCAAAGAGTTCAATAGTCCATCTTTATGGAGTTTGGAAATGCGCTTCTCATTTATATGGCCTAAGCGAAAATGCCAAAGATAACTTGGATTTAACTCATTAGGTTTCATCCTTTTAGTATTAATGTTATAAATTGGCATTTTAGGATCAAGGACAAACAATCCATTGTTCATTTCTGTAGTAGCATATAATACATCATTCAAATAAATAGAGCAACAATTGTTCTTTATTATGAATGAAAAACCAAACTTATCCAAACAAGAAAAGAAAATAACATTCCTGATAATTACAGGTACATAATAATAGTTCTCTAACTAAATTATAAAACCACTAGGTAAAGTCAATACGTAAGTTCCTACGACTAAAGCATCAACCTTTGCTCCATTGTGAACTTGTAGATCAACTTCACCTTTTGTCAATTCTCTACTCCTTTTTAGCCCCTGCACGTTTGTACGAATGTGAGACCCACATCCAGTATCTAATATCCATGAGGCAAAAGTAGATAAAATTATTTCTATAACAAAAATACTTGAAGTTGAATTCTCTACTCCATTCTTCTTATCTTCCAGATACTTTGGGTAGTTTCTTTTTCAGTGTCTGGTCTTATCGCAATAGAACCAAATGCCCATATTTGCTATACCTCCACTAGGCTTCAGAGCATGAGAAATAGATTTGGGTCTAGAAACTTCCTTGACTTTCCCATTACCACCCTGCTTTGTGGACCTTTTGTCATGCTTGTTTCCATTATTGACCATCAGAATGAACTCCCCTTTTGAATTCATATTCTGCTAAGTAGTTCTTAACATGCTTAGCAACTCTGGAAGACTTTTTTCCATGTCGTTCATGTTGAAATTAAGAACAAATTGACTGAATCTCTCTAATAATGACTGTAGGATCAAATTAGTCACAAGCTCCCTTTTTAGGGGAAAATCCAACCTTTCAAGGTTATCCACATACCCAATCATCTTGAGTACATAGGGACCTACTAGGGCTCCCTCAACTAGCTTGTCTTGAAAAAGGGATTTTGAAACTTCAAATATCTCATGCATTGGATTCTCTTGATAGACCATCTTTAGGTGTTCGATCATATCAAACATTGTCATGTTTTCATGTTGCTTTTGAAATTTAGAATTCATGGTAGCCAGCATAAGGCAAGTAGTGTCGTTGGCATCATTGACATGCTTCTTATAAGCATCTCTTTCAGTCTTAGGAGTAGAACCAGGAGACTTCTCTTCAGGAACAGGTGTCTCAAAGACATACAACTTTTTATCATGTTTGAGGATAATCCTTAGGTTTCCCAACTGACGCAACTGCAAAAAACAACCGGCGGAAACAAACAGAAGTGTCGCCACCGAACGTTATTTATCCCAAAGGAGGGAAAGGAAACGATCGAAGAAAACCTAAAAGAAAGGAAAATACAAGGTCATCGCAACCAAATCTTGGGTTCGGAAGTCGGTTACTCAAGGGGGAGGTATTCGCATCCCCTCACGTCCGTTGTACTCAACGGGATCCATGCTTGTTGTCTAATAAAAGGGTGTGTTATCTAAAAGCTACTGCTAAATGGAAACATGAAAGGGAAAAGAAAAAGGAGACTCGATAGGACATCGCTGCCCTATGCCTACGTATTCCCTCGTGCAATGGGAAAGTCAGAGTTAACGTAGTTTAGAAAACTACGGGTGATGGGGGGAAGGTTGCTCGCTAAGACATCGCCACCTTGTGCCTACGTACCCTTATCTGGTATGAGAAATTAGAGCAAACGTAGTTTAGGAAACCACAGGTTGCTTAGTTTTTTTTATGAGCGACAATAAGTTCCTTTTCCAACAGTTAGGGTCGATGCCTGTTTGCGATAGAACAGAAGAATAACATACTCTTTTCTGAAAATGAGTTTGAAAGACAAATCCCGAAGGATAAAAAGGTTTGAAGTTTGTTAATGAGTTTTAGTGAAGTGAATTGAATGGTTTGAGATTCACGTTGCACTAAAGACTATGATATAGGAACGAATGCATTGTATATCGCCCCCAGATGGAACGTACACTAAACACTCTAGACGAACGAGGTGAGACTCCTCACTCATCATTTTCCATATGCTTAAGGCTCGTGGCGCACAATGTTCATCGTCATTATTAAGTGTTTTGAAGTTGTTTTGAGATGAGAAGAGAGAAAGACGCACGAAAGGTCTAAGGGAAACTTGGTCCTAACATTGTCATGCAAAGTGGCCCTAAGATCGGGATGTGAAAGGAAATTCTATCTTAATGTTGCAAAAGATGAACCTAAGGTTGAGGTTAAAAGGTACTAACCTACTTGTTATCATGCATGGGTTACACTCCTAATGTCTATCCTACTCCAAGCTTAATCGAAAATTAAGTTGGACTAGGAGGCCTTAAGGGAGCATGGAAGAAAAACCAAAAAAATAAGAGAAAACAAGCAAAAACAGCAACTACAACAATGCTTCCAGCTCATAATAGCTATAAAAAATAGCAAGGAAGTATAACAACATTTAACAGCTACTAGTTCAACACAAAAAGCATGTGTAAAAGGCATGCAGCAAGCAAGGCAACATTTGACAACATGTAAATTCAGAATAGAACAGTTGTAGAAAACAGGGCAACAAGCATGCTTCAACACAAACAACATGAACAAGCATCAATCATGAACAAGTATCAAGAAAAGATGGTCATGAATTAACAATCGAACACAAGTGTTTAACAAGATTGCATCATCAAGAATTCAACAAGATCATCATGCTTTTCACATCAATTAAACAATTCAAACGATCATGCGACAAATGGAATCAAAAGCAAATACAAACATGCATCACAGGTCCAGCAAGATAATCATTAATAATAAACAATTAACATGATTCACACGAGCAAAGCACATGGTCATCACATCAAGAAATAACATAAGCATCTCAAGCATTTATCAATGGAAACCAAAATTCGCGCGTTGAAGAATCACAATCAAATAATCAAGCATGATGAAACAGGTTAAAACAATCCACACAAATGCATCATATCAATCCATGAAGGTTAGAGGTGGAAGGAAATCAAAACATGCTTGAAAACAACCAAAAATGGCATTCTGGTCCAGTGTTAATCGATTAACCATTTCCAGTGCAAATGTGGTTAATTGATTAACCACTTGAAATTGAATAAAAATACACAGGTTAATCGATTAACCAGTTTTGTACTACAACTGGTTAATCAATTAACACTACACTAGAAGCAGAAAATCAACAATTTAAAAGCACTTCCAGCAATTAATCAATTATGCAAACATCCAAATGATCATGTAATCAATTATGCACGAATTTAACACCAAAAATCAGTGATCAAACATTAATGAAACTTATCCAAGCATTGATACCACAAATCACATAGATCAAATAATCAAAATCAAATAAAATTGAGGATCTGCATTTTGATTATCCAAATAAGCTCAAAACATAATTGGATCTAGAATTAACCAACCTTTAAAGCTGAAAATTGCTTTCGTAAGTTTTGTTATACTGCAAATGATAAATCCAAGCTAGAAACCCAAGAAAACTTCAAGATCCAAGATATTTCTTGCAAGAGAAGTGAAGAATGAGCCAAATAAGTAAAATTTGAACCAAGAATCACTTAAAAGCTTGCTTCCAAAACCAGATCCAGATCCAAACGAAAATCAAATGATGAATTAAAGTTGATGAAGATGAATGATGGAGGTTAAGCTCTAGAATTTAAGGATTCCAATGAAGAATCAAAAAATTCAAGTGAAAGAGCTCTAATGGAGTTTTGGAGTGTGAGGAAATTAAGAAAAAGTCGAGAGAATTTGAGAGCAAATTCTAAAAAATGAAGGGTGAAAGAGTGTTTATCATGAGGTTTGAAATGAATTAGCTTAAATAAGCTTTTGGTTAAGAGTGAAATTTTGATTTGGAGTGAGGGTTTGAAAATTGGAATGAGATTAGGAATGGAAATTTGGAGGGAAATTAGATTGGTTTTGAAACTAAATCAAAGTTGGAGTGATTCTAGATTTTTCTACTGATGCAAAAACCAATTCACAAATAATCAAAATGGACCCTAAAAATGGAAGCATTGAAAATGCGCGTATCTGGGCAAAATTTACTTTGGTTAATCGATTAACCGTTTGCTAGTGCAAATGGGTTAATTGATTAACCCTTCACAAATTTGAAAAATTGCACCGTTTGGAGGGAAACTTGCATAATCGTCTGTTTCCACCCGTTTTGACCCACGTTAAGCCTCTAAAACTTGCCTTTTGATGTTGCACCTGTAAAAATGCCTGAGATAACCTGTGACCTATCTCCTGTGCTAAAAATAATCTGCTAAATAAAATAAAATCGGGCACTCGATTGCTGGGCAAAAGAAATGCCGAAGCCTCTGATGCTTGGTGCTTGAAAACCTTGTAATAAAATAAGATCTTGAGCCATAGAAACACCTTAATACCATGTCTCAAGAACCAATGTCATGATATGCAGAAATGCAGAATGCAGAGAAGCACAAGCCAGTAGATAAGAAAAAGATAAGGCAAATTTTGGGGTGCTACAGGTGCCAATTCAGAAAATTTGTCACAGACAATTTTTTTCTTCATAAGGATTGATTGCAAAATATTGTTAGAGAGGTGTTTGTTGTCAAGGTAATCTACATAAAAAATGTGAAAATATAAGTATCATTAAAATCAACATATCCAATTAGGCCTTTAATTAAATATGCTCCTACTATTTTACTTTAACCAAATGACACTCACTATTTGATTCGGAAAATCCCGTTGAAAGATTTTCTAGTAGATTGAGGTCCATATTTCACTTTTTTTAAGTCAAAGTTAGGCTGATTACACAAACTAGGTACTTTAGGAACTCCTTCCAATTGTTTCTAATACAATTCTCAAATATTATCAGTTGGATGAATAACTCCTTATTCAAATCTATCATATGGATTGTTTCAAACTCTTGCTTCTAAACATATATAACCTTATTATAATTTATTTAGTTAAGTTTGACCCAATGTTTTAACAATTGGATATTACATTTATGTTATCGCACCTTACCAATATAGAATATGCACCTCGCATTAGATGAAAATTATATTATTCGATACTAGTCTTGATGAGTGCTAAAACTTGGAAAACATAAACTTAATATTTCTTTTTGAGGGAATTTGTAATTAGTTTGATCTCACCGGCTTATTTATCATATAAATATTCTCTCACATGCATCAACATACAATCACATGCATCAACATACATATAAAATATGAAACAGTTATGACCCCTAGTGCAATTATACTCTCAAGCCAATGAGAGAACCTAAGCTAAACCTAATAACGATCTATATTTCTCCAAGCTAGACCTCCATCGGTTGTCTTCCTTTAATCTTGTCTTCTTCTTTTCTTTATTATATTACATTATATCAATGAATACTCGTTTTACATACGAGGGAGTAAGACGAGAAAAGAAGTTACATAAAGAAAGTAAAGAGAAAGACACGACAAAAAGGCCATATTTAAAAGAAGACTAAGGCCATAACCGTTCAACACATATTATTATCATGAATTTGAATTATGTTAATTAAATAAATTAAATTAAATTTTGGCGATTAATCATTAGTTAATTGGGGTTTCTATTGTCTGATTATTAACGTATACAAAATTATTTTAACATAAATAATAACAACAATTTATTATTATTTAATTAAATAATAACATGATAGTTTATCATGTTTTTCTTGAAAGCTTTTCATTCTACATTAACACAATAACTGTGAGGTAACCGTGCATCAGCATTTTGGTATAGGAAACCGACATTTTGCATACACAGTAATACATAAATATTGTTATAATACCTTTTATTATATTTATTGTATGATATAGGCAATATCTCGTTACTGTTATCGCAACATGTATATGTATTTTATAATAACAATAACAACACTTGCTATTAAACTATAAAATAAAATAAAATTACTTATAATGATAATAATAATAATAATTATTATAATATAAATTTTTTCAAAATCTTAAAATAACTCTTGACAATACAACTCTTGTGCCGTAAAAAACTCTAATGCAACCCATTCATACTATTAAAATCGTAGCGATCAATTATTCAATTCGATTGATCGAAATGCCATTGCTTCACCATACAAACGTCGAATTCCGAAGTAAAAGAACATTGACCAATCACATGAAATACAATCATCACACAAATCGAATCAATGAAATAAAAAGCATATCAAATATATCACCGTTACATCTGAATTATTCATATCTTATATGAAATTGATCGATCACTTTTGTGTAACTAATGGATAATTGATGTATCGCTACTTCACCCTACAAAAGTTATATTCCAAAGCATAGTCAACATCAAATCATCCAAATTGTACACAGTATGATGCCAAAAAATTAATTTTCTTTATTATTTATTTTATTCACTATTGTAATCAAATTAAATTAAAAAGTACAAAAAATAAACATCTACCCGATTCATGGTTTCATAAGTGGCTTTGATACCACTTAAGGGAAATTGCTACAAAAGGCGCGACTGAAAACAAAAATTTCTCTTTAGTTGATCCTTACGAATAAGCATGACCAGTGATAAAAATGATTACCTCTTGTGGTGATTAACAATTTTGATGCAAACCCAAATGAAGACTTTGAGTGAGAGATAAAGAGAGAAACTACGGTCAAGGTTTCACCAACCGAACTTTATGAACTAAGAAAGTTTCTACACAAGAGTTGTATTTATATAACCATTTGTATGAGCTGCAAGCTAAAAAGCCCAACTTAAGTACGCCATATAATAATAATAATAATAATAATAATAATAATAATAATAATAATAATAATAATAATAATAATAATAATAATATAAATATTATTATAATAATCATATTTTATTATTATTATATTTAATAACTATTATTATTATTATTATTATTATTATTATAATATTAACTATTATTATTATATTATACGATATTCCATATATCACTTAAGTACACCGTACCTTACGGTATTCCATAATTTTCTCAAGTACACCGAACCTTACAGTGTTCTTTATTTATTCTATCTCTCATCAATTAGTCCTTATGTGTGTGACTCTGTAGGTTCTCGCGACGTTGACAATTATATTAAATTATATATTTAATATAATAAATAGTGACCGATATTTAGCAACCCATAACTGCTACCCAAGTCACGAAAATGTCATGTGATCTGACAAAACTTTTTCGTGATAATAATATTGTGTACAATTACCCTTTTTTCCTCATGTCTATATTGAACACAAGGCACAAACCATGTTACCCTTGTCCAGTTCAATATTAGGCCCTTATACAATTATCCCGTTACGCCGGATGGGCAAATTCCATCTAGGTCACTCATGTCCCTCAATATACTTTGTGGAGTACCCATCAACTGTCTTTCTGGTCATCCAATTACGAACAATGTTTAATCAGTAATAAAGTACTCAACTCTACATTTAGGGTCCATAGTGGTTTCAGGTCGAAGGGTTACACCACTATCACCATCAGAATAACTTATGACACTTTGCATAACCTTCAATGTAGGATTCTCATAGCGGGTCAATCCAGTATAAATATTACTCCTAATATTCATACCCACGTGAAGACTTGATAACTCTTTATCAATGATCCATGCAATGTGATCATCAGTCTATCCACATAATAATTTCAATGCTTTAGTGTTATCCTACTTCACAATAAAGCTCGACTAGGGATACTTTAAGAATAGTGTCCTTATATTTAATTGGATCTCATGATTAAGTCACACTTATCATTTCATAAACAAACTAGATATTCTAGGGACTTTACCATTTTGGAAAAGTAAACATAATAAAGAAATGCCTTCTTAATTATTAATAAATAATTCGATACAAGTACTAAAACTATTGGTCTTTATGGCTTACACCAACAATGAGCTACAATCAGCAACCTTCTGGACAAGAGCTTTATTCAAGCCTTTACCTCCAACTATAAAGGTTTTAAAGACTGGTTCCTTCAGATTAAATGCTGCCCAAGGTGTCCTCAGGTACTATACACCTTAGATGAATCCTACTGCTTTTCTATCTATTGGATCGAAAATCCGATTTCGGTGTCTAGCTTTAACTTTGATAAATTGAATGATTAGGAGATCAAATCCTTAGCTATATCGCATGATGAAAGTCTAGGATTTTTTGTCATTGCATGGAGAACATATTCTTTCTTTTCTGGGTAACTTGTCTTTTTTACCTGTTACATTTTTGAGATAAACCTTTTTATTCTTCTAACATTTTTCCTCTCTTCTTCACAGAAAAAATGACCAACCTGTCATCGACAGAGTAGAGGAAGTTGATGTCGGAAGCTTGGGTGGCAAGGCGTGTAATTGGCCAAGCTGTTACCAAGTTGAACCTGTCCGGCTTGGAGACACAGGTTTCGATAAAAAGGAAGCAGGTATCAAGCAAGGCGTTTTCAAAATGCCTCAGGTCTTCTTGTTACCCTTCTTCTCCTAAAAAAGAAACATGTCCAAGATCTCCAAAGGTTATGAGAACTTTGATGAGTGATGACGTTTGTAGAGATGACTGGGAGATTTCCTCCTTGATGCACAAAGTCGGAGAAGGCGATCATTCTAGGTCGTCTAACGAATTCAATTTCTAGAGCAACCATTTTAACGAGTTGAAATCTTAGGTCTTGTGCCTTTATTCTGACTTGGATTTGTCCGAGATGGATTTTTTTTAATACCGTGGTCGACGGTCGTCTTTGTTGCACCCTAAAATTTGCTCAACCTATTTCACTTGGTTTATGTTTCAATTGTATTGTCATTTGCATAATAAGTCATGTAAATAGTCTAATCATTTGCATAGCATAGCATAAAAAGGCATCTAACAGGGGATCAAGTGCCATTTTCATCAGAAAGAGGCCCATCAAGGGGTTATATTCAAGTTCAAGACCATCCAAGTAATCAAGAAATGAGTTGAAGCTTTGAGAAGTTTGAAGGTCAACCAGTGGATTTCTATCCCAATCTTGGGGATATGTTGAAGATCATCAATGAGTGTGTGAGCCATGGAAGGTGTAAAAAGATCATGGAAGACCTAGAGGGTCATTTTGAAGACAAGTCAAGTCATTGGTGTGATTACAAGAGCTACAGTTGAATGCAGTCAACTAGGGTTTCATCTGGGTCAACCCTAGGTCAAATGGTTGATTGGAGAGCATCAAGGCTTAATGGAAGGTTGTGGAATTCATGAATTGATATGTGTATACATGTGTGGTGTTGTGCCAAGGAGAAATCAAAAGGAACCAAGAAGAAGAGGAGTTACTAAATTAGGGTTTCAGTGTAAAAAACCCTAATTTAGGCCTAACTTCCAAGCCAGATAAGTCAAAATGCAAGTTTCAAATGAATTCTTGGTCAACATGAAACTTGTAGAGCTTCTCAATAGCTTTAATTTTAGTGCTAGAAGTCTTCAAGAAGATTTGTATAACTCAAGTTATGGTTCTTGCAAGTTATGGGTCCTCAGAGGACACTGAAATTTATCTGTGAAAGTCACTTGACTTCCAAGCAACTTTTGCCCATGAAGGAGTTTTCAAATGGATTCTTGGCCAACATAAGAGTTGTAGATCTTGATCTTAGCTTTAATTTGAGTAGTATAAGTACTCAAGGGGATTTATGAACTCAAGTTATGGTCTTGGCAACCCAGGGGTATTTTGGGAAAGTTGAATTATAGGTCATTTTTCAACATAGGTCCAAATCTCCATCTTCCACTCTTCAAATGAAAAAATGTTCAACATGATATGTGTTCAAAATGATGTTTTTAGGCTAGATAAGAGGTCATGAGAGTTTGAAATGGCTTGCTTCACAAATCATGAAAAGGGCCTAAAATGAAGGTATATTTTAAATGAACCAAAGTTGGAAATTAGGGTTTTTGATCTACACAACCAAATCAAGGCATATGACATACCATTTTGATTGTAAAAATCATTTTGAGAGCATTTACATTGCCACAATTTTGAATTGAGGATTATTTTTAGGACTTGCTTTGTAAATGGCTTACTTGAATCATAAGGCACCATTGCAAAACCACTTGGCAAGGCAAATACAAGGCTCCTTTCCATCCATACACCTCCAATATCTCATTTGGATAGATTTCAAACTCAGAACAAGTGCATTGCAAGCTAGGAGCATGAGATGATGAGTGCATATCATAAGAAGAGAATTTCATGACATGAGATGGTGATTTTCTCATTGGATCAATCTAAATCTTTCTAGAGTCCTCCAACACACTCTATATAAGATTCAGAATAGGTTCAGAGCAAGAGTTAGAGAGAATTGGGAGAGATTGTTGAGATTTCCATTTGAAACTTCCATGTGCAATTCAGAATCGGTTACAAGCATTTCATCCCTTTCCATCCAATTTCTTGATCCCATTTTCTTCCATTGATGCTAGTGAAGGTTTACAGATCAAGATCATAGCAAATTGGTGGCTGAATCGAGTTCTTGCTCTTAGATTTTCCCACCTGCAACTCAGAATCGGTTTCCATAATCCAAGCATTTTCAAGTGGTTCTTTTGCATACAGAAGTTAGATTACCATCCATTGAAGGAATTTGGAGCTTCTCAAAGCTTGATTTGAAGATTTCATACCTATGCTCATCTCAAATTTGCAGGTAGGTAAACTTCACTCCATGGCATGATTTAGGTGGTTTCAATTGGTTTTGATTAGTTAGAATCATTGTAGATGATCATGTGGAACTTTCTGGTAGCTTTAGGATCAATTTAGAGACCATTGGTTAAGTGATGCAAAATCTGTTCATGCGTGTATCTTGTTGTTCTTGATGATATAACCTTAGATTAATGGTTAGAAATGATCAGTGTGAAGTGGGGAAGAGATTGAGCCACTCATTTCAAGATTGGTGACTCTTGATCATGGACCAATTTCTGAAGTTTGAATCGGGTTTGGAGCTAGGATTAGTTTCAAGATGTTTAATTGCCATGGTTGAATTCCTGGTGAAATTTGGAGCATGCTAGGGTTTTGAATTTTTGCATTTGATGGAGATTTGAGGGAGCACGATGGGGAAGAAGATGAAGTTCATAGCTGTTCATCCATGGTTTTTTTTTCCTCCTTTCAGAATTCAAAGGTTGAAGACAATGCCACCACCCTTGGATTATAAGAAGACCTTTGACCCCAAGCAAGATCCAATGGCCATGATTCATTTTCAATTGGTGAAGGAATTCAGAGTTATCAAAGCACAGCGTTTCATTAAACGCTGATGCTAAGCTTAAGTGAGATTCATGCTATCCACACCCCCTCTAGAGGCCCATCCAAGAAATGCATTGAATTGGATTGCTTTTCACACCGCGAGTTTTTCTTTTTCCTTTCTATTTTTCACTTTCTTTTCTGATTGCATATTGGGCCTAGCGCGCGCTACTATCCCAACCCCCTTCTGGGCCCAGTTATTGAAATGTATTGTTTCTAATTGCTATTCAACACACATGTTTTCCATTTTTCTCATATTTTCACACTTTATTTTAATTTCTTTGATAATTCATAATAAATTGAAAACGTAATATTTTTGATTTGGAGTTTTTTCCTCATTTTCATCAAGACCTCAAGAAAATTGTGAAAGAGTAAAAAATTTCATTTCATGCATTTTTCTATTTTTGGTTTATTTTTTACTTTTAACAGCTTTTATTTCATTTCCATTTGATACATGTTATTTGCTGAATTTAGTATGATCATTTCACTTTGATTTTTGATGCCATTATTTTTTTTATAGTTAGATTATAGTATTAGGTTCCCCCTGGAATTTTATCACATTTTTGTGATTTAATTTATATTAGTTTTAGACATCAAACTTTAGTGTGCTAGAATTAGGGTTTCAACTTGACATAGGTGCATTCAACACCTAGTTCTTGAGTTTTTAGTTTGATTTAGGCCTTGGGGTTTATGTGGGGCATAGGGTACATAGCTAGGGTCCCTTAGAAATTAACCTAGGACTTTATGGTGAATATTGCCATTTTATTTGATTTTTGCAAATTGATTGATATTGGTGTGTTCCCCTCTTGGGAAGTTGCTTTGTTTATTGAATTTTGGGCCTTTTCTTTGGGTATTGGGGTTTGTGCTTGGCTTGAGGATTGTATAAAGACTTTGAGGATGGTTAGAGACAAGTAATAAAGCTTGGAGCTTGTGCTTGAAGATTGCTTGATGAAGACTTAGGAGATAGGAGATATAGGGAGAGCTCTAGAGTAGACTGATTCCTACTGTTAAACATAGAGAGCTTCTTGTGCCTCTATTCCATCCTATGACACAAGGTCCCCCAAAGAAGTTCCATCTCTCCTTAGGAGGGATGTAGAGCATGCTTTGATTGGGTAGAATCTTGAGGATACCTCTCCCTTGCTATGATAAGACCTTAGTGATTTCCTTGGGTTATCATTAAGCATCTTAACATTCCAACCTCATCTGTTATTTGATTCTCTCCTGTGAGTGCCTTGAAGTTGAAAGCCTATTGAAGGTAAGAAGTTCATTGAAGATTGGATAAGAGGAAGCTTGTCTCTGTCAAAGCTGGATATCTGTTGGGGGTTAGGGTTTTGCTGATGGTTGAAGCTGTCTGTGCTTGCTAAAGCTGAAGATTATTGGAGATAAAAGCTTACCTGAAGCTTAAACCTCATTGAAAAGAAGATAGGGTCTTGCCTAAAGTTGTTATTGTCAATCTTATGCTGTTTATCAACTGTAGCTGCCAGAGCTGGTGCTGTTTGAACCTGCTTGCTGTAGGAGCTAGTGTGGTTGTCTGAGCTGGTGTTGGGTGTAGTTTTATTTGCTGTATTGTTTGTTGATTTTCCCTTAGGTTTTAAGTGAATCTGTTTCACTTTGCCTATTGTGTATTGCTGCATCTCATGCATATTTACTGTTTACTGTATATCTGCTGTTTCTTTTCCGTTTATCCCCTAGGATCTCTGATTTCCTCGGCGCAGGAGGGAATTATGATAGACATTAGGTTGTAACCCATGCATGACAAAATTAGGGTAGTTTTGATTCCTATTTCTAACCCTAGGTCTTTTAGAACTTCCTTCTCTTCTATCTCAGAACAACTCAAAACACAGTAATAAGGATAATCGATGTCGTACGCTACGAGCCTTAAGCTATTTGAGAAAGGTTGCTGGAGGGTCACTCTTCAGTAACCTAATTGCTTAGTGTGTTACCCTTAGGGTGACATACGATGTAGTCACCCTCAAATCATAGTCTCTAGTGCGTCAGAGATTGCAAACATCATAAAAAACAGTTCTTGCGTAAAAGACTGAAAACAAACATCAAAGTGTCATTTTTGTCCGCTTGGACTCTTAATCAGGAAAAACCCTTTCACAAGGAGATAAAAACATTCAGACAAGTTGGTGTCTTCCGTAGCCCGAACTACGTTTGCTCTGATCTTTCATGCTGTATGAAATTACGTAGGCATAAGACGCGATATCCTAGCGAGCAACCTTCCCCTCCTTTCTCGTAGGTAGGCGAACTACGTCGACTCTGATTTCTCGTTCCAGGCGGGAATACGTAGGCATAAAGTGCGATACTTTGCCGAGTCATTTTATTTTCCTTTAACCTCAGACCTTTAGCGTAGATAGAGTAACAATCCGTACTAGAAAACAAGCGTGGATCCTGTCGAGTATGACGGACGTGAGGGGTGCTAATACCTTCCCCTTGCGTAACCGACTCCCGAATCTAGGATTTGGTTGCGATGACCATTCCTTTCCCGTCTTTGCGTGAGGTTTACTTCGAGCGTTTCCTTTCCCTTCTTTGGGATAAATAACGCACGGTGGCGACTCTTCTGTTTAGCCGGCGCCGATTTTCGCAGTAGCGACAGCTGGAGACTCTGCTGGGGACAGGAATATTCCCTACGCGAGTCAATCCTAGCGCTTGTTTTCCCGTCTTGGGTGTTGTATAGATTTACGTTTCTGTCTTTACTTTCCGCATTTTATTATCAGCTTTATACTGTTATTGCTGCTGTGGGAAGGGGATAATCTGTTGAGAGATAAGCCGGACCTGGGCTTGAGGTTACACATAGACTTAGAAGTAGAGAGTAGCGGTTAGCCTGCTTGCTTAGCTCGCACCAGCTAGCCACGAAATTTACGCTCAGACGAGATTCTCTTTGATGCTTCTTGCCTGGCCCTTAGGGCTCGACAAGTTGTCTGACCCGAGGATTGTCGACTCTGGGGACCTATCAATTGGGATTCAACTAAGTGAGGCCGCTTCAAGGGATGATGATGCCACACCTTCTGGGTATCGTATCATCGCTCTTGAAAGTCTATGACGTTGAACCCGCATAGGATGCCGTACCTCGTCTGCGAGTTATGTACACACCTGTGAGGGGTAGGTGGGCCTGTTTGCAGGAAACCTTTGACCTCAGAACACCTGGTTTATCTCTGTCAGTGAGATGTGGTTACAAGGCTCATTTGAGTACACTACAACATTTGTTGTCTCTGGCAACACTTTTTTAGGTAACGTGTAAAAATTGTTGCCTAAAATTCGTAAAGGCAACAATTTATGGGTGTTGACAAAAATATATATGCAACCCTTAATAATCGTTGCCTAAAATACTTTTGGGGACATTTTTAGAGCGTCACTCTTTTATTTTTTTGGCAACGATTGTTAAATGTGCCTTTAACTACTTTTGGGGACGATTTTGGAGAGTCATTATACTATTTCTTTAGCAATGTTTGATAGTTGTCCCCTTAAATATTTTTGGGGACATTTTTAGATTGTTACATTACTTCTAATAAAAGGCTACATTCATTCAATGTTGCATAAAATTTTAGGAACATCAAATTTTTGGAGGCAATCTTCCCTCCAAATATATCCACTAAAAAAATATTTTTCTCTAAACATTATTAAAAAGAAATTAAATATAAAAAATCATTTAACACTTAATATAATAATATACTATACAAAAACTATATACATATCATTCTAAAAAAAGTTAAACATATCAACCCACTACTCCTCCCTATATCCATCTTTCAGAATAATATATATATATATATATATATATATATATATATATATATATATATATATATATATATATATATATATATATATATATATATATATATATATATATATATATATATATATATATATATATATATATATATATATATATATATATATATATATATATATATATATATATATATATATATATATATATATAAAATAAAAATATAAAAAGAAAAAAAATTGAAAAGGAAAACGTGAGGCATGTTTCAGAATAACATATATACAAAAAATTGAAAAAAGAAAAAAGAAAAAAAAATTGAAAAGGAAAACGTGAGGTTCTTCCAGCTTTCTTCAAACATCCCACCGTCGATCTCATCCAAAATCCACCGTCTGCTCTCACCACCACCAAACCAGCAACCACCTCGACGAATTTCTCAAATCTTCAACAGTTGAAGATGAAGCCTTTCGTTCTGGCATCTTACCCCTTTCCCGCATCGTAACCGCTCACTGTAATCCCACTCACTGTTACACATGTATCCTTGCTTTTAGTTAAGTTTCAATTTTTAGTATTTACATGTCAAACATACCTAAACCTTGTTTTTGCATTTCACTGATATCGTAAAGCCTTAGTTGTGTTTGTATTGCATGAATTGTAGTGTTTTTCAGTGCGGTGTGCGTATCGGTGTGAAATTCTTCATCCGAATTCAAAATCATATGAGGGCGTGCACGAGATGAAATGGGTCAAAAAATCATATTTTCTTAGCGATCTAAGACATGTATATAAATTGATGATAATAAAATGGTTGCAGTTTCAGGAGCAGTGTGTGCATCAACTCTTGCTCGAAATGGGGTTTCTGTTACACTTTTTGAGTCTGCTAGAGGCCCTGGTGGACGCATGTCCCAGGGAAGGTTCTTCGCTACTTTTATTAATTTCTTCAGATTTATATTACTATATTATTGCTACAGAATTTTTGCAGTTTCTTCGTAATTACATTCAATTTATTTATTTATTTTAATTATTATCAGTGTTGTGTTTGGTGTGAGTCCGTGTGTCCTGTTTTATAGATCTTTTAACCTTTGTTTGAAGTTGACATTTCCTTTTGAATGATACTGGAATTCCTTTACATTGGTTTAGTGATGATTTGAAAGATGGTTCTAAGTTTTCTTATTTTCTAAAAATCCAGAGAGAAAACTGAAGATGGAAAGGAGCTGCATTTTGACCATGGTGCTCCGTTTTTCTCAGTTAGTAAGCCGGAAGTGGCACGTCTCGTTCAAGAATGGGAGTCGAGGGGTCTCGTAACTGAATGGAAAGAAAAGTTTGGCTCATTTGATTTTCAAACCCTTAAGTTTGACAACATAGAGCATGTTTACAAGTATTCTTCATATTTTAAGATTGGTTAAGCAGTTTTTGCTATTTTATTATTATTGGTGTCACCAACACTTCAGATTGAAAGGGTGTCCGACGTCGACACATGTAGTGGTGTCTTTTCCGTGTCTGTGTCACTCTTTCATAGTGTATCTTAGTTGCACAGTGAATATTAGAAAAAACATGGAATTTTTAGGGAAATTCATTATTTGTTTCTTCCATTTTCAACACCAGTTATGCACTCATTCATATTATGTAGAAGACACGGCTTATGCCTGAGCCAAGTGCATTTAAGATCAAATTTATTAGAATAGTTTCTTCTCAGACTGGTATATTTTTTAGGAAGGATTAAGCAAGAGATTTGTGGGTGTTCCAGGCATGAATTCAATCTGCAAAGCATTATGCAATGAGAGTGGTATCTACTTAAGTATTCAAGACAAATATGATTGACCAATTAGTTAAGAAACAAGCAATAGCAGAACCACCATCAAGTTGCAACAGTTTGAATAGTTAAAATATGTATGACCTGCTTGTATTTTAATTCAAATGACAGTAACAATATATGGTTATTTATGTGCTATTATAGGTAGTTTGATTAGTTATTTTCTTGTAACTAATAGTTGTTACATAGTGTAGTTAGTAGCAGGAGTAGTGCAATAGTTGTGAATAAAATGTGTCCTCATTTTGTCTTAGCATTTAATTTCTAATGCCTAAAAAATGTTTTACTTTATTCAATATGATGAGTGATCTTATCTCATTCATGGTAGAAATATAAATAAAACTTCCTTAAAGCGGAAGGGGGAGGTTAATGCTTTGAAACAAGCACACAGTGAAGAGGTCTCTACATTAAGGAATGAGTTTCAAGATCAGACTGATAGATTGCAAAATGCTTTTAAGACTGTAATAGAACAATGCAATCCTCAAATTAATTTGGAGTCAATTGAAGATTTGTTAGGATTATCTCCTGGAGACAGAGATTAGTGATTTTTTAATATATATGACTCGTTATCTTTCAAATTTTCAAAATCAATAGTTGCTGATGATTTCTAGTGGTCTTGTGCAGATTGGATACGGCGGTCCCGACACCATGAGAAGCCTAATCAGGGTAGTTAGTGGTCATGGTGGCATTGATGTCTACTTCATCTTGGCTATCTTGTATCTTATCTCAATATGACCAACTTCCATTTTCTTTGTGTAACTTTCATTTTCTTCATCATGAATCTGATTACTACTTCAATCCGTCACCGCTGACCTGTCTATTCTATTTTTGCATCAGGTTCTTGTTTGTACCCGGTCAAAAGTGGCATTTGTTTGTCTTGATTGTAATTTGTAGGTATCAAGCTCAAGGAACTTCAACTTGGATCATATAGATAAAAAGCCTTAGCGCAAGATTAAGTTGGTATAGAGAGACTTGCATAACTCACAGATCTAAGTCTTGTAAAATACTTGTAGCCTGAAATTTCAATGCCATGTTTTTTTTTTGTAATTCTCTTGACTTTTGGCTTTCCATGGTGATTATAGAGAAAACAAGGTGCTTCAAAGGTGTCTTGTGATACTGGTAGCTTACAGAAGACTTGAGGTGGGAGCTAGGCATGAACACTAAGAAGTCACGAGCGAAAAACCATCCATGAAGTCTATTTGCGTGCTGCTCATGATAAAAACGGATCTTGGAGTGAAATGAAAGGCATTGTTAGGTATAAGACTGAATATTGTGTATAGCTTTTCTTACTCATAACTCTAGCCCATGATTTTTCATGATCTTAGAATTCTGCCGCCATCTTAACTTGATTGTTTTGTGACTTAATCAAACCTTGTAATCTTATACTTTTGCAGGTACAACACTGAAGCTTTTAAAAATGGCATATTTGCATAATTTAAGTGGTTGCCTCTTAGTCATGCGGATGACATTTAAGGCGAGAATGACGATGATTAACTCCTTCACGCATAAAGAGGGCAATGATGGGCACTGAGGATTGTATTATGGCATCATCTCATTTCCTTCTGCTTTGCATATTCGCGACCTCGTCAAGTTGAGTTAGGTGTATTGAATTGTTGTATACACATATATGCAAGTTATTTGTGTTAGAATGACATGCTGCTGCAATTTCTTTCCACAGGTGATGGTTCATGACTCATTTAAAAAATCTGGAGAAGGATTACCGTCGCATGGAATATGAGCAGGGTCCATCCTCATTCTAGTCTTCGTGTGTTATCCTGTTGCTTCTCAATTCGAAAGGACATTGTCATGATTCCTCGCGAACAAAACCAACAGTCAAATGGAGCTAAGCCGAAGCCTTCCAAACGTAAAGAAAGAACATAATTTATACAAGAAATATTGGAGTGTAGGATAGCATTTTCTGAGTTAATTCTGTTAGGGGCTAGTTTTGAAATTCTGTTAACAGAATATCAAAAAATAAACCTTGTTACTTTCTCTTGTAATTTTCTGTCATGAATTGCAGCCTTGTAATTTTCTGTCATGAATTACAGCACAACCTTATAATTTTCTGTCATGAATTGATTTACTTTTGTTCTTCTACTTTTCTTTAGCAAGACACAAGGATGAGAATGGCTTGTGAGGATGATGATAAGGCATAACATTCTTTTGGCATGGACTTGGTAGTTTGGTATTTTGTAAGTCTTTTATGCATTTGAGTCTGCAAGGAATAGCTTTGGTGCTAACTGTTGCTTCTTTTTGTTTGTGTGTTTCTTGGTATGACAGGGATATCCGGCTTATGGTATAGATCTTCAAATCCATCCCGTCCTTGCTGCTCAAGAAAACCAATTAATCACTCCTTCATGATAACGACTATGGCGATTTTTCATAGCAACCCGTGGCGGCAGTAAAGCAAAGTTGAAGCTTCTGGGTGAAGGATCGAAGTTCTCGTTGATTTCCATGAAAACTTCATCAGATGTTGCTGCACATTTTCAACTGCACTGTAACAACGCTATGTTAAAGACTAAATTGTCCAAAAGACGCTTCTCAATGTCTCTATTTGTATCTTATCCAAATTCTGACATCAATACTTGTGTTGCTCTATACATTTTTACTCAAGTTATTTTTGTTGAAACTTGTTTTTATGCGAGACCAGTTTCCGAAAAGATGCGTTGCTAATGAGATTATACTTTTTGTTTACAATTCTGCAGGTATTGGCCTTCACCTAATGCAGAGTGGCGCGGTAACTTCGGGTTAAACACTCTTGTGATGTTGTCTTTGTAAGTTTCCTTTTTCTTTGAATTTCTCCCTATCTTGGTCATGAGTAAAAACTCTATAGGTGTATTGTCATCATCAATACTTCTCAACATATTCTCTTCTCTTCCTTGAAATGGCCATTGGCTTCTATGTATTTAATATTTTCTTCATTTGTTGTTGTTTTTAGTTAACATCTCTATAATCTTAGCACTCACACGGGTCTGACTTGATTACAATATTGGTAGATTCTTGCAGAATCTAGAGGAGACCTTTTACCTGATCCTCAAAAGCACATGCTACTGTTGTAGGTTCTGTTACAAAGAATTACATATCTACACTGTTGTAGGTTCTGTTACAAAGAATTACATATAGACAATAAGTTCTTGTTGCTGCAACTTTTATTTTTAGTCCGAATTTAAATACATATAGCAGTTATCTATTCCTCATTTTGACCATCATTTAAATTTTAGAATGTCTTACCTTTTGGGTTCTCATCATTCTTTTGCTCTTGGTGAACGTTGGTGAACATTTCTGTTTTGAACTTGTTCTTTGAGTTTTGTGTTAACTGTTTAGTTTTAGTTCCATATCACATCATTTTTCTTCTGATGTAACTTTATAACTGCAGAAACTGGACATGATGTCGAGGAACTAGAAAGCACTAGCAACGAGGAGGTTGATGAGTTAGTGTTTTCCAGTGACATGCCTCACCTCTACCCGCGAGAACCTAGAACATGTAATTAAGTTGTATCTAAATGGCAATTGAAAGGAAAAAGGAATAATCGGAACCTTATAAAAATGTCTGCTGTTGTAAAAATGTCTGCTGTTACTTGAGAAAATTAATAGGCCACCTTTAAAGGCGTCAACAAATGTGGATGCATTGAATACTGGTGTGGAGAGAAAATCGTAGGTTACATGTACATTGTTATAAATTAGAATAATAATCTTGCAGTGGTGACACAAGTTTGTTTTCTTACTTCCAACTGAATATAAATTTTATTTAATTTTTTCTTGGTATATTGAGGATGAGTTTGATGTATAGACCCCAATTCATTCTGTCGATAGATGAACAGAAGAACAGAAGTTAAGCTCTATTTCTAGATGAAACTAACACTAACAGTTACCATTAGATAATTTGTTTACCGGGTACTATCTTGAATTAATGTTTGAACTCAATTCTATTATAATATTACAACTTTTATGGATGTACGGTTAAATTTGATCTTGTTTAAATTATAATCAACATTTTTTTAAATCCAATCATTATCGACTATATTATTTAGAAAATAATTGTGAAATTGTATATTTTATGGGGACACCAAAAAAACAACCTATAAGCTATGGCTACACTTTAAAAATGATCCTCCTGATTCAGACTTTTAAGGCAACAATTATTAATTGTAGCCGCATATGGCAACGCTTAAAAACCGTTGCCTCAGAGGCCACAAATAATCGTCCCCTATTCCTTTTGTTTAGGCAACGTTTTTAAAAAGCGTGCCCATAGAACATGAAAAAACGTCCCCTCAGACTATAGGCAACGCTCGCACAGGAGACGCCTAGAAAACGTCCCCTATTCTTTTAGGCAACATTTTTCAGAGTTTTGGCAATATTTTTGAATGGTTGCTGGAGAGCCTAAATGTTGTAGTGGTAGTTTGGTTTGAGATAAAGATTGGATGGTTCTCAAGGCTTCAGTACAGAGCAGCATAGTTTATCAACATTGCGCTTGGTCCCTTGTTTGCATATGCATGTGCATTTTCATGATTGCATTTCATTAACATGTATTTATGTTGCAGGTGATCATTCCCCTCTGGTTCTAGTACCTCCTAGCCAGACATGGAGTCCCTGAAGAAGACAGTTGCTTACCGGTTGCATTCGCCAGATGTCAGTTCCTTGCTGGGTTTAGTTGCTCTAGCAGATGAGAAAGTGAGGGCTGAGTTCAGAGTGTCTTAGGGGAGATTGCTTAACTTGCTGTACCGACCTTCGACATTTGAGACGACTGGGGTGTATACTTTATTACAGTTTTATGAGCCGCAGCTGAGATGTTTCTTATTTCCCGACTACATTCTGGCACCCACTTTGGAGGAGTATTCTGCGATGTTGGGAGTTCCTGTATTAGACCAGATGCCCTTTGTACATGCTGATGCTGAGCCTGAGTTAGCTACGCTCACTGAGATTGTTAGTTTGGACGCTTCTGAGTTTCTGGGAGGCTTGGTTAAGCTGAATGGAGCTTATGGTTTTCACTTGTCCGTCCTGGTTGAGAAGGCTACACAGTGCGCCAAGAGTGAATGTTGGGTTACCTTCAATGCTATTCTAGATGTCTGCATCTATGGGATTGTCCTGTTTCCTAATGTGCCAGACTTTGTCGACTCAGATGCCTTCCTGATTCTTGCCTCGAAGAATCCGGTTCCTACCCTCTTGGGCGATGTTTATCATTCCATTCACTACAAGAACGAGAAACGTCGTGGAAAGAATGTTTCCTGCTGTCTCCCTCTCTTGTACAAGTGGTTCCAGGGGCACCTTCCGAAGACAGGGCCTTTCGTTGATACCGTTGATACTTTGGATTGGGCTTCCCGGTTGATGGGGCTGTCTGCTGAGAATATCACTTGGTTTGATCGGAGTATGCTTGGTACTAATGTTATATATAGTTGCAGTGGTTCCCGAATGTCCCTTTAATTGGACGGAAAGGCTGTATCAACTATAACCCTTCATTGCTGGTACGGCAGTTCGGTTACGCTTTAAGAGACGCTCCTATTGAGAAGGAGATACAAGAATCTCTGTATCTCACGGGCTTATTGGACACGGCTGTTCTGATTAGATTGAGACATGCATGGGCTAACATCCATAGGAGGGGGAAAACTTTGCTCGGTAAGAGCAACAGCAGAGCTTATGATCCCTATTTGGCTTGGATCCGTGAGAGAGCTAGTATTGCCTTGATGCCTTATCCTGCTGTGGAACCTCTGTATCTTCCATTGATTGAGGTACCTCCTGTAGAAGAGAGTGAGAAATATAGCAAATTGTTGGCTGAAAATGAGGAACTGAAGAAAGCCAACGAGGAGTTAGAGAAGGAGATCTTCCAGTTACGTCGTGAGAAGAAGGAAGCCACTTTCACTGTGAAGGAACAGACTGAGTTGATTAACAGGTTGGGATCAGGGCTGACAGAAGCGACCAACAAGAAAGAAAAAGTGGGGATAGCCTTGAACGGTGTTAGCAAGGTGCTTACTTCCAAGAAGGAACTTCTAAGCAAAGCTTATGCTCGTATCAGCAAGTGGGAAGCCTTGTGGAATGCCACGCTTGCCAAGCGGAAGGAACGGGAAGACAAACTGAAGCTGCAGATTGCCACACTAGAGGCACAGATTAGAGCCCAAGACGCAAGGATTGCTGAAGAGACATCACTTAGGAGCGCTGCTGAGCTCAGAGTAAGTGGCATTGACGAGAAGCCGAGAGGGGATGAAGAGAAGGCCGGTTCCAAGAGGTACAGATTTGACAAGAGTTCTGGCAAAGGAACCTACCAGGATGACGCCCAGAAGCTGAGATCCACTACCGAGCGGCATGCTCTACTGATTCAGGAGCTGATCTCCTGACTAGGGCACTCGGAGACGATGAGGATATTG
This sequence comes from Lathyrus sativus, assembly GCA_963859935.3. Taxonomy (NCBI): domain Eukaryota; kingdom Viridiplantae; phylum Streptophyta; class Magnoliopsida; order Fabales; family Fabaceae; genus Lathyrus; species Lathyrus sativus. The sequence continues at coordinate 43,496,705 of OZ012738.1, read as the reverse complement.
GAGGACGTCAGAGCACGCCATTTGGCCTGATTTATCTTTGCCTTGCCTTTGTTATTTGTACTTGTATTTGGACCATCGCCAGGCTTGTTGGCCGAGGTCTCTTCAGTTGCATTCAGTTGTACTCTTGTATTCCGCCTTTTGGCAGGTGTTTATATATGTGGATTTTCTGACTCCTTGCTTACTGGATAGGGACTCCATTGTCGTAATGGCTTTCTCTCCGAAACTAGAATCGGGGGGAATATAACCTGTAGCATATTTACATAATTGCATTTGCATTCATATTGCATGACCCAGTATTCTCGAATCTGTATCTTATTTCCTGCATCTTCAGGTTTCCAGGATTGACGAACAAATAGTTCATCGATACTCTACTCGTACCAACTGCAAGAGAATCATGGATCAAGTCCAGGTGGAGATGCAGGAAATTCGCGAGAAGTTGAACCTGTTCATGCAGGAAATGGAGAGTATCGCTAAAGGCCAGGAGAATCTCCAGACATTGGTGCAGCCGCTGCTGACGCGGGCTAATGGGAACGGCAACAATGACCACAACTCTGTACATGTCGAAACTCTTCATGAGGATGGTCCCCCTACCCCTGTGGTTCCTCCTGTGGTGACCCCACCTGTTGTGGTTGTGAACAATGACGCTGGCGCTGGCAACGGTAACGCAGGAAATGGAAATGAGACTGTTGTTAACAATGTTGGATTTGGAGATGCCAATCTGGGCGGTGGTAACTTCAATGGTGGTAATGGTTTTGGTAACAATGGGTTCGGCTATAATAACCAGGGGTTTGAGTACGGCAATCAGGGCGGAAAGTTCGGCTTCAACACTCAGGGTTTCGGCTATGACGGTTTCGGTAACACTAACTAGGGTTATGGTGGAAATGGTGCTGGATTGATTCCTGTCAACACTGGTTTCGGGCATGTTGGGGTCAATCTAGGTTATGGTAATGGGGGACGAGGTCCCGTGACTAATCAGCAAGGGTTTGGTCGCAACACTGGTTATAACGGGTACGGAAATGAAAATATGAACTGGGGCGAAGACTGTCAAGAGGACGCCTTCTCTGGAAGAGGCATGGGATTTGAAGGACCCGTTGACAATACTCAGAGAATTAAAATGCTTGAAGAACAGATGAAGGGTATGGCTAATCAGAATTCTACCAGACTAGACATGACTACTATGGGCTTGGTGCCTGGGCTGAAGGTACCGCTGAAATTCAAAGCCCCTACTTTCGACAAATATAAGGGGGACACTTGCCCTAAGGTGCATGTCCGCGCTTATTACAGAAGGATGTCCGCGTATTCGGATGACGAAAGGATGCTTATGCATTTCTTTCAAGACAGCCTGTCAGGACCGTCACTCGAGTGGTACATGAGGTTGGAGCCCGCTTAAATCAAAACCTAGAAGCAATTGGCGGATGCTTTCATCCTGCATTATAAATATAATAGTGATCTGGCACCGAACCGAGTTCAATTGCAAGGTTTGTCGCAGAAGAAAGAGGAAAGCTTTAAAGAGTATGCGCAGAGATGGCGCGACATGGCAGCAAGAGTACATCCTCTGTTGGCTGAGAGAGAAATGAATAGCATGTTCATTGGGACGTTCACGGGGATATATTACGAAAAATTGTTTAATGTTTCGTTGAGCAGTTTTTCAGATTTGATTCTTATGGGTGAGATGGTCGAAGACAGTATTAAGGTTGGAAGATTCCACGCAGGTGAGTCTGCCCCCGCAGGAGGTACAAGAAAGGCATTCGGCGGTAGGCGACAAGGTGAGTCTAGTGCCGTGTTCGGAGGCAGGGGCCGAGGACGAGGACGAAGTCAGTATGCTCAGCATCAACAGGTCGCTAGTGTTACTATCCCTTTTCCACAACAACAACAACAGCAACAGCAGCCGCAGCAGCAGCAACAACAAAGGCAACACCCCGCCCAACGCAGAATCCTAGAGGGCAAGCCAAGGCGAGTATTTGAAACGCATCCTTCCACGTACTCCGAGCTGCTTCAAACACTGCTAGGGTTAAAGTTGGTTGAGAAAAGGACCATGGCACCGTTAACGGGCAATCCTCCGTTTGGCTACGACGCTGGTAAAGACTGTGATTTCCACTCTGGGGCGCCCGGACATGATATTGAAGGCTGTCATGCGTTTAAACATAAAGTACAAGACATGTTGGACAACAAAGCTATTAACTTTGGACAGGTAGGTCCAAATATAGTACAACAGCCTATGCCCAATCATGGGGCAAACGCCATCCTGACCAAGGAGAATTTGAATCTAGTAACGGATGTCAATAAGCTGAAGACACCGTTGGCTGAGATCAAAAGCAGGTTGTTAAAGGGGGGTGTATTCCCGGGGTGTGATGAATTTTGCTTGGATTGTTGGATACAGCCAGAGGGTTGTAGTGAGTTAAGGCAGGGTATTCAGGCGTTAATGAACGAAGGAACATTGCAGTTTGATAGAATCGCGGTTGAAGAGCCGGTGGAGGCATTGTGTGATGAGCTGAACGATGTTGCTACAGTGACAATTCCAAGGAAAACAATAACAATAACGGCACCCGCCAAGCGGCCGACAATCACTATTACCAAAGCAGGACCAGTCCCCTTCGAAAGTACCAAAGCAGTGCCATGGACTTATGGGTTGGAGGTATATTGTGATGGTGAGAAAATTGAAGTAAATAAACAACCAGCTGGGGTTGTAGATAATGTGGTCGGAACAGGAGGTATGACCAGAAGTGGGAGAATCTTCACATCGCCTGAGGTAGAGGCAGAAAGATTAGCAAAGGGGAAAGCCAAGATAGATGAGGGTGGCCCCTCGCAGATAAAGGAAAAGGAAACATCGCTTAAGGATGTGGAAGAGTTTATGAGGCTCATCCGTAAAAGTGATTACAAAATCGTGGACCACCTCCAGCAAACGCCATCAAAGATCTCCATCTTGTCACTACTATTATGTTCCGAGGCCCATCAGAACGCTTTGTTGAAGATCCTAGACACGTCGTTTGTACCCCAAGACGTTTCGGTTAACCAGTTAGAAGGGGTGATGGCGCATGTTAATGCAGGCCATAGTTTGGGATTTACGGATTTTGATTTGACCTCGAGGGGGAGAGAGCATAATATGGCGTTGCACGTCTCAGTTGAATGTAGGGGCACGGTCATGTCCCATGTGCTGGTGGATACTGGATCTTCCTTGAATGTGTTGCCTAAGAAAGCAATGATGAAGTTGGATATCAGGGGGATTCTCTGCACGCCTAGTGACCTGATGGTCAGGGCATTCGATGGTACGAGGAGGTCAGTCTTCGGATTGATAACATTACCGTTGCAAGTAGGGCCGAAAGTTTTTGAAACTGAATTCTATATAATGGACATCCAGCCAGCATATAGTTGTCTCCTGGGACGCCCATGGATCCACGTTGCCGGAGCAGTCACATCCACGTTGCACCAAAAGTTGAAGTATATGGTGGGGGATAGTGTCATCACCGTTTGTGGAGAAGAAGATATTCTGGTTAGCCATCTGTCTTCATTCAGATATGTGGAGGTCGACGGCGAAATCCACGAGACACCCTGTCAAGCATTTGAAGGGCTAAAGATTAAAGACAAAGCTCCAGTACCCAAGATATCAGATGTGGCAGTGTCATCGTATAAAGAGGCTCAAGCTCTAGTACGGGCAGGCGAAACAAATGGTTGGGGTCAGGTGTTGGAGATTCCCGTGAAGAACGACAGGTTCGGGCTTGGATATCATCCTTCGTCATCAGCATCCTCTTCCGGAGCGCCCAAGTTCAGAGGGCCAATAACCATAACACAGAATGGAGTATGCTTCGAGACTATCAATGCTGTTTTCGATTCTGAGGAAGGAGATAGCGACTGTGATATGGACGCATGGATCAAGCCAGGCGTGTCAGGACAAAGTCTCTGCAATTGGTCTATCCAGGAAACTGTTCCTGTGACAACTAAACAGTAATGATTTGTTTTCTTAATTGTTGAATAATCCTGTGTCCTACCCGAGGCATAGTGATTTTGCTTAGGGCCATTCTGTTATGAACATTACATTGTTTAATCATGAATAAAGGCGTTTTTTCATATACAAATGTTGTGATCCCTGTTTTTTCCTGTTTTTATCTTTTACAATAAAATGGCAACGTGGTTATTTGCTTTATACGTGTTTTGAAGCATTTAACCATTTCCTTTGCAGGATTACTATTTCAGATGACATCTATGATCCGCCTATGACTCACTTCGACTTTGAGCACCCGGTATTTCAGGCTGAGGAAGAGATTGTCGAAGATGGCGAAGTGCCAGAAGAGCTGACCTGGTTATTAAAACAAGAAGAAAGAATCATTCTGCCTCATGAGGAAGTCATTGAGATCGTCAATTTGGGGTCGGAAGGGGTTGAAAGGAACATCCGTATAGGGGCTGCGCTGCAAAGCGACGTCAAGCGAAGGTTGATTGAGATGCTCAAAGAGTACAGTGATATATTCGCTTGGTCGTACGAGGACATGCCGGGATTGGATACGGATATGGTTGTTCATCATCTGCCATTAAAAGAAGAATGCCCGCCGATTAAGAAGAAACTCCGAAGAACTAGATCGGACATGGCTGTGAAGATTAAGGAGGAAGTTCAAAAACAGTGGGATGCTGGTTTCCTAGCTGTTACAAAATATCCCTCATGGGTCGCCAATATTGTGCCAGTGCCAAAGAAAGACGGTAAGGTGCGAATGTGCGTAGACTACCGTGACTTGAACAAAGCGAGCCCGAAAGATGACTTTCCACTTCCTCACATCGATGTGCTGGTTGATAACACTGCTCAATTCTCCATATTCTCCTTCATGGATGGCTTCTCGGGCTATAATCAGATCAAAATGGCGCCAGAAGACATGGAGAAGACTACTTTCATTACTCCCTGGGGAACATTTTGTTACAAAGTGATGCCCTTTGGATTGAAGAATGTTGGGGCAACATATCAACGTGTTATGACGACTCTCTTTCATGACATGATGCTGTTGCACCCTAAAATTTGCCCAACCTTATTCACTTAGTTTATGTTTCAATATCATTAGCATTTGCATATAGAGTCATGTACATAGACTAACCATCTGCATAGCATAAGCATAGCAAGTCATTCAACAGGGGACCAATCATTATTCTCATCTCTAGAGGCCTATCAAGAGGTTATTATCCCCATTCAATCTCATTCAAGTCATCAGGAAAGAATTTGAAAGCAAAGAGTTCAGCAGATCAAGCCTTGAGTCCATCTCCTAGCTGAGGGCATCTGAGGGTCAACAAGAGGGTTGTGAGCTGTGAGTTGAAGGCATGGAGAGTATCTAGATATTATGAGAGACTTAGAAAGTCATTTGAAGAAGGAGACAAGTCATTGATGAGAGCACAAGAGCTATAGCTGAAGGCAGTCAGCTAGGGTTTCATCTGGGTCAACCCTAGGTCAACCCTAGGTCAATTGACTGATTTAAAGGGCATTCAAGTCTATTGGAGAGATGTGGGGTTCATCATTGGACATATGAAGAAGGATATGGAGATATGCCAAGGAGAATTCAAGAGGAATCAAGGAGAAGAGGAGTTTCTAAATTAGGGTTTCTGTGCAAAATCCCCTAGTTTAGGTCAAATTTCCAAGCAAGATAAGTCAAAATGCTAGATTCAAATGGCTTCTTGGCCAACATGAAACTTGTAGAGGATCTCAAGACCTTTAATTTGAGTGGTGGAAGACATCAAGGAGATTTATAGAACTCAAGTTATGGTCCTTGCAAGTTACAGGTCATCTGAGGTGTCTGAAATTTTGTCTGTGAAAGTGACTTGACTTCCAAGCAATTTTTACCCCTCAAGGAGATTTCAAATGAATTCTTGGTCAACATAAGAATTGTTCCTCATTGTCTTAGCTTTCTAGAATGGTATAGCATGCCCTCATATGATGTGTGGAACTCAACTTATGGTCTTGGCAAGCAAAGGGTATTTTGGGCATTTGTGAATTACAGGTCATTTTAACCTATGTCCAAAACTCATACAAGGAGGCCTCAAATGGAAAAACTTACAACATCAAACTTGCTCCAAATGGGATTTTAAGTCTAGAAAGAAGGTCACAAATTGTTGGAGAAGCTCATAACATGGAGTTGCATGATTGGTCCAAATTTGAACTAAAAAGGCTTATAATTTGAATAAAGTCAAGATGAGAATTGGTTTGGGAGATTTATAAGTCCAAATGGAGACTTCCAATATATGATTTTGAATGGAAAAGACATTCTAAAGACAATGGTTCAAGCACTTTTTTGAGTTTAGTGGAAGATTTCAAAGTTATCTTTGGTTACTTGCATTTTAAGAAACACTTCAAAAATGGATCAAAGTTGGAAGGCAAGGGAAGGTGTAAGATGGATCTAGAATGTTCATGTGAGCACTATATAAGCATGAAATGAAGATTGATCAAGGGTTGGCTTCATTTTTCACCAAGAATCTCCCAAATTCTCTCATTCTTTTTCATTGAATTTTCACTTCAATCTCTCAAAATCTTCACCAATTATCATCAAAATCAACTTCATTATACTGTTTCATCATCATAGATCAGAGTTCAATCAAGAACAAGGTGTGATCCATCCATTTTCGAGCACTTCCATCATCAACATCAAAATTGAAGTTTCCATTGGACAGCACAATTCAAGTCAAGAATCATCAAGGTATTGCATACAGAATCAATCACTGAGTTAATTGATCAAGATCCAAGCCTTGGAAGCCTCAGATCCACGAGTCTCCATAGCTGTTTTCAAGATTTCACACCAGGTGCGTTTTCATTCAAATTGCTTAGTTCAGTTAGTTTAGCATAGTTTTGTTAGTATAGATGTGATGTAGGATGTTAGTAGAGCAATTAGGTAGAGTTTGGAGTGGTTTGGTGATGTTTGTTAGCAGGTGTACAAAACTGTTAGGAGGTAGAACTTGTAGTAGAATGCATTAGAATGTTAGGTTGTTAGCGCAAATTGATAACCATTAGTCATAGATTAGATTAGGATAGGTTTGATGGAGAATTGTGATGATGAGTTGCAGAGGATTTCCATGGTGACCAGAACTTGTAGGTATCGGGTTGAGTGATCTAGTGAATCTCAGATTGAACTAGTGCCATAGGATTATAGAGGGAGAGATCCTGAGCATTTTTCATGTTCACATCGTGTGGATTCATGACCTGTAGAGTGAGAACAGAGGGAGGGAAGTTTGGTTCGTGCATGGTAGCCATGGCAGAAACCCTAGCTCTTGAATGATCCAAGGAGGAAGACGAAATCGTGTCCATTCATTTTGTGTTAGACTTTTGACTTGGAGAGTGATCCTAGGGCTCTCGTTTAATCTGATTTTTGGAGGGAAGTGAGTTGGTGCCAAAACGCACCGTTTCATTAATTGAAACGGGCGGGCCTCAGATTATGTTGCTAATCCCACCCCCAGTAATAGGCCCATTATCCATTTGAACGTGAATCCTGTGCTTTTCTCACCCCCCAGCGTCCTTCTATTATTTCATTAATTCTGAAGAGGTTCTGGGCTTAACTCAAAATGCTACGCGCGCCCCCCTCTTTGCTGGCCCAATGGATTTTAACTAAGAGTGGTTGCTGAATACACCCCTCTCTCATTTTTATTTTTAATTTCTCTTACTATTTTCTTGATTTTCATTAATTCATAATAAATTCATAAAAAATCATTTTCAAGTCATTCTTTTTACATCATTTTCTTTAGGATGTGTAGAAAATTGTCATTAAATAAAATTGCATTTTTATTTTCATTTCATATTTTTTCCATATTTTCTAAATAAATGTCATTTTAAATAGATTCATTTCATGCATGATTTTGCTAATTTTTGTTCTACTAAATGCTTTCATATTTTTTGTTCATTCTTTTTAGATTGTTTAGATTAGATATTGAACTTGTAGAAACATTTTAGTTCCCATTTTTAGGAATTAATTTTAGGTGATTAATGTAGGTTTGAACAACATGAACAAATTAGGGTTTTTTTTTTAGGTGATGACTTAGGAAGTTTGATTTCATTTCCCTTAGGACTTAGGATTTAACTAGATTAGTTATGGGACTATAGGGGCTATGGGTAGTTATTAGACCCCTTAGAAAAAGTCAGGATTCCCCTACTGCTATTAGTACTGTCTGTATATCTGATTGTCTGGTGTGGTGTGCCCTCTGGGGATTAGTGCTTGCTTGTTTGGGTATTGGGATTGTTTGGGGACTTGGGGAAGCTGAAGACTTGAGGAGATGAAGCCATTGGAGATTCAAAGATTGAAGATCAACTGCCAGAGTTGGAGAGGAGATTCTTGCTAGCAGCTGCTGAGGAGACTAGGGTTTAGGAGCTAGGCAGAGCTCTAGGTTAGAAAGTTTGTTTCTCAAACATGGATTGCCTTGTCTGCATCCATTCTTCTCTGTGATTCAGAGTCTCTCTAAGACACTCACCCCCTTCCTTTGGAAGGCTTGGTGATAGTGTCTAAGAGATAGAACTCTTGAGAGAAAATATCTCTTGTGTTAGAAGTAGTCTGTTCACCACCCTTGGTAGTCAACTGATTGCTTAACACCCAATTCACTCTTGTGACTAATCCCTCATCCTGGAGGTTTGAGCATGAAGAAAAGCCATTGCAGATGGAAGACAGATAATCAAAGCCCTTGCCTGAAGGCCATGAAGATGGAGACTGATGCTTGTTGAAGCCTGTAGCTGATTGGAGATTACTTGAAGCCAGATGTTGATTCAGAGCTGCTGATGCTGTTTCTTTTGCTGTATTTTATTTGCTGATGTATTGATTGGTTTTCTGAACTGTATTGTTTGCTGTTTACCCTGCTGGGTTGAAAGTGAAGCCTGTTCACTTTTGCCTATTGTTTTCCAGGTTCGAGGTTGAGTGGGACTCCCTTGCCTCGCTTGTACTGTTGCATCCATGCATTTTACTGTTTTACTGTATATATCTGATATTGTTTCTGTTTCTGCCTACCCCGTAGGATCTCTGTTTCTCTCTGTGCAAGAGAGGAGCATGATAGACACTAGGTCTTAACCCATGCATGACAACATTAGGTTAGTCTGTTTCCCTTCGCAACCGTAGGTTAGAGTTCTGTCTCTTCTTTCTCAAAACAAACAGAAACACACCATAAAGATTTCAAACACAATAAAAGACACTTCTTCCGTAAAAGAATGTGAACCCATCAAAACGTCATTTTTTGTCCTCTTGGACTGTTAATCAGAAAAACCTTTTTCAGAAGGAATAAAATCAATCAAGGACAAGCTTGTGTCGTACGTGGCCCGAACTACGTTTGCTCTGATCTTCCATGCTGTGTGGAAGTACGTAGGCATAGGATGCGATATCCTAGCGAGCAACCTTCCCCTCCTTTCCCGTAGGTAGGCGAACTACGTTGACTCTGATTTCTCGTTCCAGACGGGAATACGTAGGCATAAAGTGCGATACTTTGCCGAGTCATTTTTATTTTCATTTTCTTTTCTTTTAACCCCAGACCTTTAGCGTAGATAGAATAACAATCCATACCCGAAAACAAGCGTGGATCCCGTCGAGTACGACGGACGTGAGGGGTGCTAATACCTTCCCCTTGCGTAACCGACTCCCGAATCCAGGTTTTAGTTGCGACGACCATACCTTTCCCCGTTTTTTGCGAGGTTTACTTCGAGCGTTTCCTTTCCCGTTCCGAGGGATAAATAACGCACGGTGGCGACTCTTCTGTTCAGCCGGCGCCGATTTTCGCAGTAGCGACAGCTGGCGACTCTGCTGGGGATCCAACGTCCCCTGGCTGCTAAGGACTGCGATAGTTCTTATGCATTTGGGATCCAACGTCCCTTGAGAGAGTCAATCCTAACGCTTGCTTTCCCGTCGAGGATTTTGTATGGAGTTATTTTATATTTCTAACCTTGTATTTTCAGCTTTATATATTGATTATTATTGCTGTATCGGGGTGTGACGGGTGTTCTGATATTGAGAGATAAGCCGGACCTGGGCTTGAGTGCACCTAGAATTAGAGTAGAAATTAGTGGGCGCCCGCTTGCTTTGCTTGCTTTGGTGTCCCATGAAATCTACACTCAGACGAGGTTCCTCTGGTTGGCCTCCTGCCCCTTCCTTTGGTTGGCGTGGGTTGCTGGTTAGTTGGATTGTCGACTCTGGGGACCGATCATTTGGAAGTTGGCTGAGTGAGGCCTCTTCAGGAATTGATGATGCCACTCCTTCTGGGAATCGTATCATCAACCCTGAAAGTCTGTGACGCCGACGACCGCATAGGATGCCGTACCTTGTGCCAGTTATAGGGCCACCCACCTGTGAGGGGATTCAGGGTTATGCAGGTAACCAGACCTTCAGATACCGGTTTGTTCTCGATCAGAGATCCTGGGTATTTATGGAGAGTTATGAGGTCTGTCAGAGACCAATTAGAGATGTGATTTGAGGTCTATCAGAGACCAGTAGGAGTTATGGTTTGAGGTCTGTCAGAGACCAGTGTTGGAGTTTTATTCTAGGTCTATCTGAGACCAGGGTTTGATGACTTCTGGATGGTCTATCTGAGACCTTTCTTGATTGGGTTCAGGCTATTCAGCTACAGTTTTGGTCCCTGTTGCATGTTACTTGCATTTCATCACTGCATATCCATTACCATTTGCATTTCACTAATGTGTGTCCGTGCTGCAGGTGCATTTGCATTTCCCTAGTTCTAGTGCCCAGACTTCTGAGTTTTGATCATGACTAGCTTAAGGAGAACGGTTGCTTACAAATTGCCTACGCCTGATATTGTTCCTCTACTTGGGTTGATCTCTCTTGCTGATGAGGGTGTTCGTAGGAGCTTCCGGATGAGCTATGGTAGACTACTGAGATTGGTGTGCAAACCTACAGAGGTAGAGTTAGATGGGCTGTATGCTTTGATGCAATTCTACGACCCTGCTTTGAGGTGCTTTACGTTCTCTGACTTTATTATGGGACCCACCCTGGAGGAATACGCTGAGTATGTTGAGCTGCCCGTGCAGAATCAGGTTCCATTCATTCATTATGGCGCCAAGCCCAAGCCTGAGGAATTGGCAAAAGCCTTGCATGTTGATGCTTCTGAACTTGTGACTACTATTTCCCGTGGAGTTCCAGGCTTCTCATTTCAGTTCTTAGTTGGTAAAGCCCAAGAGTATGCCAAGAGCGGGTGCTGGGTTGCTTTCAATGCTGTGTTGGCCTTGTGCATTTATGGCATAATTTTGTTCCCCAATATACCAGACTTTGTGGACTTTGACGCTTTCTACTTGTTTGCCGCTGGTAATCCTGTACCTACCTTACTCGGAGATCTCTATCACTCACTGCATTACAAGAATGAGAAGGGAAGAGGGAAGAACGTTCACCTGTGTGTGCCCTTGTTGAGTATGTGGTTTGAGAGTCACCTTCCTAAGAGAGGATCTGTTGCAGAGACTACAGTTCCAGCTGGTTGGCCAGAGCGCCTGATGAGGCTATCGTCGGAAGATATGGAGTGGTTTGATCGAGACCTGTTGGGGTCTGAGCTCATCTTCAGTTGTTCTGGGTACCCTAATGTGCCGTTGATAGGAAGAAAAGGGTGTATCAATTACAACCCTTCTCTATTCATTCGCCAGTTCGGATATGCACTGAAGAGCCCGCCAAAGGAGGAGGAAGTACAGGAACCTCTGTACTTCACAGGTGATGTGAATGGGGAGTTATTGGCCAAGTTGCAACATGCCTGGACGCGTATTAACCGCAGAGGGAAGCCTTTGTTAGGAAAGAATGACTGTCAGGCCTATGCACCTTACAGAGTTTGGATTCAGGAAAGAGCAGGTCAGTTGAAGATGCCATTTTCAGCTGCACCCGTCATTGTTCCCGTCCCGGTAGCAGAGCCAACTACTGTTTCTAGGGAAGCCTACGAGCAAGTTGTGAAGGAAAAAGAAGCCTTGATGAAGATTAACGAAGGGTTAGAGCAAGAGTTAGCCCAGGCACGCAGCGAGAAAAACAAGGCCGTATATGCTCTCCAACAACAGATCGAGCTGGTAAACAGGTTAGGGGCTGAGTTGACCGAGGAAAAGAAAAAGCGCGAACGTCTGGGGCAAGAGTTCAGAAGTTCCCATGACATGCTGGAAGCCAAAAAGAAGGCGCTCGACGCAGCACACCGAGAAATCTCCTCCTGCAATAAGACTTGGAACGCTACACTCACCAACAATAAGAAGAGGGAAGATAAGCTGAAGCAGCAAATTTCCGACCTCGAAGAGAAGTTGAATTCTAGCATCGAGAAGTGTGAGGAGGAAGTGATGACCCGGTATAGTGTCCAGCATGCACTGAACAAGGCAGTCAAACGCAGAGATGAAGCGGTGTCTCAGAAGCGAAAGCTAGAAGATTGCTTCGGGGAAGCAACATGGGAAGAAACTGCTGAAGACGTGCGCCGTGTTCTTAAGAAGAGAAACCAACTGGTTGAAGGGCTGCTTACCCAACCAAGTCATCCAGAGACCAAGAAGTTGCTAGAAGAGTACCAGACTTATGGGAGTGTTTGATCATTTCATGTAGTAACTTGTATGCTTTGTTTGCATAGTGCTGACCATCACCAGGATTGTTGGTTGAGGTCATGCCTTCTTATTGTACTCTCAACGATATTGTACCCTGGGCTTATTGATTCTCTCTGCAATATATGAGGCTTTCTATGATTCAGCTCCGATATTCCTATTGTCAGCACTGTCACTGCACCGGCACCTTCGCACTAGAACTGGGGGAATGAACTTCCCTAAGGCACAGACACATTGCATTGCATTCATGTTCATATTGCATTACAGGTAATTATTAAATTGTATCTCATCTCCTGTATCCATCAGGTCTTCCAAGATTAGCGACCGAAGAATTCCCTGGCAGCAAGGAAGTCATGAGTCAGGATCCGACCGAGATGCAAGAAGTGCGCGACCACATAACACGGATCATACAGGTAATGGAGGCCATGGCCGAGAGTCAGAAGCAGTTGCAGGATACGGTGCAGCCTCTGATGGCACGGGCTAATGATAGAGCTGCCGACTTTGCTCAGCTAGAGAATCAAGGTTTTCTCCCAGGCCGCATACGCCAACTTGTGGGGGTAGCCATCAAACAGGTTCAAGCAGAATTAACGGATGTTCGAGGCCAGCTGGGGCAGTTCACGAAAGATGTGCAAGAGTTGCGCTCGAATCAAGAGACGCTAGAAGAAGAGAACTGCCGACTGAAGGCACAGATAGGGTTGATGGCTGAAGTATTAAGGAACGTACTCCGGAGAGAAGGAGGGCAAATGTCGGAAGACGCGGCTGGCTTATCTGTTCCTCAGGGGTCTGAAGAACCATTACCCACGCAGGATAGGCTTAAGAGACCCTCTCCACGGTTCGAAGCTCAGAATTCTCCTCGTCAGCAGCCGCGATTGATTTTGCAGGATAACTCAAGAAGGTGTGGTAAGAGGATGAGGTCTTCTAACAGAGTATTTGATGAGATCCCTGTGGATCATGATCAGCTGGTGCAACTCTTGTTCCAACTTCAACTGGTTGAGCCCCGCATTTTGGTTCCACTGACAGGGCAGCCACCACCAGACTATGACCTGAACGCCCATTGTGCCTTCCACTCCGGAGCACCGGGGCATAACATTGCAAACTGCAAAGCTTTTAAGCATAAGATTCAAGATTTGCTGGATGAGAAAATAATTGAGTTTGTACCGGGGGGTATAAAGGTTGCAGGGACTGATATTCCCATTTCTCCGCCAGAGGTTGCAGACGAATCGAGGTATGTCCCAGAGCCACTGGAAGCTAAGTCCCCATGTCCACAACAGTTGCCGATGCCAGGGTTGAATTTAAGGATGATAACGCGTGAGCCTAAGGAATCGTCCGAACAAAGCCAGCAGCATACAAGATGTCAGTATCCGGCTCAGCAAATAATTCGGGGAAAGAAGCCGAGGAGGGTGTTTGAGAAGCCTCCCTCAACGTACGCAGATTTGTTACAGACACTACTAAGACTGAACTTGGTGGAGAAAAGAACTCTGGCGCCAATAACCGGCACTCTGCCGGATGGCTATGATGCAAGCAGACACTGTGAATTCCACTCCGGGGCTCCCGGACATGATATTGAAGGTTGTCACGCGTTCAAGCATAGCGTCCAAGATTTAATCGACAGCAGGGTCATTAACTTCTCCGATAGGGTCCCCAAGGTGGTGCAAAGCCATAAACAAGCAAAAGCCGGGGTGATGAAAAGGTTTCCCAGGTTTGATCGGGCCGTTGAAAGAAGATCGAGACAGCAGTAGACTACCCCTGATGATAGCTTCTGAGGATGATTGACTCACCAACAAGTCAGAGTGCAGGAAGTCCAGTTCTAAGACGCCGACATTTTTCATGTTATCTTGTTCATGTCCTCGCATTTGTAGTTTCCTTTCTGTGTAATTGCAAATTTCGCTCTTAAAACTTGTTGTTTTTTTCAATTGATATTGATAAACGAAATGAATATGCATGTTTTGAATTAATCCAGTCGTGTTCACTCTTTGCTTTCTTAATGCTTAATGCTTGTTTTAGCAGGAATCCGGGGAGGATGACGAAAACAGATGACGAATAATATTCCGATTGTATGCTTTTGGATAAAGAACCTGTTGATGAGATACAGGCATTGTTTCAATCCATAAACACTGGAGATATAAGGAAGGTAATCCCTTGATAACCCCTTTCGAGCCAGTAGTAGGAGGTTCTTTTCGAAAATGAAAAACCCCAAATCTTAACCCGGGGCAGGGTAGGTGTCAGTTAGTTTGACCAAGCGTTCGAATCGTGGAAAGAGTGTCCGGTTGAGGATAAATCACACTTGTATAAGTCGTGCCTAAAGAACCGCAATGGTTAAACCTTGCCGACAAAGAGTGAAACAGTCACATTACTCCACAAGAAGCAGACAAACCAGTGTCACACGACTTGTTCAAAAAAAAAGAGAACGAAAAGTGAAAAGAATCAAGAGCCCGCTAAGTTAAAACTTGAAAACAAATGACTTAGGCAGAAACAGGGGCATCCCGCTGGACTAGAAAATCAAAAGAATCTCAAAAGATACTCAGTCCAGGCAAAAGTTAGGGAACAAAAAAAAAAAAACGAAAGACGAAAAGGATTGTCAAAGAAAAGAACAAATCCTCGAAAAGGACAAAAGTCGTGTGATTCTAGGCACCCAAAGACGAAAAGCAAATGACCGTCACTCAAAAAAGAAAAACGCGTGGTATCCTGAACCATCACTCCTATCATTCCACCTCTAATAGGTGAACGCTGAAGTCAGATTAGCTGAACATAGGATTGGAGAACATCACGAAGAATGGGTGGGTCGAAATAATTTTGAGCCTATATCTTTCCTTGTTAACCGTGAACCTGACCACGTTACAACCCGCAAAAGTCCTAATTGAAACAGGTTTTGTCCAAGGGCATACGTCAGTAAAGATCTCGTCAATTCTGACTCCTAAAAGGGTTCCTCTTACCAGCTTTCATATTGACATCTTGATAATTGATTCATTACATGTCACAAATTTTTTTTAGTGAACAGACTTGGATTTTGAAACTGTCATATGCATTGCGTTTAATATATCTTTTATGCAGAACAACTTGTGTTACCTGCGAGTAAGCGCATGCCGACAGGAAAGATTACTACAGTGGAAGGTATGATCAGGATAAAATGCAGAATGCCCAAATATTTCGTGAACTGGGGCAAGCTATACTGATTAATTCAGGTAGAGTCGGCCATCCTAGAAGCAGTAAATCCGGGGCAGTCAGGTCAAGATTTGGCAAATCTCTCATAGCTATGGGCAGTACTCCACGACTCAGTCGATCAGAGACAAAAGATTGTTGCAAGACCGGGGCAGGTCACCCTAGAAGCACGAAAGTTATGTTCTTGAAACACCCCTTCGAGGTCCGAAATGTAGAAGCCGTCCATGTCTGGCTGTCCAGATACAAGGACTGTAGGGTCCCTTCCAAAACGGTTGCAAATTCAGGGGCAAGCTATACAAAATACAGACTGGGGGCATGTTAGTATCCTCGAAGCGGAGTTCTCTCTTTTCAGCAAGTGTTCTTTCCTTCCAGTGGAACTCGAAGATCAAGACTCTCCCCAGCAGAGTTGGTGGTGGGTCCTGGCATTTATTTTGTCAGGGATACTGTGTAATATTAGTTCACTCGCCAGCAGAAGGTCCGATCATACTGCGCACATCTGCTATTCCCCAGCAAGGTTATATTCCCCAGCAGGAGGTTACTGCAACAAGGTGCTCGGTTTAAGTTCCCAATTTCCCAGCAGGGTTGACTTCACCCTTCCAGCATTTATTTTACTGGAATAATTCTGTAGCATCTGGCTATCCCCGGCGGAGTCGGCATTATCTTCAGCATTTATTTTGCTGAAGCAGTTTCTGTACTCTAGTAAGTCAGGTGGAGGGAACTCTTGCTCAAATGAACTACCAAACATTCAGGATCTCGGCATGAGACATCCAATGATAATGTCAGTTTCGGCAGTATTCCCCACAGAGTTATCAGGATAAGTTTCTCTTTTGTCATCAGGGGTTCTATGAATCAGAATTTCAGAGGCCACCGCCGATTATCAGAACAGGCGCCCGGTAGTTTGGTTTCCAAATATCCCCAGTAGAGTCCATCTCAAAGTCGCTGTCACGTCAGTGCTAAGAAGTTTGTGGGTTGGGATCAATGGAGAACCAAGTCCTGACATGGACAAGATTTATTCTCTCAGCAGAAAAGATGTAGTCCTTACGTGGACAAATCAAGACGAGATCAGTGTCCTGACGTGGACAAATCAAAGAAATTATTATTCCTAACGTGGAGAAGTGGGTCCTAACGGGGACGATGTAGTCCTTACGCGGACATATCAAGTTGGATTCCTTACGTGGAAAGAGATGATTCCTTACGTGGAAAAAGATAGTTTCCTTACGTGGAAATGACAGCATTCCTAACGTGGAAAGATTGAAGTCCTTACGTGGACAGATTAAGATGGTGTTCCTGACGTGGAAAGGTGGGTCCTAACGTGGACGATGTTCTCCTTACGTGGAAAGACAATGTTTCCTTACGTGGAAAGAAGATGGTTTCCTTACGTGGAAAGACGAATTTATTCCTTACGCGGAAAGAAGTTGGTATTCCTTACGTGGAAAGATTGAGTCCTTACGCGGACATATCGAGATGGATTCCTTACGGGGAGACAAGTGCATTCCTAACGTGGAAGAGTTTAGTCCTGACGCGGACAGATCCAGACGAAGTCTTATTCCTTACGTGGAAAAATGGTGATTCCTGACGTGGAAAGAAAGAGTGCATTCCTTACGTGGAAAGTTTAGTCCTGACGCGGACAGATGGAAAAGAAGTTGATTCCTGACGTGGAAAGAGAAGGTGTTTCCTTACGTGGAAAAGTTTAGTCCTGACGTGGACAGATCAAGGTTTGATTCCTAACGTGGAAAGATTAGAGTCCTTACGTAGACATATCAAAAGCATTCCTTACGTGGAAGAAAAATGGTTTCCTTACGTGGAAAGACGAGTTTATTCCTTACGTGGAAAGATTGAGTCCTCACGCGGACATATCAAGATTGATTCCTGACGTGGAAAGAAAGAGATTATTCCTGACGTGGAAGAGTTTAGTCCTGACGTGGACGGATTCAGAAGAAGAAGTATTCCTAACGTGGAAAGAAAGCGTGTTCCTTACGTGGAAGAGAAAGAGAAGTTTCAGTTCCTTACGTGGAAAGATTGAGATTCCTTACGTGGAAAGAGAAAACGATTCCTTACGTGGAAAAGAGACGGAGATTCCTAACGTGGAAAGAGTGAGTCCATACGCGGACATATCAGAAGCGGATTCCTTACGTGGGAAGAGGTGATTCCTAACGTGGAGATGGCATTCCTTACGTGGAAGAAGGTAGTCCTGACGCGGGCAAATCGGAAGGAATTGGTTGCCTTATGTGGAAAAGTTATGTTTCCTTGCGTGGAAAACGGATAGCATTCCTCACGTGGACAGATGCAAGAAAAGTTGATTCCTGACGTGGAAGAATGATGTACTCCTTACGTGGAAAGTGGAGTCCCGACGTGGACAGGTTCAGAACCAAAGTTGAATTCCTTACGTGGAAAGATTGGAGTCCTGACGCGGACATGTCAAGTGGTATTGGAGTCCTTACGTGGACAGATTGATATATTTCTCCTTATGTGGAAAGAAGATTGCTTCCTGACGTGGAAAGATGAGAGGGTTAGTCCTGACGTGGACAGGTACAGAAGAGATGATTCCTAACGTGGACGATGTTATTCCTAACGTGGACAGGTGTTACTACTAACGTGGAAGAGTTTTATTCCTAACGTGGACGATACAGTTTATAGAAATGCAGACGAATTATCCCCAGCGGAGTTGCCGAGATTTTTCTGGGTTAACAGCAAGTGGAGTCCTAACGTGGACAGGTTTTAGTTGAGAGTTTTCGTATTGATGACAGACAGAGTCCTAACGTGGACAAGCAAGCAATCTGTTATGACAATCCTCTTCAGAACGATGAAGACAATCCCCAGCACGGTCGTATGAGATCAGTGGGTTACTGTAGCAGTCAGATTCAGCTGACGAATGTCGTTCCTCAAGCAGTGGCGCAGTTTATTTCTGCGGTTGGCAAATTTCTGGTTTCACTAGTATTCAACCGTCTCGTACCGCGAATGTCTGAAGGCTCCGGGCTCTTCACCCAATCGGGTCCAAGCCGCTTGAATAGGGGCAGCTGTTGCACCCTAAAATTTGCCCAACCTTATTCACTTAGTTTATGTTTCAATATCATTAGCATTTGCATATAGAGTCATGTACATAGACTAACCATCTGCATAGCATAAGCATAGCAAGTCATTCAACAGGGGACCAATCATTATTCTCATCTCTAGAGGCCTATCAAGAGGTTATTATCCCCATTCAATCTCATTCAAGTCATCAGGAAAGAATTTGAAAGCAAAGAGTTCAGCAGATCAAGCCTTGAGTCCATCTCCTAGCTGAGGGCATCTGAGGGTCAACAAGAGGGTTGTGAGCTGTGAGTTGAAGGCATGGAGAGTATCTAGATATTATGAGAGACTTAGAAAGTCATTTGAAGAAGGAGACAAGTCATTGATGAGAGCACAAGAGCTATAGCTGAAGGCAGTCAGCTAGGGTTTCATCTGGGTCAACCCTAGGTCAACCCTAGGTCAATTGACTGATTTAAAGGGCATTCAAGTCTATTGGAGAGATGTGGGGTTCATCATTGGACATATGAAGAAGGATATGGAGATATGCCAAGGAGAATTCAAGAGGAATCAAGGAGAAGAGGAGTTTCTAAATTAGGGTTTCTGTGCAAAATCCCCTAGTTTAGGTCAAATTTCCAAGCAAGATAAGTCAAAATGCTAGCTTCAAATGGCTTCTTGGCCAACATGAAACTTGTAGAGTATCTCAAGACCTTTAATTTTAGTGGTGGAAGACATCAAGGAGATTTATAGAACTCAAGTTATGGTCCTTGCAAGTTACAGGTCATCTGAGGTGTCTGAAATTTTGTCTGTGAAAGTGACTTGACTTCCAAGCAATTTTTACCCCTCAAGGAGATTTCAAATGAATTCTTGGTCAACATAAGAATTGTTCCTCATTGTCTTAGCTTTCTATAATGGTATAGCATGCCCTCATATGATGTGTGGAACTCAACTTATGGTCTTGGCAAGCAAAGGGTATTTTGGGCATTTGTGAATTACAGGTCATTTTAACCTATGTCCAAAACTCATACAAGGAGGCCTCAAATGGAAAAACTTACAACATCAAACTTGCTCCAAATGGGATTTTAAGTCTAGAAAGAAGGTCACAAATTGTTGGAGAAGCTCATAACATGGAGTTGCATGATTGGTCCAAATTTGAACTAAAAAGGCTTATAATTTGAATAAAGTCAAGATGAGAATTGGTTTGGGAGATTTATAAGTCCAAATGGAGACTTCCAATATATGATTTTGAATGGAAAAGACATTCTAAAGACAATGGTTCAAGCACTTTTTTGAGTTTAGTGGAAGATTTCAAAGTTATCTTTGGTTACTTGCATTTTAAGAAACACTTCAAAAATGGATCAAAGTTGGAAGGCAAGGGAAGGTGTAAGATGGATCTAGAATGTTCATGTGAGCACTATATAAGCATGAAATGAAGATTGATCAAGGGTTGGCTTCATTTTTCACCAAGAATCTCCCAAATTCTCTCATTCTTTTTCATTGAATTTTCACTTCAATCTCTCAAAATCTTCACCAATTATCATCAAAATCAACTTCATTATACTGTTTCATCATCATAGATCAGAGTTCAATCAAGAACAAGGTGTGATCCATCCATTTTCGAGCACTTCCATCATCAACATCAAAATTGAAGTTTCCATTGGACAGCACAATTCAAGTCAAGAATCATCAAGGTATTGCATACAGAATCAATCACTGAGTTAATTGATCAAGATCCAAGCCTTGGAAGCCTCAGATCCACGAGTCTCCATAGCTGTTTTCAAGATTTCACACCAGGTGCGTTTTCATTCAAATTGCTTAGTTCAGTTAGTTTAGCATAGTTTTGTTAGTATAGATGTGATGTAGGATGTTAGTAGAGCAATTAGGTAGAGTTTGGAGTGGTTTGGTGATGTTTGTTAGCAGGTGTACAAAACTGTTAGGAGGTAGAACTTGTAGTAGAATGCATTAGAATGTTAGGTTGTTAGCGCAAATTGATAACCATTAGTCATAGATTAGATTAGGATAGGTTTGATGGAGAATTGTGATGATGAGTTGCAGAGGATTTCCATGGTGACCAGAACTTGTAGGTATCGGGTTGAGTGATCTAGTGAATCTCAGATTGAACTAGTGCCATAGGATTATAGAGGGAGAGATCCTGAGCATTTTTCATGTTCACATCGTGTGGATTCATGACCTGTAGAGTGAGAACAGAGGGAGGGAAGTTTGGTTCGTGCATGGTAGCCATGGCAGAAACCCTAGCTCTTGAATGATCCAAGGAGGAAGACGAAATCGTGTCCATTCATTTTGTGTTAGACTTTTGACTTGGAGAGTGATCCTAGGGCTCTCGTTTAATCTGATTTTTGGAGGGAAGTGAGTTGGTGCCAAAACGCACCGTTTCATTAATTGAAACGGGCGGGCCTCAGATTATGTTGCTAATCCCACCCCCAGTAATAGGCCCATTATCCATTTGAACGTGAATCCTGTGCTTTTCTCACCCCCCAGCGTCCTTCTATTATTTCATTAATTCTGAAGAGGTTCTGGGCTTAACTCAAAATGCTACGCGCGCCCCCCTCTTTGCTGGCCCAATGGATTTTAACTAAGAGTGGTTGCTGAATACACCCCTCTCTCATTTTTATTTTTAATTTCTCTTACTATTTTCTTGATTTTCATTAATTCATAATAAATTCATAAAAAATCATTTTCAAGTCATTCTTTTTACATCATTTTCTTTAGGATGTGTAGAAAATTGTCATTAAATAAAATTGCATTTTTATTTTCATTTCATATTTTTTCCATATTTTCTAAATAAATGTCATTTTAAATAGATTCATTTCATGCATGATTTTGCTAATTTTTGTTCTACTAAATGCTTTCATATTTTTTGTTCATTCTTTTTAGATTGTTTAGATTAGATATTGAACTTGTAGAAACATTTTAGTTCCCATTTTTAGGAATTAATTTTAGGTGATTAATGTAGGTTTGAACAACATGAACAAATTAGGGTTTTTTTTTTAGGTGATGACTTAGGAAGTTTGATTTCATTTCCCTTAGGACTTAGGATTTAACTAGATTAGTTATGGGACTATAGGGGCTATGGGTAGTTATTAGACCCCTTAGAAAAAGTCAGGATTCCCCTACTGCTATTAGTACTGTCTGTATATCTGATTGTCTGGTGTGGTGTGCCCTCTGGGGATTAGTGCTTGCTTGTTTGGGTATTGGGATTGTTTGGGGACTTGGGGAAGCTGAAGACTTGAGGAGATGAAGCCATTGGAGATTCAAAGATTGAAGATCAACTGCCAGAGTTGGAGAGGAGATTCTTGCTAGCAGCTGCTGAGGAGACTAGGGTTTAGGAGCTAGGCAGAGCTCTAGGTTAGAAAGTTTGTTTCTCAAACATGGATTGCCTTGTCTGCATCCATTCTTCTCTGTGATTCAGAGTCTCTCTAAGACACTCACCCCCTTCCTTTGGAAGGCTTGGTGATAGTGTCTAAGAGATAGAACTCTTGAGAGAAAATATCTCTTGTGTTAGAAGTAGTCTGTTCACCACCCTTGGTAGTCAACTGATTGCTTAACACCCAATTCACTCTTGTGACTAATCCCTCATCCTGGAGGTTTGAGCATGAAGAAAAGCCATTGCAGATGGAAGACAGATAATCAAAGCCCTTGCCTGAAGGCCATGAAGATGGAGACTGATGCTTGTTGAAGCCTGTAGCTGATTGGAGATTACTTGAAGCCAGATGTTGATTCAGAGCTGCTGATGCTGTTTCTTTTGCTGTATTTTATTTGCTGATGTATTGATTGGTTTTCTGAACTGTATTGTTTGCTGTTTACCCTGCTGGGTTGAAAGTGAAGCCTGTTCACTTTTGCCTATTGTTTTCCAGGTTCGAGGTTGAGTGGGACTCCCTTGCCTCGCTTGTACTGTTGCATCCATGCATTTTACTGTTTTACTGTATATATCTGATATTGTTTCTGTTTCTGCCTACCCCGTAGGATCTCTGTTTCTCTCTGTGCAAGAGAGGAGCATGATAGACACTAGGTCTTAACCCATGCATGACAACATTAGGTTAGTCTGTTTCCCTTCGCAACCGTAGGTTAGAGTTCTGTCTCTTCTTTCTCAAAACAAACAGAAACACACCATAAAGATTTCAAACACAATAAAAGACACTTCTTCCGTAAAAGAATGTGAACCCATCAAAACGTCATTTTTTGTCCTCTTGGACTGTTAATCAGAAAAACCT
This sequence comes from Lathyrus sativus, assembly GCA_963859935.3. Taxonomy (NCBI): domain Eukaryota; kingdom Viridiplantae; phylum Streptophyta; class Magnoliopsida; order Fabales; family Fabaceae; genus Lathyrus; species Lathyrus sativus. The sequence goes on along the minus strand of OZ012738.1, from coordinate 43,473,821 downwards.
TTTTCAGAAGGAATAAAATCAATCAAGGACAAGCTTGTGTCGTACGTGGCCCGAACTACGTTTGCTCTGATCTTCCATGCTGTGTGGAAGTACGTAGGCATAGGATGCGATATCCTAGCGAGCAACCTTCCCCTCCTTTCCCGTAGGTAGGCGAACTACGTTGACTCTGATTTCTCGTTCCAGACGGGAATACGTAGGCATAAAGTGCGATACTTTGCCGAGTCATTTTTTATTTTCATTTTCTTTTCTTTTAACCCCAGACCTTTAGCGTAGATAGAATAACAATCCATACCCGAAAACAAGCGTGGATCCCGTCGAGTACGACGGACGTGAGGGGTGCTAATACCTTCCCCTTGCGTAACCGACTCCCGAATCCAGGTTTTGGTTGCGACGACCATACCTTTCCCCGTTTTTTGCGAGGTTTACTTCGAGCGTTTCCTTTCCCGTTCCGAGGGATAAATAACGCACGGTGGCGACTCTTCTGTTCAGCCGGCGCCGATTTTCGCTGTAGCGACAGATGCATAAAGAGATCGAGGTTTATGTTGATGATATGATTGCCAAAACCCAGACGGAGGAAGAACATTTGGTGAATCTGCTGAAACTATTCAAGAGGCTTAGGAAGTTCAGGCTGAGACTGAACCCTAATAAGTGCACCTTCGGGGTGAGATCGGGTAAACTGCTGGGGTTTATCGTGAGCGAAAAAGGAATAGAGGTTGATCCTGTGAAAATAAAAGCAATACAAGAAATGCCGACGCCTAGAACAGAAAAAGAAGTACGTGGATTTTTAGGGAGATTGAACTACATCGCCCGGTTCATCTCTCACTTAACTTCGACATGCGAGTCGTTATTCAAGTTGTTAAAAAAGGACCAGGTTGTGACCTGGAATGAAAATTGTCAAAAGGCGTTCGACAAGATAAAAGAATACTTGCAGGAACCTCCTGTTTTGATACCCCCAGTGGCCGAGAGACCTTTGATTATGTATTTGACAGTTCTTGAGGAAAGCATGGGTTGTGTTCTCGGTCAACATGACGAGACAGGGCGTAAAGAGCATGCGATCTACTATTTGAGTAAGAAGTTCACTGACTGTGAGTCCAGATACTCAATGCTCGAGAAAATGTGTTGTGCGCTAGCCTGGGCCGCCAAACGTTTGAGGCAATACATGCTAAATCATACAACCCTGCTCATTTCAAATATGGATCCTATCAAATACGTGTTTGAGAAGCAAGCACTCTCCGGAATAATTGCCCGATGGCAGATGGTATTAACCGAATATGACATTCAATATGTCTCTCAAAAGGCTATCAAAGGTAGCGTCTTGTCAGAGTACCTTGCGGAGCAGCCTATTGAGGACTACCAATCGATGAGGTTTGATTTTCCTGACGAGGATATCATGTACCTAAAGATGAAATATTGTGAAGAACCGTTGCTGGACGAAGGACCAGAATTGGGTTCCAAATGGCAGTTAATATTTGACGGAGCTGTGAATTCCTATGGTAGCGGAATAGGTGCAATTATTACTACTCCTCAGGGGTCGCACATCCCCTTTACTGCCCGATTGACCTTTCCTGTTACCAATAATGAAGCTGAGTATGAGGCTTGCATCATGGGTCTTGAAGAAGCTATTGATTTGCGAATCAAACATCTGGATGTATACGGAGACTCAACTCTAGTGGTGAACCAGATTAAAGGAGAGTGGGAGACACGTCAGCCCAATTTGATACCATATATGAATTATGCAAGGAGATTATTGCCTTTCTTTGACAAGGTGGAATTGCATCATGTGCCGCGAGTGAAAAATCAAATGGCTGATGCCCTGGCGACTTTGTCTTCCATGTATAAAGTTAACTTCTGGAACGAGGCTCCCCGGATTGTTATCTCTCGGCTTGACAAACCTGCCTTCATATTTGCTATTGACGAAGCATCCGATGATAGACCCTGGTACTATGACATCCAGACTTTCCTGAAGAGCAAGGAGTACCCGGCTGGGGCATCCAGTCGCGATCAGAAAACTCTCAGGAGATTGGCTGGCAATTTTTATCTGAACCCGGACGGTGTCCTATACAAGAGAAACCACGACCTGGTGTTGCTACGTTGTGTAGACGAGAAAGAAGCAAAGTTGCTCATGGAGGAGATACATGAGGGTACTTTTGGTACACATGCTGGTGGGCATGCTATGACGAGAAAGCTGCTGCGGGCAGGTTATTATTGGCTAACTATGGAAACAGACTGTTTCAAGTTTGCAAAAAGATGTCATAAATGTCAAATTTATGCGGACAAGGTCCATGTACCCCCAAGTCCTCTGAATGTGATGTCATCACCGTGACCGTTCTCGATGTGGGGAATTGATATGATTGGAAAGATCGAGCCTACAACATCAAACGGACACCGGTTCATTTTGGTAGCAATTGATTATTTTACCAAATGGGTTGAAGCGGCATCATATGCCAATGTCACCAAATAAGTGGTAGCCAGATTTATCAAGCGGGATATTATCTGCAGATATGGAATCCCTGAGCGGATTATCACCGACAACGGTTCGAATTTAAACAACAAGATGATGAAGGAGCTGTGTCAGAATTTCAAGATCGAACATCACAACTCTTCTCCTTACCGACCCAAGATGAATGGCGCTGTTGAAGCGGCCAATAAGAACATAAAGAAGATTGTTCAGAAGATGGTCGTGACGTACAAGGACTGGCACGAGATGCTACCTTTCGCTTTGCACGGTTATCGTACGACTGTACGCACATCAACCGAGGCAACCCCTTTCTCATTGGTATACGGAATGGAGGCAGTGTTACCGTTAGAGGTTGAGATTCCTTCCCTGAGGGTATTACGAGATGTCCAACTTGACGAGGCAGAATGGGTGAAAGACAGGTTGAATCAGCTGAGTTTAATGGATGAGAAGAGGCTAGCTTCTCTCGCATACGATCGGTTGTATCAAAGCCGGATGAAGAAAGCATACGATAAGAAGATATGTCCGCGAAGCTTTCAGACGGGCGACCTTGTGCTGAAGAGGATTCTCCCGCCACAAACAGATCACAGGGGCAAGTGGACCCCTAATTACGAAGGGCCATACGTTGTCAGAAAAGTCTTCTCAGGAGGAGCTTTGCTACTATCTACCATGGATGGTGAAGACTTTACGTCACCTGTGAATTCGGACGCAGTTAAAAAATACTTTGCTTGAAAGTGACCCGCTGGACAGTAAAAAGAGAGTCCAGGCAAAAATGGGGCATCCTGGCGAACCAAAAACAGAATAAAAAGGTTCGGGCAAAAGTTAGGGATAAAATTGAAAAGATGTACACCCGCGAAGTCGAAAACCTACATTGGGCGACTTTGGCAAAAAAGGGTATCCCGGTGAATTGAAAACCCGCAAAGGGCGATTCACGCAAAAGTTAGGGATTGAAAAAAGCAAATGACTGCGGTCCGAATTCGATACCTGCATTGCTTAGTGGTTTGGGAGCACCTGAGGGTTCGTTTATCCAACACAATCTCTTCTGAAAACTGAACACCGGGAAAGCACCAGAGTCAGGCGAGTCATAGGAGGATCAACTCACGATGTTTGTCTGCACCACGTTGCCGACATGTGTACAAATTCGAGTTGTATTTGTATTTTTATGCTTCCTGTGCATATATGTATGTGTGTGTACGTAACTTCCTATTTTCAGGAGTTGCATCCGATGTACAAAACTTTGCCTATTTAGAGGCCCAATCAATAAAACATGTTATTTAGTATTTGATACTTGTTCTCTACTGTTTTGTGTGTGGAAAACGCCAAGGTTCCGATGAACTTGCACTTGCATAACTTCGCTGGCCCTTGCCAATAATTGCTAAAACTTCGAATTGACTGAAGTAATGTCACAGACACTAACCCGAATAGATTTGTCTTGTCTCGTTTGTGTTTTGCAGGGTTCTAGCCCTTAAAGCGGATAATCAGAAATTGTGGCCCCCAGCCGGAGGTTCGTGGTGAAAGAATTAACTTTGTGCGACGCCAATCCCCATGCAAGTCGCACATCATCTTCAAAAGTTAGGATGATTTTTCCCCCTACCAGAGAGATCAATTTCCCCAGCTAGTAGCAGTTTATCCCCAGAGGATATCCCCATCCAGTCAAGATCAGTATCCCTTGCAGAGGTTGCACTCCCCAGAGAGTCGAGGATGTGAACGATTAATCCCTAGCCTAGAGGATTCCCGCAGAGTTTAACCAAGTCATAGTTGGTTTAGAAGGGTTATTCCCATAGAAGATGGTTTTCTTCCCGCAGGTCGTCATGCCTTCGTCAGGATGATTATCCCCAGCGGAGCGGTAACTCTGAGTTTGTAAGCTGTGCCCAGACAACATTGTTTCCTCCAGCAGGATTTCCTTGTTTCCCAGCTGAGTCGTTTCTTGCTCAGTCAGTTTACTTTCCCCAAGAGAGTCGATTCTTCCCCAGTGGAGTTACTCTCCCCAGCAGGTGTTCTTTCCTCCCAGTGGAAATCAAGGTTTAATCTCCTCGGCAGAGTTGGTAGTATTGTCGGCATTTATTTTGCTGGAGGACTTTATGATACCCGTTCATCCCCAACATGGTGATATTCGCTCTCAACAGCTGTGTTGAAGCAAGCTTGTCAAAGTTTCCCCAGCAGCTTGAGCCTGCATTTGCATATAGTGTCATATTTGCATCTACCCAAAAACGTGTAGCATATCCGTGCTGTACGGAGCATTACGCCATTGTCAAACATGCGCATTTTTGAAACATAGGCCAGGTTGGTTAACCTTTGGTATCCAAGTGTTGTTTCCCTTGCAGGTGGAGAGAGCTCTTGCTCAGATCAGTTACCAAATATTAAAAGTCTCAGCAGGAGACATGTGAGGATAATATTCATCTTGTCATCATTCCCCACAAAGTTGCTTGCTTAAGTTTCTTTTACCCCTCCAGCGGAGTATTTCTTCAAGATTTTTGTTATGACGTTATCAAAAGGTTTCGTGAATCAGTTGGTGGAAGTTGCCGCCTATGTCGAAGTAGGTGTCTGGCAGTTTGAGTTCAGAAAACCCCCAGTAGAGTCCTTTTCAGATTTATTGCCATGTTAGCATCAAAGATTGAAAGATTGGACCATTATGTGTTACCCATTTGACTGATGGAGTTAGCTACTGCAAAGATAGGCAGAGGAGCTGTATTCAAGAGAATTATTACCCGTAGTGATGGCGGTGTTATTTTCCTGTAGTGGTGACAGAGAGTTAGTACCCGTAGCGATGGCGGTGTTATGTTCCCGTAGTGGTGATGGAGTTATTACCCATAGCGATGGCGGTGTTATTTTCCTGTAGTGGTGACAGAGAGTTATTACCCGTAGCGATGGCGGTGTCATTTCCCTGTAGTGATGGCAGAATATTACCCGTAGCGATGGCGGTGTTATTTACCCGTAGCGATGGCGGTGTTATTTACCCGTAGCGATGGCAGTGTTATTTACCTGTAGTGATGGCAGAGTATTACCTGTAGCAATGGCGGCGTTGTTTACCCGTAGTGATGACGGTGTTATTCTCCCAGAGTATTTCCCGCAGTGGTGGCGGTGGTATTTCCCGTAGTGATGGCGGAGCTCTTTTCCTGTATCGTTGGCAGAGTTATGTTTGTTGGCAGAAGTACTTCTCCAGTGAAGTCGTCCAGGTTATTCCTATATTGACAAGTTTGGTGCTGCGCAGGCAGTTAATCAGATCTGTATCAGGTAGTTAATCAGTGGTGACTGTAACAATCAGGTTCAATCGACGAATGTTGTTCCCCAAGTAGTGGTGCAGTTTATCTCTACGGTTGGCAAATTTCTGGGTTCTTGGTATTCAACCGTCTCGTACCTCGAGTGTTTGAAGGTCGTTCGATCTTCACCCAGTCGGGTCCAAGCCGTTTGAATAGGGGCAGTTGTTGCACCCTATAATTTGCTCAACCTATTTCACTTGGTTTATGTTTCAATTGTATTGTCATTTGCATAATAAGTCATGTACATAGTCTAATCATTTGCATAGCATAACATAACAAGGCATCTAACAGGGGATCAAGTGCCATTTTCATCAGAAAGAGGCCCATCAAGGGGTTATATTCAAGTTCAAGACCATCCAAGTAATCAAGAAATGAGTTGAAGCTTTGAGAAGTTTGAAGGTCAACCAGTAGATTTCTCTCCCAATCTTGGGGATATGTTGAAGACCATCAATGAATGTATGAGCCATGGAAGGTGTACAAAGATCATGGAAGACCTAGAGGGTCATTTTGAAGACAATTCAAGTCATTGGTGTGATTACAAGAGCTACAGTTGAATGCAGTCAACTAGGGTTTCATCTGGGTCAACCCCAGGTCAAATGGTTGATTGGAGAGCATCAAGGCTTAATGGAAGGTTGTGGAATTCATGAATTGATATTTGTATACATGTGTAGTGTTGTGCCAAGGATAAATCAAAAGGAACCAAGAAGAAGAGGAGTTACTAAATTAGGGTTTTAGTGTAAAAAACCCTAATTTAGGCCTAACTTCCAAGCCAGATAAGTCAAAATGCAAGTTTCAAATGAATTCTTGGTCAACATGAAACTTGTAGATCTTCTCAATAGCTTTAATTTGAGTACTATAAGTCTTCAAGAAGATTTTTATAACTCAAGTTATGGTTCTTGCAAGTTATGGGTCCTCAGAGGACACTGAAATTTATCTATGAAAGTCACTTGACTTCCAAGCAACTTTTGCCCATGAAGGAGTCTTCAAATGGATTCTTGGCCAACATAAGAGTTGTAGATATTGATCTCAGCTTTAATTTTAGTACTAGAAGTCCTCAAGGGGAGTTATGGAACTCAAGTTATGGTCTTGGCAACCCAGGGGTATTTTGGGAAAGTTGAATTATAGGTCATTTTTCAACATAAGTCCAAATCTCCATCTTCCACTCTTCAAATGAAAAAATGTTCAACATAAGATGTGTTCAAAATGATGTTTTTAGGCTAGATAAGAGGTCATGAGAGTTTGAAATGGCTTGCTTCATAAATCATGAAAAGGGCCTAAAATGAAGGTATATTTTAAATGAACCAAAGTTGGAAATTAGGGTTTTTGATCTACACAACCAAACCAAGGCATATGACATACCATTTTGATTGTAAAAATCATTTTTAGAGCATTGAAATTTCCACAATTTTGAATTGAGGATTATTTTTAGGACTTGCTTTGTAAATGGCTTACTTGAATCATAAGGCACCATTGCAAAACCACTTGGCAAGGCAAATACAAGGCTCCTTTCCATCCATACACCTCCAATATCTCATTTGGAGAGATTTCAAACTCAGAACAAGTGCATTGCAAGCTAGGAGCATGAGATGATGAGTGCATATCATAAGAAGAGAATTTCATGACATGAGATGGTGATTTTCTCATTGGATCAATCTAGATCTTTCTAGAGTCCTCCAACACACTCTATATAAGATTCAGAATAGGTTCAGAGCAAGAGTTAGAGAGAATTGGGAGAGATTGTTGAGATTTCCATTTGAAACTTCCATGTGCAATTCAGAATCGGTTACAAGAATTTCATCCCTTTCCATCCAATTTCTTGATCCCATTTGCTTCCATTGATGCTAGTGAAGGTTTACAGATCAAGATCATAGCAAATTGGTGGCTGAATCGAGTTCTTGCTCTTAGATTTTCCCACCTGCAACTCAGAATCGGTTTCCATAATCCAAGCATTTTCAAGTGGTTCTTTTGCATACAGAAGTTAGATTACCATCCATTGAAGGAATTTGGAGCTTCTCAAAGCTTGATTTGAAGATTTCATACCTCTGCTCATCTCAAATTTGCAGGTAGGTAAACTTCACTCCATGGCATGATTTAGGTGGTTTCAATTGGTTTTGATTAGTTAGAATCATTGTAGATGATCATGTGGAACTTTCTGGTAGCTTTAGGATCAATTTAGAGACCATTGGTTAAGTGATGCAAAATCTGTTCATGCGTGTATCTTGTTGTTCTTGATGATATAACCTTAGATTAATGGTTAGAAATGATCAGTGTGAAGTGGGGAAGAGATTGAGCCACTCAATTTCAAGATTGGTGACTCTTGATCATGGACCAATTTCTGAAGTTTGAATCGGGTTTGGAGCTAGGATTAGTTTCAAGATGTTTAATTGCCATGGTTGAATTCCTGGTGAAATTTGGAGCATGTTAGGGTTTTGAATTTTTGCATTTGATGGAGATTTGAGGGAGCACGATGGGGAAGAAGATGAAGTTCATAGTTGTTCATCCATGGTTTTTTTCCCTCCTTTCAGAGTTCAAAGGTTGAAGACAATGCCACCACCCTTGGATTATAAGAAGACCTTTGAGCCCAAGCAAGATCCAATGGCCATGATTCGTTTTCAATTGGTGAAGGAATTCAGAGTTATCAAAGCACAGCATTTCATTAAACGCTGATGCTGGGCTTAAGTGAGATTCATGCTATCCACACCCCCTCTAGAGGCCCATCCAAGAAATGCATTGAATTGGATTGCTTTTCACACCGCGAGTTTTTCTTTTTCCTTTCTATTTTTCACTTTCTTTTCTGATTGCATATTGGGCCTAGCGCGTGCTACTATCCCCACCCCCTTCTGGGCCCAGTTATTGAAATGTATTGTTTCTAATTGCTATTCAGCACACATGTTTTCCATTTTTCTCATATTTTCACACTTTATTTTAATTTCTTTGAAAATTCATAATAAATTGAAAACGTAATATTTTTGATTGGGAGTTTTTTCCTCATTTTCATCAAGACCTCAAGAAAATTGTGAAAGAGTAAAAAATGTCATTTCATGCATTTTTCTATTTTGGTTTATTTTTTACTTTTAACAGCTTTTATTTCATTTCCATTTGATACATGTTATTTTCTGAATTTAGTATGATCATTTAACTTTGATTTTTGATGCCATTATTTTTTCTATAGTTAGATTATAGTATTAGGTTCCCCCTGGAATTTTATCACATTTTTGTGATTTAATTTAGGTTAGTTTTAGACATCAAACTTTAGTGTGCTAGAATTAGGGTTTCAACTTGACATAGGTGCATTCAACACCTAGTTCTTGAGTTTTTAGTTTGATTTAGGCCTTGGGGTTTATGTGGGGCATAGGGTACATAGCTAGGGCCCCTTAGAAATTAACCTAGGATTTTATGGTGAATATTGCCATTTTATTTGATTTTTGCAAGTTGATTGATATTGGTGTGTTCCCCTCTTGGGAAGTTGCTTTGTTTGTTGAATTTTGGGCATTTTCTTTGGGTATTGGGGTTTGTGCTTGGCTTGAAGATTGTATAAAGACTTTGAGGATGATTGGAGACAAGTAATAAAGCTTGGAGCTTGTGCTTGAAGATTGCTTGATGAAGACTTAGGAGATAGGAGATATAGGGAGAGCTCTAGAGTAGACTGATTCCTGCTGTTAAACATAGAGAGCTTCTTGTGCCTCTATTCCATCCTATGACACAAGGTCCCCCAAAGAAGTTCCATATCTCCTTAGGAGGGATGTAGAGCATGCTTTGATTGGGTAGAATCTTGAGGATACCTCTCCCTTGCTATGATAAGACCTTAGTGATTTTCCTGGGTTATCATTAAGCATCTTAACATTCCAACCTCATCTGTTATTTGATTCTCTCCTGTGAGTGCCTTGAAGTTGAAAGCCTATTGAAGGTAAGAAGTTCATTGAAGATTGGATAAGAGGAAGCTTGTCCCTGTCAAAGCTGGATATCTGTTGGGGATTAGGGTTTTGCTGATGGTTGAAGCTGTCTGTGCTTGCTAAAGCTGAAGATTATTGGAGATAAAAGCTTACCTGATGCTTAAACCTCATTGAAGAGAAGATAGGGTCTTGCCTAAAGTTGTTATTGTCAATCTTGTGCTGTTTATCAACTGTAGCTGCCAGAGCTGGTGCTGTTTGAACCTGTTTGCTGTAGGAGCTAGTGTGGCTGTCTGAGCTGGTGTTGGGTGTAGTTTTATTTGCTGTATTGTTTGTTGATTTTCCCTTAGGTTTGAAGTGAAGCTGTTTCACTTTGCCTATTGTGTATTGCTGCATCTCATGCATATTTACTGTTTATTGTATATCTGCTATTTCTTTTCCGTTTATCCCCTAGGATCTCTGATTTCCTCGGCGCAGGAGGGAATTATGATAGACATTAGGTTGTAACCCATGCATGACAACATTAGGGTAGTTTTGATTCCCATTTCTAACCCTAGGTCTTTTAGAACTTCCTTATCTTCTATCTCAGAACAACTCAAAACACAGTAATAAGGATAATCGATGTCGTACGCTACGAGCCTTAAGCTATTTGAGAAAGGTTGCTGGAGGATCACTCTTCAGTAACCTGATTGCTTAGTGTGTTACCCTTAGGGTGACATACGACGTAGTCACCCTCAAATCATAGTCTCTAGTGCGTCAGAGATTGCAAACATCATAAAAAACAGTTCTTGCGTAAAAGACTGAAAACAAACATCAAAGTGTCATTTTTTTCCGCTTGGACTCTTAATCAGGAAAAACCCTTTCATAAGGAGATAAAAACATTTAGACAAGTTGGTGTCTTCTGTAGCCTGAACTATGTTTGCTCTGATCTTTCATGCTGTATGAAAGTACGTAGGCATAGGACGCGATATCCTAGCGAGCAACCTTCCCCTCCTTTCCCGTAGGTAGGCGAACTACGTCGACTCTGATTTCTCGTTTCAGGCGGGAATACGTAGGCATAAAGTGCGATACTTTGCCGAGTCATTTTATTTTCCTTTAACCTCAGACCTTTAGCGTAGATAGAGTAACAATCCGTACTAGAAAACAAGCGTGGATCCTGTCGAGTACGACGGACGTAAGGGGTGCTAATACCTTCCCCTTGCGTAACCGACTCCCGAATCTAGGATTTGGTTGCGATGACCATTCCTTTCCCGTCTTTGCGTGAGGTTCACTTCGAGCGTTTCCTTTCCCTTCTTTGGGATAAATAACGCACGGTGGCGACTCTTCTGTTTAGCCGGCGCCGATTTTCCAAAACTACATAGAGGATCACTACGACAAAGGTTCTGCTGAGGTATCAAACGAAGAGCATATTGCCCTCTTGACTCTTTAGCTATCTTACTATCTCTTCTGCCCTGGCTCACTAAAAATAGCCAAGAGTTATATTAACTTGGCCATTCAGATACACGAGGGTCGACAAGTCTCCTTGGGTAAATTGTTGTTGTCCTCCCTCTACCACTCTCTTGTCGGCCTTGAGAATAAAACTTCTTCATGACACTGTCAAATCCCTGAACGTCTCAGGGCCCATATGGTTGTTGCAGCACTAGCTCAATGCCACTTTTGAGCATCAGATGAGATATCCTGTGTCTGCCACCATGCAGCGTGTAACACCCCAAATTTATTGGAATATTTATTTAATTTATTTAGATATGAATATTCGTATTTTGGGTGATTTTCGGTGGTTGGTGTGAAATATTGAGAATTATGGATTTTGGGTTATTTATTTAAGTAATAGTATTAATATGAATATATTGGTATTATTATTAATTTAAATAAATATAAGTTAACTAAGGGAAAATTGGACAATTAAGGAGGAGTTGGTGAGGGTAATATTGGAAAATCCCAATTTATAGGCCCAAATTTAGGTTTAACAAAAAGGGATTTTTGAAGGAATTAGGATTCATTCTTGTTAGACCATGAAAAGATAAGAAATAGAGGCCAGAGATCTGAGGAAGAGGATTGAGTCAAAAGCTTCGCAGGGTTTCTGAGAATCAAGAAGAAGGCTTAGAGTCGACAATTAAGGTATGAGGAGTATTGCCTTCATTGTTTTCAATATGTGATTTCAATGTTTTTAAAGCCGATTTAAGGGTTTAAAGGGTTTGAGGCTAATTTTGGGATAAAGGGAATTAGGCCTTCGTGGCCAAAATCTATTATTGAGGTTTGAACTGTATAGGGATTTGAACTGATGGTCTGATAGGTTCGAGGTCGATTTGGGTTTGAGGGAAAGTAGGCCCTCATGGCCAAAATCTATTGTTGAGGTTTCAACCCTGTAGGGTAATTAAATTGTGATAAACTCTAATGATCATGGTGTAGTTGTAAGGAAATTATGGGAATTAAAGCGTGAATATGGTACGGGATTGGCCTAATAAGTCATAGATTTTGTGCCTTTATCGCCGTAATACCTTAGGTATGATTTAAGGATGTTTTTGGATTATGGGGGAAGTGAATCGTGTGGACTTTTGGGTTGGTTTTGGTTCTGGTGCGTAACAGCATTTTGCTGTAATCGCGTGTTCACACAGCGAATAAAATCACCCCAGACTCGCACAACGAACTTGCTAGAGAACATAGCAGAGTTTCGCGAATTCTAATTTTGTGCAGTGATGCCTTGATGTTTTGATGTTGTGATTTCTTTGACGAATTAATATGAGTATGACTGTGATTTCTATGTGATTAGTACATGATTATATGATGATTCCTATGATATGATGATGAGTTATGATGAATGTTCCATGAGTTTTGATGATGATGATTTTGATTAATGATGATGCACCTATGATGTTATTATGAGAATGATTATTGATGTGTGCATCATGCATTCATGTGCATCCAGACTTTGATTCAGGACCTTGATTTCATTGGCTTCAGTCCCATTGTGCGGATATAAGGTATTTTGATGTGCTCCGGTTCTTGTATAGAATCGATCCTATTGATGGGGATCTATGGAGGGTTGATGACCCAGTGTCCATCGCGCTGTGATGATTGTTACCACATGCATGAGTCATGTTGCATTGACATTTATGAGATAATTTGGCGTAATTTATGATGTTATGGCCTTTAATACCCATTGATGAATATGATGATGCATAATATGAAAATGGTGTTGTTTATATATTGATTCCTATATTGATTATTATGAATCGTTTTACTCACCCTGCCTGTTTGAGTGTTGCCTCCACGTGGGTAACATGCAGATGACCAGGTTTAGTTGTGGATGCTATCGAGGATATTTTTGGAGTTTTGAGTTGTTGGCCATTTTGGTTAACTTAGAGGGTCTTGCTCTGATAATGTAACACCGGGTTGGGGTCTTTGAGTTAAACCATGTTTTATTTGATTTTTTTGTTATTTTGATTATGTTTCCGTACAAGGAAAATTTTGGATTATGCGTTTTTTGAGTTTTACTGCCTTTCGAGCAATTTTTGATGTCTTTTGGGAAAACCAGTTGTTTACGGAGCCTTGACCTATATTTGATTTATTGGGAAATGTACGCCCTTTGAGGTAATTTTTATTGATTTTAATATTTTACTCTGATAAATGTGAATATTTTACCATTTAATCTGTGGGATAGAAAAGGGTGTTATATTAGTGGTATTAGAGCCTGGTCGATCGGTCCAGCAAAGTTTTTTTGTTGATTAGTCCCCTGTCAGTCAATAGTGTGAGAACATTATTGGATGAGTTGTTTTCTTCTATCCCTGTTGGTGGTTGCAGATGGCTGGAAGAAATGATCGTGCTATTGCTGATGCGCCAGAATCACTTGCCCAAGTGATAGCCCAGAATGGTGAACCTCCAGATGAATTTTGTGCTTTGGGGAAGTTCCAGAGGAATAATCCGTCGACTTTTATGGGCACTCATGATCCTAATGGTGCGCAGAAGTGGCTGAAAGTGATTGGCAGGATTTTCTGAGTTATGACATGCACTGACGCTCAGCGGGTGTAGTTTGGTACGAATATGCTAGCTGAGGAAGCTGAGGACTGATGGGATAACACCCGTCATATATTGGGAGGTGTTGGCATTGGAATAACTTGGGTTGTGTTTAAGGAAGAATTTTTGAGGAAGTATATAAATGAAGATGTTCGGGGGAAGAAAGAGGTGGAATTCCTTGAGCTGAAACAAGGGAATATGACTGTGGCTGAGTATGCGACAAAGTTTGAGTCCTTATTACAGTTTTTTCTGCATTACAATCGTGTTGACGCAGAGATGTCAAAGTGTCTCAAGTTTGAGAATGGATTGAGACCAGAGATTAAACTAGGAATTGGGTACCAGCAGATTCATCAGTTTGCGGAATTTATGATGAGGATAGCCGAGCTCAATATACTCACTACAAGCAGCTGAGTGAGAAGAAAGAGAAAGGTCAGTATATAGGGAAACCGTATGTGACTTCTGGTGATAAAGGGAAACATGAGGCTTCAGAGGGAAAAAAAGTCAAGTGGGGGAGCGATTACTGCTCCAAGCAAGTGTTATAAGTGTGGCAAGCAAGGTCACTGTGCTGAGTTTTGCAGGGCGCTGAGATGTCATCGTTGTGGCAAGAGAGGTCATAGAGCTACTGACTGTAAAGATGAAGCTCTGAATTGCTTCAACTATGGAGAGAAAGTTCATATCAGTATCGAGTGCCAGCAGCCCAAAGAAGACTGCTACTGCTGCTTAGACGAATGACAGAGTGTTTGCTTTGAGCGATGTGGAAGAACCCAAGACAAATAACTTAATCAGAGGTACTTGCTTTATTAATGATGTTGAATTGATTGCTATGATTGATACTTGTACTACTCATTCATTTATTTTGCTTGAATGTGCTAAGAGGTTGAATTTGAAATTATCTTCTATGGTTGGGAGTATGGTTATCAATACCCCGACTAATGGTTCTATGACTACTGCATTTGTCTGTTTAAGCAGCCCTTTGACCATTTATGATAAGAAATTTGCGATAGACTTGGTATGTACACCTTTGCATCAAATCAATGTTATTCTTGGAATGCACTGGTTGGAGTACAACTATGTTCATAACGATTGATACAGCAAGACTGTGAGGTTCCCAGAGTTTGGTGATAGTGGAAAGTTGATGTTTGTATCTGCTAAGTAAGTAGAAGAACTCTTAGAAGATGAGACTCAGATGTTTACATTGTTTGCACCACTTCAAGTTGATTATGAAGAAGTGAGCGTGGAGTTGTCAGTTGTTCGGGAATTTCCATAAGTGTTTCCAAACAATGTGAGTGACTTACCTCCTGAGCTTGAGGTAGAGTTTACTGTTGATGTGATATCGGGCACTAGTCCTGTGTCGATGGCTCCTTATTAGATGTCTGCATCTAAGTTAGGGGAATTGAAGAAACAGTTGGAAGAGCTGCTTGAGAAGAAGTTTATTAGACTGAGTGTTTCTCCGTGGGGTGCTCCTGTGTTGTTGGTGAAGAAGAAAGATGGTTGCATGGGATTGTGTGTGGATTATTGTCAGTTGAATAAAGTAACAATCAAGAACACATATCCTCTTCCAAGGATTAATGATTTGATGGATAAATTGGTGGGTGCTTGTGTGTTTAGCAAGATTGATTTGAGGCCTGGTTATCATCAGATTCACGTTAAGCCGGATGATATTCCGAAGACATCTTTCAAGACGAGGTATGGACACTATGAATATACTGTGATGCCGTTTGGTGTATCTAATGCGCCTGGCATATTCATGGATTATATGAATAGGATTTTTCATCCTTATTTGGATCAGCTTGTGGTAGTATTCATTGACGATATCTTGATATATTCTAAGTCCGAGAAAGAGCATGCGCAACATCTAAGAGTGGTATTGCAGGTTTTGAGGGACAAGAAACTTTATGCCAGGCTGTACAAGTGTGAGGTTTGGTTGAAGGAAGTGAGTTTCCTTGTCCATGTGATTTCTAGTGGAGGAATTTTTGTTGATCCATCGAAAGTTGATGTTGTGTTGCAGTGGGAGACTCCAAAGTCTGCTACTGAGATTCGAAGTTTCCTAGGATTGGCTGGTTATTATCACAAGTTTATAGAAGGATTTTCAAAGTTGGCATTGCCATTGACTCAGTTGACTCGAAAGGGTCAAGCTTATGTATGGGATGTTACTTGTGAGAAGAGTTTTGTAGAACTCAAGAAGAGGTTGACAAGTGCTCCAGTGTTGATTTTGTCAAATCCGAGTGAGTCTTTCATAGTGTATTGTGATGCATCGAAGATGGGTCTTGGTGGCATACTGATGCAGAATGGTCAGGTCGTTGCTTATGCTTCCAGATAACTGAAGGTTCAAGAAAGAAACTATCCTACACATGACTTAGAGTTGGCCGCTGTGGTGTTTATGTTGAAAGTTTGGAGACATTATTTTTTTGCGTCTAAGCTTAAAGTGTTCAGTGATCACAAGAGCCTGAAGTATTTGTTTGATCAAAAAGAGTTGAACGTAAGGCAGAGAAGATGGCTTCAACTTTTGAAGGATTATGATTTTGAATTGAGTTACCATCCTGAAAAGGCTAATGTTGTGGCAGATGCGTTAAGTAGGAAGTCCTTGCATATGTCGATGTTTATGGTTCGAGAGTTAGGACTGATTGAGCAGTTCAGAGATATGAGTTTAGTATGTGAAGAAACTCTTAACAGTGTGAAGTTGGGTATGCTGAAGTTGACTAGTGGTATTCTCCAACAAATCAGAGAAGGTTAAAAATCTGATTTGAGTTTGGTGGATTGTCTCGCGTTAATCAATCAAGGTAATATGGGTGATTTACGGATTGATGAGAATGGTGTGATGAGGTTCAGAGATAGAGTGTGTGTTCCCGATGTACTAGAAATCAAGAAGAGCATTCTTGAGGAAAGTCATAGAAGCGGGTTAAGTATTCATCCTGGTGCCACAAAAGTGTATCAAGGTTTGAAGAATTTGTTTTGGTGGTCGGGTATGAAGAAGGAACTTGCAGAGTTTGTGTATGATTGATTGACTTGTCAGAAGTCAAAGATTGAACATCAGAGACCGTCGGGTCTGATGCAACCGTTGAATATTCCAGAATGGAAATGGGATAACATTTTTATGGATTTTGTGACAGGTTTACCGAAGAATTTGAAGGGATATGATTCGATTTGGGTGATTGTTGTAGATTGACCAAATCGGCTCATTTTATACCGATGAGGATCATTGTTCGTTGCAGAAGCTTGCCGAATTATATATTGATTAGATTGTGAAACTGCATGGTATTCCTTCAAGTATTGTGCCTGATAGACACCCGAGATTTACATTGATTTTCTAGGAGTGGTTGGAGATAGCTTTGGGTTCTGAGTTTATTGAAATATTTATTTAAATATGAATATTCGTATTTTTGGTGATTTTCGGTGGTTGGTGTTAAATATTGAGAATTATGGATTTTGGGTTATTTATTTAAATAATAGTATATAATATGAATATATTAGTATTATTATTAATTTAAATAAATATAGCAGTGTTTCGCGGATTATGATTTTGTGCAGTGATGCCTTGATGTTTTGATGATGTGATTTCTTTGACAAATTAATATGAGTATGACTGTGATTTCTATGTGATTGGTACATGATTATATGATGATTCCTATGATGTGATGATGATGAGTTACGATGATGGTTCCATGAGTTTTGATGATTTTGATGATGATGATTTTGATGAATGATGATGCACCTATGATGTTATTATGAGGATGATTATTGATATGTGTATCACGCATTCATGTGCATCCAGAATTCGATTCAGGACCTTGATTTCTTTGGCTTCAGTCCTATTGTGCGGATGTGAGGTATTTTTATGTGCTTCGGTTCTTGTATAGAATCGATCCTATTGATGGGGATCTATGGAAGATTGATGGCTCAGTGCCCATCGAGCTGTGATGATTGGTACCACATGCATGAGTCTTGTTGCATTGACATTTATGAGATGATTTGGCGTAATTTATGTTGTTATGGCCTTTAATGCCCATTGATGAATATGATGATACATAATATGAAAATGACGTTGTTTATATATTGATTCCTATATTGATTATTATGAATCGTTTTACTCACCCTGCCTGTTTGAATGTTGCCCCCACGAGGGTAACGTGCAGATGACCAGGTTTAGTTGTGGACGCCGTCGAGGATATTTTTGGAGTTTTGAGTTGTTGGCGATTTTGGTTAACTTAGAGGGTCTTGCTCTGATAGTGTAACATCGGGTTGGGATCTTTGAGTTAAACCATATTTTATTTGATTTTTTTTTATTTTGATTATGTTTCCGTACAAGGAAAACTTTGGATTATGCCTTTTTTGAGTTCCGCTGCTTTTCGAGCAATTTTTGATGTCTTTTGGGAAAACCCGTTGTTTATGGAGCCTTGACCTATACTTGATTTATTGGGAAATGTACGCCCTTTGAGTTGATTTTTATTGACTTTAATATTTTACTCTGATAAATGTGAATATTTTACCATTTAATCTGTGGGGTAGAAAAGGGTGTTACATTAGTGGTATCAGAGCCTGGTTGGTCAGTCCGACCAAGTTTTTTTGTTGATTAGTCCCTTGTCAGTCAATAGTGTGAGAACACTATTGGATGAGTTGTTTTCTTCTATCCCTTTGGTGGTTGCAGATGGCTGGAAGAAATGATCGTGTTATTACTGATGCGCCAGAATCACTTGCCCAAGTGATGGCCTAGAATGGTGGACCTCCAGATGAATTTCGTTCTTTGCTGAAGTTCCAGAGGAATAAACCATCGACTTTTACGGGCACTCATAATCCTAATGATGCGCAGAAGTGGATGAAAGTGATTGAGAATATTTTATGAGTTATGGCATGCGTTGATGCTCCGCGGGTGTAGTTTGGTACGCATATGCTAGCAGAGGAAGCTGAGGACTGATGGGATAACACCCGTCAAAGATTTGGAGATGTTGGAATTGCAATAACATGGGGTGTGTTTAAGGAAGAATTTTTGAGGAAGTATTTAAATGAAGATCTTCGGGGGAAGAAAGAGGTGGAATTCCTTGAGCTGAAACAATGGAATATGACCGTGGCTAAGTATGCGGCAAAGTTTGAGTCCTTAGTAAAGTTTTGTCTGCATTACAATCGTGTTGACGCAGAGATGTCAAAGTGTCTCAAGTTTGAGAATGGATTGAGACCAGAGATTAAGCTAGGAATTGGGTACCAGCAGATTCGTCGGTTTGCAGAACTGGTGGACAAGAGCAGAATTTATGATGAGGATAGTCGAGCTCGATATACTCACTACAAGCAGCTAAGTGAGAAGAAAGAGAAAGGTCAGTATATAGGGAAACCGTATGTGACTTCTGGTGATAAAGGGAAGCAGAAGGCTTCAGAGGGAAAAAAGTCAAGTGGGGGAGCGGTAAGTGCTCCAGGCAAGTGTTATAAGTGTGGCGAGCAAGGTCACCATGCTGAGTTTTACAGGGCGCTGAGATGTCATCGTTGTTGCAAGAGAGGTCATAGAGCTACTGACTATAAAGATGAAGCTCCGACTTGCTTCAACTGTGGAGAGAAGGGTCATATCAGTATCCAGTGCCAGCAGCCCGAAGAAGACTGTTACTGCTGCTTAGACGAATGGCAGAGTGTTTTCTTTGAGCAGTGTGGAAGAACCCAAGACAGATAACTTGATCAGAGGTACTTGCTTTATTAATGATGTTGAATTGATTGCTATGATTGATATTGGTGCTACTCATTCGTTTATTTCGCTTGAATGTGCTAAGAGGCTGAATTTGAAATTATCTTCTATGGTTGGGAGTATGGTTATCGATACCCCGACTAATGGTTCTGTGACTAATGCGTTAGTCTGTTTGAGCTGCCCTTTGACCATTTATGATAAGAATTTTGTGATAGACTTGGTCTGTCCACCTTTGCATCAAATCAATGTTATTCTTAGAATGAACTGGTTGGAGTATAACTATGTTCATATCGATTGCTACAACAAGACTGTGAGGTTCCCAGAGTTTGGTGATAGTGGAAAGCTGATGTTTGTATCTGCTAAGCAAGTAGAAGAACTCTTAGAAGATGAGACTCAGATGTTTGCATTATTTGCATCACTTTAATTTGATTATGAAGCAGTGAGCGTGGAGCTACCAGTTGTTCGGGAATTTCCAGAAGTGTTTCCAAACGATGTGAGTGACTTACCTCCTGAGCGTGATGTAGAGTTTACTGTTGATGTGATATCGGGCACTAGTTCTGTGTCGATGGCTCCTTATCATATGTCTGCATCTGAGTTAGGTGAATTGAAGAAACAGTTAGAAGAGCTGTTTGAGAAGAAGTTTATTATACCGAGTGTTTCTCTGTGGGGTTCTCCTGTGTTGTTGGTGAAGAAGAAAGATGGTTGCATGAGATTGTGTATGGATTATCGTCAGTTGAATAAAGTAACAATCAAGAATATGTATCCTCTTCCGAGGATTAATGATTTGATGGATCAATTGGTGGGTGCTAGTGTGTTTAGCAAGATTGATTTGAAGCCTGGTTATCATCAAATTCTCGTTAAGCCTGATGATATTTCAAAGACATCTTTCAAGACGAAGTATGAACACTATGAATATACTGTGATGCCGTTTGGTGTATCTAATGCGCCTGGCATATTCATGGAGTATATGAATAGGATTTTTCATCCTTATTTGGATCAGCTTGTGGTAGTATTCATTGACGATATCTTGATATATTCTAAGTCTGAGAAAGAGCATGTGCAACATTTAAGAGTGATATTGCAGGTTTTAAGGGACAAGAAACTTTATGCCAAGTTGTCCAAGTGTGAGTTTTGGTTGAAGGAAGTGAGTTTCCTTGTCCATGTGATTTCTAGTGGAGGAATTGTTGTTGATCTATCGAAAGTTGATGTTGTGTTGCAATGGGAGACTCCAAAGTCTGCTACTGAGATTCGAAGTTTCCTAGGATTGGCTGGTTATTATCACAAGTTTATAGAAGGATTTTCAAATTTGACACTACCATTGACTCAGTTGACTCGAAAGGGTCAAGCTTATGTATGGGATGTTACTTGTGAGAAGAATTTTGTAGAACTCAAGAAGAGGTTGACAAGTGCTCCAGTGTTGATTTTGCCAAATCCGAGTGAGTCTTTCATAGTGTATTGTGATGCATCGAAGATGGGTCTTGGTGGCATACTGATGCAGAATGGTCAGGTCGTTGCTTATGCTTTCAGACAACTAAAGGTTCATGAAAGAAATTATCCTACGCATGACTTAGAGTTGGCCGTTGTGGTGTTTATGTTGAAAGTTTGGAGACATTATCTTTTTGGGTCTAGGTTTAAAGTGTTCAGTGATCACAAGAGCCTGAAGTATTTGTTTGATCAGAAAGAGTTGAACGTGAGGCAGAGAAGATGGCTTGAACTTCTGAAGGATTATGATTTTGAATTAAGCTACCATCCTGGTAAGGCTAATGTTGTGGCGGATGCGTTAAGTAGGAAGTCCTTACATATGTCGATGCTTATGGTTCGAGAGTTAGGACTGTTTGAGCAATTCAGAGATATGAGTTTGGTTTGTGAAGAAACTCCTAACATTGTGAAGTTGGGTATGCTGAAGTTGACTAGTGGTATTCTCCAACAAATCAGAGAAGGTCAAAAATCTGATTTGAGTTCGGTGGATCGTCTCACGTTAATCAATCAAGGTAATGAGGGTGATTTTCGGATCGATGAGAATGGTGAGATGAGGTTCAGAGATAGAGTGTATGTTCCCGATGTTCCAGAAATCAAGAAGAGCATTCTTGAGGAAGGTCATAGAAGCGGGTTAAGTATTCATCCTGGTGCCACAAAAATGTATCAAGATTTGAAGAATTTGTTTTGGTGGTCGGGTATGAAGAAGTAAATTGTAGAGTTTGTGTATGCTTGTTTGACTTGTCAGAAGTTAAAGATTGAACATTAGAAACCGTCGGGTCTGATGCAACCGTTGAATATTCCAGAATGGAAATGGGATAGCATTTCTATGTATTTTGTGACAGGTTTACCGAAGACTTTGAAGGGATATGATTCAATTTGGGTGATTGTTGTAGATTGACCAAATCGGCTCATTTTATACCGATGGGGATCAATTGTTCGTTGTAGAAGCTTGTCGAATTATATATTGATCAGATTGTGAAATTACATGGTATTCCTTCAAGTATTGTGTCTGATAGAGACCCGAGATTTACATTGAGGTTCTGGGAGAGGTTGGAGATACCTTTGTGTACTGAGTTTATTGAAATATTATTTAAATATGAATATTCATATTTTTGGTGATATTTGGTGGTTGGTGTGAAATGTTGAGAATTATGGATTTTGGGTTATTTATTTAAATAAAAGTATATAATATGAATATATTGGTATTATTATTAATTTAAATAAATATAGCAGAGTTTCGCGAATTCTGATTTTGTGCAGTGATGCCTTGATGTTTTGATGTTGTAATTTCTTTGACAAATTAATATGAGTATGACTGTGATTTCTATGTGATTAGTACATGATTATATGATGATTCCTATGATATGATGATGATGAGTTCTGCTGATGGTTCCATGAGTTTTGAATATTTTGATGATGATGATTTTGATGAATGATGATGCACCTATGATATTATTATGAGGATGATTATTGATGTGTGCACCATGCATTCATGTGCATCCGGACTTCAGTTCAGGACCTTGATTTCTTTGGCTTCAGTCCCATTGTGCGGATGTGAGGTATTTTGATGTGCTCCGGTTCTTGTATATATTCGATCCTATTGATGGGGATCTATGGAGGATTGATGGCCCAGTGTCCATCGAGCTGTGATGATTGGTACCACATGGATAAGTCTTGTTGCATTGACATTTATGAGATGATTTGGCATAAATTATGATGTTATGGCCTTTAATGCCCATTGATGAATATGATGATGCATAATATGAAAATGACGTTGTTTATATATTGATTCCTATATTGATTATTATGAATTGTTTTACTCACCCTTCCTGTTTGGACGTTGCCTCCACGTGGGTAACATGCAGATGACCAGGTTTAACTGTGGACGCCGTCAAGGATATTTTTGGAGTTTGGAGTTGTTGGCCATTTTGGTTAACTTAGAGGGTCTTGCTCTGATAGTGTAACATCGGGTTGAGGTCTTTGAGTTAAACCATGTTTTATTTGATTTTTTGTTATTTTGATTATGTTTCCGTACAAGGAAAACTTTGGATTATGCCTTTTTTGAGTTCCGCTGCCTTTTGAGCAATTTTTGACGTCTTTTGGGAAAACCCGTTATTTACGGAGCCTTGACCTATATTTGATTTATTGGGAAATGTACGCCCTTTAAGGTGATTTTTATTGAGTTTAATATTTTACTCTGATAAATGTGAATATTTTACCATTTAATCTGTGGGGTAGAAAAAGGTGTTACACAGCGCCTCGACGCGGATCGTGCAGTCGAAGGCGTTTGACTTGCCTTGATGACTACACAGAAAACCCCTAACAAAACTCTCTTTACAAAATACCTCACTATGTTTTCTGAAGCAAATTTCTTTTTTCTTGGCATGGCCCCTTTCGTGCACCGACTGTTTGGTCTGTCGTTGTTTAGAAACCCTTTCCCTGGTGCTTCCCCCTAGACAACAGTCATGTCGAATTAAGTATGGCGGGAATTCCTGAGTCCTACCATGTTTTCGTTTCGAATCGAAACGAGGAATAATGGATTTGGCTTTATGAACTATCAGCCCAACCTGGTGGCACGCCAATTTGGTTTAAGCCAGATGCTGTCGAAGTCTTTGGTGCAACACACCTCTGATATCGTGTGGGTTGGTCGATGGTTGAATTTGGCAGGTCACAAAAGTTGTCTTAAATTTTATAGGTCAACCCAGCACCTTGAGCTACCAGTTTTCTCTTATCATCCGTCTCTCTATACTACCGAAGCTTTCAACGTGTAGTGGTCTTAATACCAAGACTAAATTTTTGGCAGTGACCTCTTTCTGGGGAATGTAGTCGATGCTTTCGCCGCTCTAGAAGATGAAGCCCTTGGAAAAACAATATCTATCCCTGCTGACAACCCTACAAAAGTTGGTGTCTCCGAAGATCCCAAAAGGTACCTTCTTTATTCTTCTTCTGTCTTTTAAACTGTCACCATCTTACTCTGTTTTCCCCCTTTCAGGGCCAAAAGAGGGAGCCTCCTGTAGCATCGACCTCTACCAGGGTAGTGAAGAAACCAAAAACTCTAAATCTTCAGGTCTTACTTGCTTTCCTGGTGGCTTGTTTAATTTTTTCTATTCTTGTCCACTTACTGTTGTTCGTCTAGGTTACTGAAAAACTATCAGCCACTGAAGGCGGTGTTTCTGGCGAGAGTGCCCAATCCTGGGTCTTTTGGTCATTGGTGAAAAAGAAAATCCGGTGATCAACCCAGCCGCTGTTGAAGGCTCTCCGACCCCTCGAGGTTCAAACGAAAGTGGGCCTTCTATTGAAAGAATACCTACCCCAGCATAAATCCGGGCTATGAAGAACTCCAATCCAGCAAAAGCCTTGAAGGCTCTTCTTAAACTACGCCAGTTGATCATGGATGACACCCCTGCTGGTTCGAAGACCATCCTCAACCCAGAGATGGATGATTCGTTCAAACTTAAACTTCAACAAATGAAGACATATCTGTTTGAGGATGAATTTCTAGACGCGGTGGCAGAAGAGTCGGTTGTGGCCTGCGATGTTTTTGAAATCCTAGACGAGCTTTCCCTCTTTAACGTGCCTCCCCCTATGGCCAAATACTTTATTGAGTTTAAGGCCTTCTTCACTCAACTGGAGAAAGACATGTCGATGTGTAAGCAGGCCGACGCCCAAATCAGGGGGAAGATCAACGAAATGAAACCTGCGTGGTATCTCAGTTCTGTTTGGGAGAAAAAACTTGAAGATTTTGAAGCCACGAAGAAGGAACATTCTGACAAACGTCAAGCCCTCGACTAGTAAATATCTAACTATAGAGCCCAAATGGCGGAACTGGAGAGGAAGATCGCTGAGGTTAAGAAGCAGAAGGCTTCTTTGGATTCTGATGAATCTCTGCCAGCTCAGAAGGGAATCGATCAAGAAGTATCCCAAGGGATAGCTCATGTCGAAAACGCCCTTGAACTCAAGAAGACCATTGATCAAATGCGACGGAGGAAATATCTTTTGGAACACAGGGTGGATCATGAGAGGACCCTTTTTGAAAGCTTCAAGGCCAAGTTTCCTGCTTAATCTGTATTGTTTTAAATTTCATTGATACTTTGGTTGTAACTCCATGTTGGATATGTTTTGTAATTGTGCTGGCCTTCCACCACCGTAGGCCATTTATTAATGAATATTATTTTGGATTCGAATTTCTTGTAACATAGGTCTACATTTTTTCAAATATTTCCCATTTATCCTTATGATTCATTGGTCTTTACCAATTTCTCGAATCTCATATGCATTGTTGTTGAATGTTGGGTTATCTGGAACGACCCCTCCCAATTTGGTGACCACTTCCCTAACCTTTGATCTCGTCGATCTATTGGCAAGACCGTTTTCCATAGTAGTCATTATCTACAAAGGTCTTTTCCTTGACCTTCTTATTGTACGCCCTGACCACACGTGCCTTTTGGTATAACAACTTGTCTAATGCCACCACCCTTTCTTCGTCTAAGTCTACCATTTCGTCTAGAATCATGCTCCAGTATTGCTCCGACGGGATCTCATGTTGGCGTTGTATTCTTATGGATTGTAGACAAATTTCTACTGGCAGAACAACATCATGACCAAAAGTCATACGAAAGGGAGTCGAACTGGTCAATTCCTTTGGAGACGTTCGCCAGGCCCACAGAATGTGATCCAACGTCTTATGCCAGTTCTTGGGCTTTCCAGCAACGTGTTTCTTAATGAGCCCAATTAACACCTTGTTGGCCGCTTCGACTTGCCCGCTCTCTTGAGCATAATAAGGTGTTGAAGTGATCAATTTAAACTCCGTCTCCTCTGCAAATTCTTGCACCTTTCGGCCAACGAATACGGAGCCTTGGTCCATTGTGATGGTTTTAGGAACCCCGAATCTGTATAGAATGTGGTTTTGGATAATTTCGATTACAGTGTCTTGGTCCACTTTTACCAAGGGTACAACCTCTACCCACTTTGTGAAATAATCTATCCCTACAAGGATGAATTTCTGCTATTTCAACGAGGCTGGCCGAGTCTCCCCTATAATGCTAATGCCCACCCACGAAAAGGCCACGACTTGACAGTGGAGGGCAACTCACTAGCTGGCACGTTTTGGATGTTTGCGTGTCTTTGATGATAACGCGAAATTATATCGTTTATTTGACTCGATTTACATGAATTTACTTGCGACTATTGTTAATTTATCTTTATTTATGTTCTATTATACGGTTAATTTACTATGTTTTGCAGATTATGCAGAATTTGTATTAAAGAAAAAAAAGAAGAAGAAATGGAAGGAAAAGACAGAAGAAAGAAAGAAATGGAGAAGAAAAACAGAAAAAGCAGATTTTGTGAGTGTGACGCTCGTCACAGCTCCATGACGCCCGTCACGACCATCACGGTCGTCATGCTCTATCACGCTCGTCACGTGCAATGTAACACCCATTTTATTTATTTAGTCATTTTGGTGTTAATTTAATTATCTTATGTTCGTGTGCCCTTAGGTGGGGTGTGTTGGTATGTGATTGGTGAGTATCCTTGATATATAAGGATCATTGGTGGTGTGGAGATAATAATATAATAGTTAATAGTAATATTGGTGGTATTATTATTATTATTATTATTATTATTATCATTATTATTATTACTATTATTATTATCATCGGTATGACTATTATTATTGGTGGGTGTCCCTGATATGGGAGGATTATTGGTGGTGTTTTGGTGAATATAATAATATAGTGTATAATATTGATATTGGTGGGAATATTATTATTATTATTATATTTATTATAGTTACTATTGTTATTAACATTATTATTATTTTGGTGAGATAATAATAGGATTATTATTACTATTATTATTATTATTATTTTATTAAGTTATTAACATTATTATTATTTTGGTGAGATAATAATAGGATTATTATTACTATTATTATTATTATTATTATTATTTTATTAAGTTATTAACATTATTATTATTTTGGTGAGATAATAATAGGATTATTATTACTATTATTATTATTATTATTTTATTAAGTTATTAGCATTATTATTGTTTTGGTGAGATAATAATAGGATTATTATTACTATTATTATTTTTTTTTATTATTATTATTATTAAGTTATTATTATTATTGGGATGAGAGAATGAAAATAGAAACGTGAGGGATTAGAGTTTTACGATACATTGTGAGAAGTTAGAGAAAGTGGAAAAAGAACGATAGAAAGGAGAGAACGGAAAAGGGAACGGAAAAGGGAGCGAAGAACGAAGGAACACGGGAAAATCAGAATTGGCCAAACCTTGGAGGATTCTTTCATCGATCAACCGATTAACAAGGTAAGGGGGGAGAAACTTGATTGGGAATGGTTTATACATGTATAGGGTAGTTGGGGATTCCTTAACCCCGTAGGAAATTGATCGATATATGATAATATATATTGTTATGTTATGATTGATGATGATTGTTGTTAATTATATAGTAATCGTTAATGAATTGGTGTTTTGGGATGATTTGGCATATAGGGCATATAAGGGTGTTTTACAGTTTTTAGGGAAAATTCTGTATGGCAGTAATAGTTAATGAATTGGTGTTTTGGGATGATTTGGCATATAGGGCATATAGGGTGTTTGAAAATTCAGTAATCGTTAATGAATTGGTGTTTTGGGATGATTTGGCATATAGGGGCATATAGGGTGTTTTACAGTTTTTAGGGAAAATTCTGTATGGCAGTAATCGTTAATGAATTGGTGTTTTGAGATGATTTGGCATATAGGGCATATAGGGTGTTTTACAGTTTTTAGGGAAAATTCTGTATGGCAGTAATCGTTAATGAATTGGTGTTTTGGGATGATTTGGCATATAGGGCATATAGGGTGTTTTATAGTTTTTAGGGAAATTTCTGTATGGCTTTTGAGGTATCGATAAAGTGTGTAGGTGATGATTTTGGGAATAGGAATTAGAAGCCTATTGGTTACGGTAATGTGCAAGATTGGTACTAGAATAGACTGAGGATCTGAGTTGAGATGATAGGTACAGTTTGGCCTTGATGCACTGTAAGAATGATGAGTGTGGGAACTAACTTGTGTACTTGGTGATAGTGTATGTTTCCCGTAATAATGACTGGTGGACAATTAGTTGATGTATATGTATGTAGTGATCAGTAGGATCGCGTACCCCCGAGTGGTGGGATATGTTATATCTTGGTGTTAAAGTGTGAACTTGTTTACTATTTGGTTGATTTATATGGTGTTGGTGTATGTTATATCTGTACATATGTGCATTGGTGTATGATGATATGATCAGGAGGATCGTGTGCACGTTGAGTGCCTAAATATATTAGTTATGCATTGGTGTGTGCATATCATGGTGTTTTGGTGGGATGAATCATGTCTCAGGAGGAGCGTAAGTGATTCATCCGTACTCCTTTGTGGAGAATGGTGGGGGACAAATCATGTCTCAGGAGGAGCGTAAGTGATCTATCCAGGTTCGATTGAATGAACCAACGAGTCGGTACCGCATGCATGGTGTTGAGTTGCATTTTGCATTATAATATGTTATATTGTAATTTGAACAGTAGGTTCGTTATATGGTGTTGTTGGGGTGAATAATTGATGTGTTGGTGTGTTTTACTGCCTTATTACATGTATTACATTACCATTATATTTTTGATCATGATTTCTCACCCCTTTGTTGTTGTTGTGGTCTGTGCTTCTTCGGAAGTACAGATAATCCAGGTGCTTAGCTAGCTTGGATATTGGTGTGATTGTCGAGTCTAGGATGCTCTGATACGTAGCACGGGACTTGGGCGTTTTATTTGTTTTATGTTGAACTGATATTTTATTTCCTGTGAACGTATCAAACTTTTATTGAATTTTATTATTTAATATTCCGCTGAAGTTGGAGATAAACCTTTTTATAAGGAAACGTTGTTTTTATGTGATATCCCACTTGGGAGAATTGGAACTCTGATTTTGTTTATTTATAATGTTTATTAATTTAATTGATTTTGGGAAGTGGGGTGTTACAATTGGTATCAGAGCAGGTCGGTCCGTCCGGCCAGTGTTGTTGAGTTGAGTTGAGTCTGTCCTTTGGGATGGAGACTGTGTGTTGTTTAACCTGGTGTTGTGGTTTAAATCCCTAGTATACGGCATGTGTGTGAAAACACTGTCGGTACGTGTTTATTTCCTAACCTTGTCTGCAGAAGCAGGAATGATTTCAGTGGGGGAGAAGTTTGTAATTCTCCGGAATGCTATGGTGTGGTGGCATAATATGTTGAGGAATGCTATCATAGTTTGGTAAAGATGGTTTGTACCCCATCATGATTTCGGCTGTCTATTAACAAATTGAGGAACTGATCACCCTTAATCTCTTGTTAATAGTAGACGGGATTGTGTTGGATGGGATAGACGTGTCTTGCAAGCTTGGGTGGCGTGAGCAATGAATTGTCCTGAGTTAAGCTAAGTGCTTAAGGGATTATTTTGAGGAGTTGGCGTAATACGGTGTTGAGACGTTTATTTTGACGGAACCTTCGAATGAGAAGGAAAGTGAGAAAATTGGGATTTGTCAATTTGTTGAAATTGCCGGAGGTTCCCTGAGGAAGTAAGCGATTTACTATCGGAGTGTGAAGTAAAGCTTACACGTTTATTTTGTTTTTGGGACAAGTCTGATATTGATGACTCCATATTGTATGTTTACGTTGGGATTGGAGAAGTTGAAGAGTCAACTTGAAGACCCGCTGGGGGAGAGGTCCTTTTGTTTGAGTGTGTTACCGTAAGGTGCACCAATTTTTGTTGGTTAGACAGACAGAAGTTTTTGTGAAGCTTTGGGTGAACTATAGATAAGTGAACAAGGTGACTGTCAATGATAAGTGTTCGCTTCCAAGAGTTAATGATTTGATGGATCAATTGATTGAAGGACGTGAGTTTCCGTGTTCGTGAGATCGCGAGTAGAATTATTGTGTTGTGGTGTCGAAGGTCGAAGTGGTATCGTAATAGGAGGCTCCACGATCTGCTGTTGAGATTGGAAGTAATCGGGTTTTAAAATATTTAAAGATTGAAAGTGTGTTGGACGGCCTCCTAAGTATGAAATTGTGGTTATACGTTGAATTCCGAGATCGCAGCTTTTTACGGAATCGAAATCGGACACTCGGAAGTCAGGTAACGGTCGAAAATAGAATTTCGGGACTGTCATGTTCGCCGAGATTCGCCTGGCGAAGTGCCTTGAGCAGAAAAATGTTGTTGTGGTATTTTTGTCGTAACGGGAGAACCGTAACTCGGAATGACGCCCGGTTCGAAGCGTTGGAAAGCTATTGAAATTATCTATGAGATGGTGAAGTATTGACATAGATTTAATCTATTTATTGATGAAGTGTGTTTGAATGTTGTGGTAAGGACGGGCGGTACGGTATGTGTTCCCGCTATAACTCACAACTTGTTTGTCCACTTGGCATGGGATCTTCTTTAATTATTTATATAAGGCAATGGTTGTGTTGATAAATGATATTTTAAGGTATTCGAAGAGTATAGAGGATTATGTTGAGCATAAGGAACTGGAGTTATCAGTGTTAGAAAAAGAGCGGTGATATACTTCCGTAAGGAAAGTTCTGCCGAATCCGATAGAACTAATTGTGGTGTTTGTGATGCTTGTTGATATAATTAGGGGATTTGCTAAAGACAACTTCAGCGAGTTTCAGTTATGCAAAAGGCAACTCGAAGTGTGTAAGAGAAACCATCCGACCAGTGATTTAGAGTTGGTTGCTATTGTGGTTGTACCGGAGTCGGAGGCTTCGAAAGTTCAGACTGAGATCGGAGATGTTTGGTGATCTTAAGAGTTTAAGGTGTTTGTTTGATTTGAAAAAGTTGAAAATGAGGCAGAGGAAATAATTAGGATTTCTGAAGGATTACGACTTTGAGTGTAATTACCCTTTGGGTAAAGTGGATGTGGTAGATGATGCGGTGAGTTGGAAATGTTTGTGTTTACCGAAGATGATGGTGAAAAGAGATAGAACTGATTGAGAAATTTCATAATATGCGTTGTGTGAGTAAGGATACTTCTTATGGAGTTAATCTTTTATTATTAAGATCTGACTAGTGATATCCTTGAGAAGAACCGAGAAAGTCAGAAATCTGGGTCGAGTAGTGAATTAGTTGAAGTTGATAAATTAGAGTCGAGGAGTGGATTGTCGGGCTTGTGGAAATAATACCACGAGATGTTATGATAGAGTATGTGTACCAAATGTTGTTGAGGGGAGTAGAAGTACTCGTGAAGAAATACATTGGGGTAGATGGAGTATCCATCCCAGTGCTATGAAGAAGTAACCGAATTTGAGTAGATTGTTTTGGAGACCATGGATAAGGGGAGGAGTAGTTGAGGTGGAATATGCTGGTTAGAATTGTAGGAATTCGAAGAGTGAACATCAGAGACTGTTGAGTCTGATGCAGTCGTTAAATATTCCAGAGTGGAAATCAGGTAGTATTTTCACGAAATTGGTGTTGAGATTTCCAAAGAATTTGTAAAGACATAATTTTAATTTGAATTGTTAGGAGTGGACTAACTATTCCGTGTTGAGAATATATGAGATGCATATTGAGAAAGTGGTGAAGTTGGATGAGATACTGACGAATATTGTGTCAGATGGAAATTTGAGGTTTATATTGAGATTTTGGAAGGGCTTACAGGAAGCTTCGGGTACTAAGTTGAAGTTGAGTTCGACTTACCATCCGCAAACTGATGGTCAGTCAGAGAGGACTATTGAGTCTGTAGAGAATTGGTGAGAGCTTGGGTGTTGGATCGAGGTGGATTGTGGGATGATTAATTACCGTTGATTGAGTTACCTATAATAACGGTTACCATCCTAGTGTCGGAATGGCACTATATGTGGCTTGGTGAAATAGGGAGTGTAGGACTCTACTGTGTTGGAATGGGTCGAGTGAGAGTGTCGTGCTCAGACCTGAAAATTATGTGGAGATGGCCGAAAAGATCAAGAGGATCCAAGGAAAGATATGTTTGGAGAGTCACGCCGGTGACTGATGTTGGTCGAGCTTCGAAGTCTCAGAAGTTCGCACCGTGTTCTGTAGTTTGTATCAGAGTGGCGCAGCAGAGGCATGGGAGGAGTAACATGTTAGACCGTTTTTCCCGCTGTCGCTATGAATTGGCATGATATGTTTCATGTGTCTTAGTTGAGAAAGTACATTGAACCAGGTGGATGATGTACAAGTGAAAATAATTTGATTGTTGAGGCATTGCTATTTCGTTTGAACGAGCGAGAAACAACTTCGAAGGGAGGAGATATCTTTGGTGAAAGTAACTTGGGGAGGTGCTGCAGAAGGCAGTGTGACCTGTTAGTTGGAATGAAGGATGCGGGAAGCGTATCCGGAAGTGTTCCATCAGGTAATTTTCGAGGACGAAAATACTTAAAGTGGGGGAGAATTGTAACACCCATTTTATTTATTTAGTCATTTTGGTGTTAATTTAATTATCTTATGTTGGTGTGCCCTTAGGTGGGGTGTGTTGGTATGTGATTGGTGAGTATCCTTGATATATAAGGATCATTGGTGGTGTGGAGATAATAATATAATAGTTAATAGTAATATTGGTGGTATTATTATTATTATTATTATTATTATTATTATTATTATTATTATTATTATCATCATTATTATTACTATTATTATTATCATCGGTATGAATATTATTATTGGTGGGTGTCCCTGATATGGGAGGATTATTGGTGGTGTTTTGGTGAATATAATAATATAGTGTATAATATTGATATTGGTGGGAATATTATTATTATTATTATATTTATTATAGTTACTATTGTTATTAACATTATTATTATTTTGGTGAGATAATAATAGGATTATTATTACTATTATTATTATTATTATTATTATTTTATTAAGTTATTAACATTATTATTATTTTGGTGAGATAATAATAGGATTATTATTACTATTATTATTATTATTATTATTTTATTAAGTTATTAACATTATTATTATTTTGGTGAGATAATAATAGGATTATTATTACTATTATTATTATTATTATTTTATTAAGTTATTAGCATTATTATTGTTTTGGTGAGATAATAATAGGATTATTATTACTATTATTATTATTATTTTTTATTTATTATTATTAAGTTATTATAATTATTGGGATGAGAGAATGAAAATAGAAACGTGAGGGATTAGAGTTTTACGATACATTGTGAGAAGTTAGAGAAAGTGGAAAAAGAACGATAGAAAGGAGAGAACGGAAAAGGGAACGGAAAAGGGAGCGAAGAACGAAGGAACAGGGGAAAATCAGAATTGGCCAAACCTTGGAGGATTCTTTCATCGATCAACCGATTAACAAGGTAAGGGGGGAGAAACTTAATTGGGAATGGTTTATACATGTATAGGGTAGTTGGGGATTCCTTAACCCCGTAGGAAATTGATCGATATATGATAATATATATTGTTATGTTATGATTGATGATGATTGTTGTTAATTATATAGTAATCGTTAATGAATTGGTGTTTTGGGATGATTTGGCATATAGGGCATATAGGGGTGTTTTACAGTTTTTAGGGAAAATTCTGTATGGCAGTAATAGTTAATGAATTGGTGTTTTGGGATGATTTGGCATATAGGGCATATAGGGTGTTTGAAAATTCAGTAATCGTTAATGAATTGGTGTTTTGGGATGATTTGGCATATAGGGCATATAGGGTGTTTTACAGTTTTTAGGGAAAATTCTGTATGGCAGTAATCGTTAATGAATTGGTGTTTTGAGATGATTTGGCATATAGGGCATATAGGGTGTTTTACAGTTTTTAGGGAAAATTCTGTATGGCAGTAATCGTTAATGAATTGGTGTTTTGGGATGATTTGGCATATAGGGCATATAGGGTGTTTTATAGTTTTTAGGGAAATTTCTGTATGGCTTTTGAGGTATCGATAAAGTGTGTAGGTGATGATTTTGGGAATAGGAATTAGAAGCCTATTGGTTACGGTAATGTGCAAGATTGGTACTAGAATAGACTGAGGATCTGAGTTGAGATGATAGGTACAGTTTGGCCTTGATGCACTGTAAGAATGATGAGTGTGGGAACTAACTTGTGTACTTGGTGATAGTGTATGTTTCCCGTAATAATGACTGGTGGACAATTAGTTGATGTATATGTATGTAGTGATCAGTAGGATCGCGTACCCCCGAGTGGTGGGATATGTTATATCTTGGTGTTAAAGTGTGAACTTGTTTACTATTTGGTTGATTTATATGGTGTTGGTGTATGTTATATCTGTACATATGTGCATTGGTGTATGATGATATGATCAGGAGGATCGTGTGCACGTTGAGTGCCTAAATATATTAGTTATGCATTGGTGTGTGCATATCATGGTGTTTTGGTGGGATGAATCATGTCTCAGGAGGAGCGTAAGTGATTCATCCGTACTCCTTTGTGGAGAATGGTGGGGGATAAATCATGTCTCAGGAGGAGCGTAAGTGATCTATCCAGGTTCGATTGAATGAACCAACGAGTCGGTACCGCATGCATGGTGTTGAGTTGCATTTTGCATTATAATATGTTATATTGTAATTTGAACAGTAGGTTCGTTATATGGTGTTGTTGGGGTGAATAATTGATGTGTTGGTGTGTTTTACTGCCTTATTACATGTATTACATTACCATTATATTTTTGATCATGATTTCTCACCCCTTTGTTGTTGTTGTGGTCTGTGCTTCTTCGGAAGTACAGATAATCCAGGTGCTTAGCTAGCTTGGATATTGGTGTGATTGTCGAGTCTAGGATGCTCTGATACGTAGCACGGGACTTGGGCGTTTTATTTGTTTTATGTTGAACTGATATTTTATTTCCTGTGAACGTATCAAACTTTTATTGAATTTTATTATTTAATATTCCGCTGAAGTTGGAGATAAACCTTTTTATAAGGAAACGTTGTTTTTATGTGATATCCCACTTGGGAGAATTGGAACTCTGATTTTGTTTATTTATAATGTTTATTAATTTAATTGATTTTGGGAAGTGGGGTGTTACAATTGGTATCAGAGCAGGTCGGTCCGTCCGGCCAGTGTTGTTGAGTTGAGTTGAGTCTGTCCTTTGGGATGGAGACTGTGTGTTGTTTAACCTGGTGTTGTGGTTTAAATCCCTAGTATACGGCATGTGTGTGAAAACACTGTCGGTACGTGTTTATTTCCTAACCTTGTCTGCAGAAGCAGGAATGATTTCAGTGGGGGAGAAGTTTGTAATTCTCCGGAATGCTACGGTGTGGTGGCTTAATGTGTTGAGGAATGCTATCATAGTTTGGTAAAGATGGTTTGTACCCCATCATGATTTCGGCTGTCTATTAACAAATTGAGGAACTGATCACCCTTAATCTCTTGTTAATAGTAGACGGGATTGTGTTGGATGGGATAGACGTGTCTTGCAAGCTTGGGTGGCGTGAGCAATGAATTGTCCTGAGTTAAGCTAAGTGCTTAAGGGATTATTTTGAGGAGTTGGCGTAATACGGTGTTGAGACGTTTATTTTGACGGAACCTTCGAATGAGAAGGAAAGTGAGAAAATTGGGATTTGTCAATTTGTTGAAATTGCCGGAGGTTCCCTGAGGAAGTAAGCGATTTACTATCGGAGTGTGAAGTAAAGCTTACACGTTTATTTTGTTTTTGGGACAAGTCTGATATTGATGACTCCATATTGTATGTTTACGTTGGGATTGGAGAAGTTGAAGAGTCAACTTGAAGACCCGCTGGGGGAGAGGTCCTTTTGTTTGAGTGTGTTACCGTAAGGTGCACCAATTTTTGTTGGTTAGACAGACAGAAGTTTTTGTGAAGCTTTGGGTGAACTATAGATAAGTGAACAAGGTGACTGTCAATGATAAGTGTTCGCTTCCAAGAGTTAATGATTTGATGGATCAATTGATTGAAGGACGTGAGTTTCCGTGTTCGTGAGATCGCGAGTAGAATTATTGTGTTGTGGTGTCGAAGGTCGAAGTGGTATCGTAATAGGAGGCTCCACGATCTGCTGTTGAGATTGGAAGTAATCGGGTTTTAAAATATTTAAAGATTGAAAGTGTGTTGGACGGCCTCCTAAGTATGAAATTGTGGTTATACGTTGAATTCCGAGATCGCAGCTTTTTACGGAATCGAAATCGGACACTCGGAAGTCAGGTAACGGTCGAAAATAGAATTTCGGGACTGTCATGTTCGCCGAGATTCGCCTGGCGAAGTGCCTTGAGCAGAAAAATGTTGTTGTGGTATTTTTGTCGTAACGGGAGAACCGTAACTCGGAATGACGCCCGGTTCGAAGCGTTGGAAAGCTATTGAAATTATCTATGAGATGGTGAAGTATTGACATAGATTTAATCTATTTATTGATGAAGTGTGTTTGAATGTTGTGGTAAGGACGGGCGGTACGGTATGTGTTCCCGCTATAACTCACAACTTGTTTGTCCACTTGGCATGGGATCTTCTTTAATTATTTATATAAGGCAATGGTTGTGTTGATAAATGATATTTTAAGGTATTCGAAGAGTATAGAGGATTATGTTGAGCATAAGGAACTGGAGTTATCAGTGTTAGAAAAAGAGCGGTGATATACTTCCGTAAGGAAAGTTCTGCCGAATCCGATAGAACTAATTGTGGTGTTTGTGATGCTTGTTGATATAATTAGGGGATTTGCTAAAGACAACTTCAGCGAGTTTCAGTTATGCAAAAGGCAACTCGAAGTGTGTAAGAGAAACCATCCGACCAGTGATTTAGAGTTGGTTGCTATTGTGGTTGTACCGGAGTCGGAGGCTTCGAAAGTTCAGACTAAGATCGGAGATGTTTGGTGATCTTAAGAGTTTAAGGTGTTTGTTTGATTTGAAAAAGTTGAAAATGAGGCAGAGGAAATAATTAGGATTTCTGAAGGATTACGACTTTGAGTGTAATTACCCTTTGGGTAAAGTGGATGTGGTAGATGATGCGGTGAGTTGGAAATGTTTGTGTTTACCGAAGATGATGGTGAAAAGAGATAGAACTGATTGAGAAATTTCATAATATGCGTTGTGTGAGTAAGGATACTTCTTATGGAGTTAATCTTTTATTATTAAGATCTGACTAGTGATATCCTTGAGAAGAACCGAGAAAGTCAGAAATCTGGGTCGAGTAGTGAATTAGTTGAAGTTGATAAATTAGAGTCGAGGAGTGGATTGTCGGGCTTGTGGAAATAATACCACGAGATGTTATGATAGAGTATGTGTACCAAATGTTGTTGAGGGGAGTAGAAGTACTCGTGAAGAAATACATTGGGGTAGATGGAGTATCCATCCCAGTGCTATGAAGAAGTAACCGAATTTGAGTAGATTGTTTTGGAGACCATGGATAAGGGGAGGAGTAGTTGAGGTGGAATATGCTGGTTAGAATTGTAGGAATTCGAAGAGTGAACATCAGAGACTGTTGAGTCTGATGCAGTCGTTAAATATTCCAGAGTGGAAATCAGGTAGTATTTTCACGAAATTGGTGTTGAGATTTCCAAAGAATTTGTAAAGACATAATTTTAATTTGAATTGTTAGGAGTGGACTAACTATTCCGTGTTGAGAATATATGAGATGCATATTGAGAAAGTGGTGAAGTTGGATGAGATACTGACGAATATTGTGTCAGATGGAAATTTGAGGTTTATATTGAGATTTTGGAAGGGCTTACAGGAAGCTTCGGGTACTAAGTTGAAGTTGAGTTCGACTTACCATCCGCAAACTGATGGTCAGTCAGAGAGGACTATTGAGTCTGTAGAGAATTGGTGAGAGCTTGGGTGTTGGATCGAGGTGGATTGTGGGATGATTAATTACCGTTGATTGAGTTACCTATAATAACGGTTACCATCCTAGTGTCGGAATGGCACTATATGTGGCTTGGTGAAATAGGGAGTGTAGGACTCTACTGTGTTGGAATGGGTCGAGTGAGAGTGTTGTGCTCAGACCTGAAAATTATGTGGAGATGGCCGAAAAGATCAAGAGGATCCAAGGAAAGATATGTTTGGAGAGTCACGCCGGTGACTGATGTTGGTCGAGCTTCGAAGTCTCAGAAGTTCGCACCGTGTTCTGTAGTTTGTATCAGAGTGGCGCAGCAGAGGCATGGGAGGAGTAACATGTTAGACCGTTTTTCCCGCTGTCGCTATGAATTGGCATGATATGTTTCATGTGTCTTAGTTGAGAAAGTACATTGAACCAGGTGGATGATGTACAAGTGAAAATAATTTGATTGTTGAGGCATTGCTATTTCGTTTGAACGAGCGAGAAACAACTTCGAAGGGAGGAGATATCTTCGGTGAAAGTAACTTGGGGAGGTGCTGCAGAAGGCAGTGTGACCTGTTAGTTGGAATGAAGGATGCGGGAAGCGTATCCGGAAGTGTTCCATCAGGTAATTTTCGAGGACGAAAATACTTAAAGTGGGGGAGAGTTGTAACACCCATTTTATTTATTTAGTCATTTTGGTGTTAATTTAATTATCTTATGTTGGTGTGCCCTTAGGTGGGGTGTGTTGGTATGTGATTGGTGAGTATCCTTGATATATAAGGATCATTGGTGGTGTGGAGATAATAATATAATAGTTAATAGTAATATTGGTGGAATTATTATTATTATTATTATTATTATTATTATTATTATTATTATTATTATTATTATTATTATTATTATTATCATTATTATTATTACTATTATTATTATCATCGGTATGAATATTATTATTGGTGGGTGTCCCTGATATGGGAGGATTATTGGTGGTGTTTTGGTGAATATAATAATATAGTGTATAATATTGATATTGGTGGGAATATTATTATTATTATTATATTTATTATAGTTACTATTGTTATTAACATTATTATTATTTTGGTGAGATAATAATAGGATTATTATTACTATTATTATTATTATTATTATTTTATTAAGTTATTAACATTATTATTATTTTGGTGAGATAATAATAGGATTATTATTACTATTATTATTATTATTATTATTATTATTATTTTATTAAGTTATTAACATTATTATTATTTTGGTGAGATAATAATAGGATTATTATTACTATTATTATTATTATTATTATTATTTTATTAAGTTATTAGCATTATTATTGTTTTGGTGAGATAATAATAGGATTATTATTACTATTATTATTATTATTATTTTTTATTTATTATTATTAAGTTATTATAATTATTGGGATGAGAGAATGAAAATAGAAACGTGAGGGATTAGAGTTTTACGATACATTGTGAGAAGTTAGAGAAAGTGGAAAAAGAACGATAGAAAGGAGAGAACGGAAAAGGGAACGGAAAAGGGAGCGAAGAACGAAGGAACAGGGGAAAATCAGAATTGGCCAAACCTTGGAGGATTCTTTCATTGATCAACCGATTAACAAGGTAAGGGGGGAGAAACTTGATTGGGAATGGTTTATACATGTATAGGGTAGTTGGGATTCCTTAACCCCGTAGGAAATTGATCGATATATGATAATATATATTGTTATGTTATGATTGATGATGATTGTTGTTAATTATATAGTAATCGTTAATGAATTGGTGTTTTGGGATGATTTGGCATATAGGGCATATAGGGTGTTTTACAGTTTTTAGGGAAAATTCTGTATGGCAGTAATAGTTAATGAATTGGTGTTTTGGGATGATTTGGCATATAGGGCATATAGGGTGTTTGAAAATTCTGTATGGCAGTAATCGTTAATGAATTGCTGTTTTGGGATGATTTGGCATATAGGGCATATAGGGTGTTTTACAGTTTTTAGGGAAAATTCTGTATGGCAGTAATCGTTAATGAATTGGTGTTTTGGGATGATTTGGCATATAGGGCATATAGGGTGTTTTACAGTTTTTAGGAAAAATTCTGTATGGCAGTAATCGTTAATGAATTGGTGTTTTGGGATGATTTGGCCTATAGGGCATATAGGGTGTTTTATAGTTTTTAGGGAAAATTCTGTATGGCTTTTGAGGTATCGATAAAGTGTGTAGGTGATGATTTTGGGAATAGGAATTAGAAGCCTATTGGTTACGGTAATGTGCAAGATTGGTACTAGAATAGACTGAGGATCTGAGTTGAGATGATAGGTACAGTTTGGCCTTGATGCACTGTAAGAATGATGAGTGTGGGAACTAACTTGTGTACTTGGTGATAGTGTATGTTTCCCGTAATAATGACTGGTGGACAATTAGTTGATGTATATGTATGTAGTGATCAGTAGGATCGCGTACCCCCGAGTGGTGGGATATGTTATATCTTGGTGTTAAAGTGTGAACTTGTTTACTATCTGGTTGATTTATATGGTGTTGGTGTATGTTATATCTGTACATATGTGCATTGGTGTATGATGATATGATCAGGAGGATCGTGTGCACGTTGAGTGCCTAAATATATTAGTTATGCATTGGTGTGTGCATATCATGGTGTTTTGGTGGGATGAATCATGTCTCAGGAGGAGCGTAAGTGATTCATCCATACTCCTTTGTGGAGAATGGTGGGGGATAGATCATGTCTCAGGAGGAGCGTAAGTGATCTATCCAGGTTCGATTAAATGAACCAACGAGTCGGTACCGCATGCATGGTGTTGAGTTGCATTTTGCATTATAATATGTTATATTGTAATTTGAACAGTAGGTTCGTTATATGGTGTTGTTGGGGGTGAATAATTGATGTGTTGGTGTGTTTTACTGCCTTATTACATGTATTACATTACCATTATATTTTTGATCATGATTTCTCACCCCTTTGTTGTTGTTGTGGTCTGTGCTTCTTCGGAAGTACAGATAATCCAGGTGCTTAGCTAGCTTGGATATTGGTGTGATTGTCGAGTCTAGGATGCTCTGATACGTAGCACGGGACTTGGGCGTTTTATTTGTTTTATGTTGAACTGATATTTT
Source organism: Lathyrus sativus (assembly GCA_963859935.3). NCBI lineage: Eukaryota > Viridiplantae > Streptophyta > Magnoliopsida > Fabales > Fabaceae > Lathyrus > Lathyrus sativus. The sequence continues at coordinate 43,433,126 of OZ012738.1, read as the reverse complement.
ATTTCCTGTGAACGTATCAAACTTTTATTGAATTTTATTATTTAATATTCCGCTGAAGTTGGAGATAAACCTTTTTATAAGGAAACGTTGTTTTTATGTGATATCCCACTTGGGAGAATTGGAACTCTGATTTTGTTTATTTATAATGTTTATTAATTTAATTGATTTTGGGAAGTGGGGTGTTACATGCAACACGACCTTCACAAGAGTGCCACGACCGTCATGACTCCAATATCAGAATAACGTCAAACATAGAAGTGGCCACGAGCACGTCCAACTTAATTTCTTCCTGCACTTTCTCCACTAACTGCCGACTACTGGAAGTTACTCCCATTTTCTCCATAACTCACGCATGATCTCTGGAAGTTGAAAAATGAAATATCTCCTATAAATAGGCCAGAGATTCACAGAGCCAGGGGGTGGATTCTACATCCCGAAGGGCTGCCAAAGTTCTGTTGAAGTCATTTTCCCATTTTTATTGTTTCTTTTATTTCCTTTCCTTTTTTTCCTTTAGTTCAGAACATTGTATTTTCTTTCTGCAGTTTTATTTCGCCATAGTAGAATCCTGCCGACATTGTGGAGGACTACTCGAGAATTCAATTTCAGTACCACTTTCCAGGTTCTTATTAATTGAATATTTATTTTGTTTCTGTCATAATGCATGCTTTATTATTTTGTTGTTTATGTTTATTTCCGTTTGCATTAATTATCATGTCTAGCTAAATTAGTTTTATCGGTATGTAATCGAATTAGTAGGATGGGATTCGATAATACCCGGTGCACCTTACCTTTTTACAAACAATCTTTCTGGTCGTAGTTTTTAATCAAAATCTTATAAATAAACCTTCGTCGCGAAAGCGAGAAATTATTTACAGTAGTTTTACCACAAAAGTGGGAAATTCACTAAGGCACGAACCGGCACGCGAAAGCTGGGGTTCAAACCAGATAGTAAGAACTAGGCATTTATTTTAAATACAGCGAAAGCGCTTTAAAAGAAGTCAGAACTTAGTTGTTTTCAAAAAGTGATTTTAACCCCGAATGGGACAGCAAAAGCGTACATTCCGCCTTAGAATTATGACCCGAGTCAACAACCATCGTGAGGCAAAGACCTTTAAACGAGTATTTTGTCCTGAAAAGTGTTTGCAAAGACTAAAAAGCACCGACGACCTGTCGAACCCCCGAAAACTAAAGCATTACATACCGATATCCCTTTACCGCTCTTCCTTAAACTAAAAATCTTTATTTCCATTGTATTTAATTTCATTCACATTTAACTTTCCTAATTCCATTAGCCTTAGCTTTACGCTGCGACAATAGATAACGATAGGTTGACATTGGTCTCTGTGGGTTCGACAAATCTTTTATATTACTTTGATATTTCCGTGCACTTGCAGACACGTCATTTGAAAATCTTGACACCCTTTTGCAAATTATATGCAATCCTTGAGCAAACTTGGCTAATACATTCCCTGCCGAAATAATAGCCACTTCATTTTGTGGCCAGCTTGGTGAGCTCTGCATGTTCCACTATGGACTTCTGAAATTGCTAAATATGCATCTACGTTCCCTAAGCATCTGAGCAGCACCCCTCTGATGTCTTTTTCCATAACTCATTCCCCATTAAGACGTAGCTTAAGGCTCGATACTTAGTCTTTCTATCAACCGTCCATACTGGATTTTCCAAATATTCGACGATTGACTTCCTCTAGTCTGATGGGGACAGATCGCTGATGGCGAAAATCTCACAGCTTCCTATACTGGCGACTACTTTCCCCGTCGGGCTATCTATTCAGTTGACTTCTGACAAGCCGGATGCCGATGGCGGTACCTTAGACACCACCTTCTCCTTAACTTCAATGAAGTCTCCCATTTTTTCTGCCGATACTTTGTACCCAGAGGCAATTTGTGCTAACTGTTAGCCTCTTGATTTTCTATCCTGGGTACATGCGTAACACTAACGATCTCGAAGCACTCCAAAAGACGTTTCGCCACCGTGAAGTACACCACGAGGTGTTCTTTAACACACTTGTACTCTCGCCTGATCTGTTTAATCACCAGTTCAGAGTCACCCTTTACTTCGATCCTCCTAGCACCTAGATCCTTGAGGATCTTAAGGCCAGTGATTAAGGCTTCATACTCCACCTCATTATTGGAACATTTTCCGTCGACCCTACACTTAAATTTAGTAGGATAGCCGCGTGGGGATATTATCCAGATCCCAACGCTCGTTCCATTCTTATGACTTGATCCATCGAAATATAATTTCCAAGGACTCGTGTCGACCATTAGAAGCGGTGAATTAACCACTGTGTGGTCGATGATGAAATCTGCCACTATTTGTCCCTTCATTGCCCTCAACGGGACATAGGTCAGGGCGAATTCAGTCAGCGCTAGTGCCCACTTCCCAATTCGACTATGCAAAATAGGTTTAGACAGCATATGCTTAATAATATCAAAATTTGAAGACACATAAACTTCAACTGGCTTTATATATTGTTTTAATTTCATACAGGAGAAGTACAAGTATAGGCACAACTTTTTGATCATGGTGTACCTAGTTTCAGCATCTATCAACATTTACATAAGGTAATAAATGGGTCTTTTGATGCCATAATCATCCTCTTGCCTAACATGTTTCCCATGGTTGCGTCTGATGCAACAATGTACAACCTCGTGCTCTTGTTCATACTAGGTGGCAATAAAATAGGAGGCCTTGTGAGGTATCCTTTGATGGTGTCGAAGGCCTCTTGTTGCTCCTTCCCCCAGCGAAAGTCACTTTCTTTCTTAGTCTTTAGCAATGGAGAGAACACCTTCCTATTGCCACTTAGGTTGGATATAAACCTTCTTAAAAAGTTTATCTTCCCCAACAAAGACTGGAGTTGCCTCTTCGTCGTAGGGGGCTTCAGGTCCAAAATTGCCCTAGTTTTATTTTGGTTGATCTCGATGCCTTTCTTGTGGACTATAAATCCCAAGTCCCCTGCATGCACACCAAAAGCACATTTTAGTGGATTAATTTTTAATCCATATTTCCTTGTTCTTTCAAATGAGTGTCGAAGGTGGTTCAAATGACCATCTTCCGATGAGGATTTTACGACAATGTCGTTAATGTATACCTGCATAAAATTTTCAATAAAGTCATGAAATATAGAACTCATGGTTCTTTGATAAGTTTCCCCAACGTTTTTTAAATTGAATGACATCACCACCCACTCATACGTTCCTAAGGCCCCTGGGCACCAGAACGTTGTTTTGGGCACATCATCTTCGGCTATGAGGATCTAGTTGTAACCAGAGTATCCATCAAGCATACTCAAATACTCAAATCCTGCTTCCGAATCGACCAACATTCCTGCCACCGGCATGGAGTATTCGTCCTTAGCGGTAGCATTATTTAGATCCCTAAACTCTATACAGACCCTCAGAGTCCCGTTTTTCTTAATAACTGGGACTATGTTTGCCAACCATTCGATGTACCTTGCAGTCCTTATGAACCGGCTTTTGAGCAGCCTCTCAATCTCCTGCTTGATCTTTAAAGTGATTTTCGGAGCGAAACGTCGTGGCTGCTGCTTTACTGGTCTTTTGCCTGGTTGAATCGGAAGTCGGTGTTCCACCACACTCCGACTTAGTCCAGGCATCTCGTCGTAATCCCAGGCGAAGCAATCTTTGTATTTCTTCTATACCTCAACCAGTTTGAACCTTATCTCTGACCCAACCTTAGTGCTTATGTACGTGGGCCTTTTTTTCGCCCCGTCTCCCAGGTCGAATTCTTTGAGTGGGTCTTGGGCCTGCATTCTTTGCAGCTCGATTGATGGGATTTTCTTAAACCCTGAAGGCTCGTTTTTATAAATGCAATTGAGCCTCCGGCTTTCTGAAGCTGTTGTTTGGCCTTATCGGCCAATCGTTTACGTATTATTGTCGGCGTCTCCAGACATGTTCTGTTTCTTTCTTGCTTCTAGTGCCGACTTTTTTTTGTTTTCAGCCAAATAAGCTGAAATTCGAGTCAACTTATGTTAATGCAAAATTATTTCTCACCTTTAATTATGTCTCTCACAATTCTTCTCTCCTTTTCCATACTCTAATTTTCTCTACTATTTATCAATATTATGTTTTAAGTTCTAACAATATCAACAATGCCAGAATTATATTGTTTTGCTTCTTTTTTTAGTAATATTTTTCTTTTCACACTAAGTTATTAACGACCATGCTATTATCAAGATGAGATATGATATTCCTACACCATATTTCTACACTAACACCGTATTTCACTGTTCACTAATACGGTGAACAGTGAAATATTATAATAATATTTTATTTATTTATTTATAAAAAAGTTTAAAATTTTTTTATTAAGCAATACTGATATAAAATTGTGTGATTAACCAACTTTATAATTTCATTAACGAATCTTTTACATTGTATTAACCAACTTTGATTAATGTTAAAAATTATTTTTAATATCTGAACATTTATTAACCAACTTCATAACTTAATTAACCAATTTTTTACATTGTATTAACCAATTTTGATTATTGTTAAAAATTATTTTTTATATCTGTACGTTTATTAACCAATTCTATCACTTCATTAACCAACTTTTTACATTTCATTAACCAACTTTGTTTTCCTACTTTAAAATAACTCTTTATGGACACTGTTTGCGAATATTGTACAAACATTGTTCACACACTGTTCACATACTGTAAAATAAAATTTTTTTTTTATTTTAAAAAATACTGTTCAGTGTATAAATATGGTAAATAGTGTATACGATATAGGTATTGGTATAAGAAAAGGGTGTAAGAATAACCATGATGTATTGAGATTTCTTCTCTAAAAAGTTGGAGTAATTTTTAATTGGAGTGTTGATTCTAAACCAATTTTTGAGCGTCCTATTCTATATTGAACTTGTTTCTTGAAATATCAAAACAAGATGAAAAAGTTGTTTTTAATTTTTCATATTTATAGAATAGACAATGGTTAGGCTGATAGTCTCGCCTTTTTAGATATTCTCTTGTAAGTACATTTGATATGATAATATTTTCTCTTTTAATAATAATAATAATAATAATAATAATAATAATAATAATAATAATAATAATAATAATAATAATAATAATAATAATAATAATAATAATAATAATAATAATAATAATAATAATAATAAAGATTAAATATATTTGTAGTTTTCCTGAATATTTCAAATTTCGTTTTTAATCTCTCAAAATATTTTTTTCAGAGAATAGTTTTCATAAAATTTTCTATCAACATTTTTTGTACATAATATTAAAACTGTCGTTAATTCAATTGCTAAGTAATAAATCATCACTAAAATCATCGTTAATTTGGTCGCTAAGTTATAAAAATCGTTTCTAATGAAAATTTTTTAAAATAATCATTCTTTAAAAAATTAAAATGAAATTTAAGATATTTAAAAAAACCGTAAACCCAAATAATAATAATAATATCCAAAAAAAAATTAAATTAATTTTTTTTTAATAAAAAAATAGGTTTTTATTTTAAAAATTAAATTATTTTTAATAAAAAAAATTAGGTAATTATTTGGATATAAATATCCAAATTATAGATATTAATAACATATCCAAATTTTAAATTGATTTAAAACTATACTAATAATTAATCCATTTTTAAGAAATAAATTTAAACATAAATATGAATAATTTAAATAACCGATTTAAATCCGTATTTCTACTTTAAAAAGGCCTATAAATTTGGTAAAGAGGAGAAAGGGAATCAAAAAGTGCACAAGGGTTAGTAGAAGAGACACACGACAAATATGGTGCGTCGGTGATGAGAACCCTAACAAACCAGCATGCATCATGACTTGGTTAAGAGATCATCAAGGTGATGAAATTGGAAGTGGGTGAAAAGGATGTACCAATAAAATAAACATGTAGAATGAATCTATAGTGGCCAACATTTGAGAACCAGATTCTTACCATTGTATCTTGAAACAAAGAAATGAATTGTCTAAAAAGAGGAGTTTTCTTTTACTATCTTATAATTAATATTATGAATTATTCAAAAGGGATTGATGGTGAAGAGACAGAAACGAAATGGAATGGACCCAATGCAAAAACAAGATGTTTTATTCTTGTCTGTCATCATGCATTGCATGCTCATTCACATGCTAAGGTAAGCGAATTTCTACTTCTTTTGACTCTTGATTTGGATCTTCTAAATCTCATTTCTTCTTTTGCTTCTCACATATATGTGTCTTGTCCCCTTCTAAATTGTTCTTTTTGTGTCATCTTTCTTTTCGACGTGCTTTTTGACGCTGACATGTCTTTGTTTCATATCCATTCATTTTTAAAGGTAAATAATTGTTATATGAGTTTCTGCCATAACTCAACTCTGCTATACTTTTGCACCCATTTGGAAAGCGAGTTAATAATAAAATGAAAAGGTTTAACTCAGTTATTGGATAGTACAAATTATTTCAGAAAAGATGAAAACACAAACCTTTCTTTTCTTTCTCCACTTGATCACTTATCTGTCACTTTTGTTCTGTAGTACTTCACAAAACTTGGTGAGACTTAGTTTAAAGAGAGAAAAATAACAGTACTGTGAAAACACACTAATATATCTAGCTAGGTTTAGGGTTAAACTAGAAAGTGTAAAATAGTAGGAATTAAACTGCTGATACTGTTTTGTGAAATTCTTCATGATTCTTACTCCTCAGATCCTAGAAACATTGATGAACAAGTTCTTGTTTTCTGTAGAACATTATAACAGTAGAAGAAAAACTTGAAAGAAAATAGTACTGTATATTATCTGTATATTCTGAGCATGGAGCACACTGGCATTAGTAAAACACACTGGCATCAGCTTAGAAGCTGTCAATAAACAAAACAAACAGCACAGACTCAGAATTCCCTTCACCAATGATAGGCATTGGGAAATGCTTTAATAAAGTCAATTTATGGTTATATATCACTTACTGCATATTGATATCCTATCTTAAGACATTGGCGTGTCTATCATTCCAAACTTGGACACAAAAGCATCAAACTTTGGTGGAGCTAAGGCCTTTGTTAGAAAATCACCAAGTTGCTCTTGAGTGGATATAGGTAGCAACTTCGAAATATTCTTCGCATCTTTTCTCTAATAAAATGACAGTCAATTTCTAAGTATTTTGTCCTCTAATGAAATACAGGATTTGAGGCAATGTGAATGACATTTTGGGAATCACAATACAACTAAGATTGTTTGTCCTCTAATGAAATACAGGATTTGAGGCAATGTGAATGACATTTTGAGAATCACAATACAACTAAGATTGTTTGTCACTTACAATATCTAAATCTTTCAGCAAGTACATTATCCGTTGCAATTCACAATGAGCAGTAGACAAGGTTCTATACTCAGCTTCTGAGGATGATCTTGAGATGGTTGGTTGTTTCTTTCCTCTCCAAGATATAAGAGAATTTTCAAGGAAGAAAACAAAACCAATTGTGGATCTTCTTGAATCATGACAGCCAGCCCAATTTGCATCAACATAACCTCTGATTTGTGTGTCTGAGTTTCTAAGAAACATGAGTCCTTTACCATAATTTTGTTTCAAATATCTTATCACTTTACATGCAGCCTTGTAGTGAGTAATAGTAGGAGAATTGAGGAAATGACTCAGTTGTTGAGTGACTAGTGTTATGTCAGGTCTGGTTGTGTTTAAGTATAGAAGTTTGCCAATGATTCTCCTATATGCTGAAATGTCTTCAAAAGGTTGGTTGTTATCTTGATGTAGCTTCAATGAAGGATTAAGAGGAGGGGTGGCTGATTTTGAACTAAGGAGCCCTGATGATTCAAGAAGGTCCTAGCAATATTCACTATGCCAAAACAGACCTTTAGCAGCGCTTTTTTTGACCTTTAGCAGCGCTGCCTAAAGTGGCGCTGCTAAAGGTAAAGGCAGCGCTTTTTTTGTGAAAAAAGCGCTGCTAAAGACATCACCTTTAGCAGCGCTTTTTAAAGCGCTGCCTAATCTCCCCCCCCCCCCCCCTCCCCCCCTTTAGCAGCGCTTTATTAAAGCGCTGTCTTAGACCCCCCCTATAGCAGCGCTTTATGAAAGCGCTGTCTTAGACCCCTCTTTCCCCACCTATAGCAGCGCTTTTTTAGCAGTTTCTCTGTCCCCTTTAGCAGCGCTTATACATAAAAGCGCTGTCTAATGTGCACGTTTTGAAAAAAAAAATTCCTGATTAATGGCATTTTTTATATATTTTTCAATAAACCTGCTTATATTACAATACCTGCTTATATAATTTAGCCCTTTATTTCAGCACTTTGGCTTTATATACACAATTCAACACTTTGGCATTATGTGCACAATTCAACACTTTGGCATTATATGCACAATTCAACATCACAAATTATATACAATTCCACTTTAATATATATAATTCAAAAGCTTCACAATTCAACATCACAAATTATATACAATTCTCAACTCGAAATTCAACATCACAAATTATACAATTCTACTTTAATTTCTTCCAATCTTTATTGTTCGCCATAATATACCTGTAATTCAGGAAAACTAAAGTATCAAATGAATGACATTCAAATATGTAAATAAGAAATATATATATATATATACACATAAGAAACGTATAAATAAGAAATAATATGTTATTTTATTGAATGAGACAATATGTAATTTTACAAGTACCTTTAACATCTTTTTCTTTTTTTAGTTCGAAGGTGCTTTACTTGTCTCTTAACAACACGGACGGATGGATTGATCCAAATTCCCTCGCTATGATCATTTCTAATATATGATTCGTCTGCTATAATATTCTCATCTGGATCATCCCTAACATAAGATTCATTCTCAACATCAACCTCCCCCTTTTCTCCAATGTTATCGTTGATTACTTTGTTGGAAAAAAGAACTATAAACCATTTCGTACTTTTCGGATCAGTGACATAGAACACTTGTTTAGCTTGTGTGGCTAGAATAAAAGGCTCATCTTTGTACCCCACCTTATTAAGATCCACTTGCAAAAAACCTGACTTATCCATACGTATGCCACTATTACTTTCAACCCACTTGCATCCAAAGATAAGAATCTGAAACTTCTCATACTCAAACACCCAAATGCGCTCGATTACCCCAAAATACGAGGAAATATGCATTGATTCGGCAAGCACAGTGACACCACTATTTTGCATTGTACTTTTATCATCTTGCTCCTTGGTATAAAATGTGTATCCATTAATTGCGTATGCGCTATAAGAAAACACATGCAAAGTTGGACCATATGCTAAACATCTCAACCTTTCTGTTATTGAAGCGGGATCAGAATAAAACTTTGAATAAATATGCTCTTTGAACCATGTTATAAAACTTCGATTGTGCTCACGTACTATCCAATTTTCATTTCTATTCAGATTTAAACCTCGGAGAACGTCCTTGTGCAATTTAACGTACTGCTCAACCTCAATGTCATTGTGCAGAACATATAAATGCACTTGCTCCCGTTCATCCCTTGAAACTGTCACAACTTTATTTCCAATTAACTGTTTACCTACTACTTTTTCAACAACATCAGATTTTGGGAGGCCAATAGATTGAACGTTGGACAAATATTCAGTACAAAACTCAATAGCTTCTTCAACAATGTATCGTTCAACAATACATCCCTCTGGTCGACTTCGGTTTTTCACATACCCTTTCAATATTTTCATATAACGTTCAACTGGATACATCCATCTCATATATGCAGGTCCACACAGTTGTGTCTCTTTCACGAGATGCACAACTAAATGTACCATTATGTCAAAGAATGACGGAGGAAAATACATTTCAAGCTCACACAAAGTAATAATTATATCTTTTTGCAATGTTGGTAAGATCGCAGGATCGATCACCTTACTACAAATAGATCTGAAAAAGAAACACAATTTTGTTATTGCGCCTCTCACTTTTTCTGGCAAAATAGAACATATACCTATTGGTAGAAAGTGTTCCATAAGAACATGGCAATCATGTGTCTTTAAACTCTTTAACTTTAGGTCTTTCATAGAAACAAGTCTTCTAATATCTGAAGAGTATCCTTCTGGAACTTTAACTTCACTCAGAAACTTACACATTATCTTTTTCTCCTTTCTAGACAAAGTATATGCAGCAGGTGGTAGATAAGTGTGATTTTCTTTCTTCTGGGGTCCTAATTCATTTCTTATTCCCATTGCTACCAAGTCTTTTCTTGCTTTAAGGCCATCCTTAGACTTTCCTTGTATATTGAGTAACGTACCAATAACACTTTCAAATACATTTTTTTCAATATGCATAACATCAAGAAAATGTCGTACATACAACGACTTCCAATACGGCAACTCAAACAAAATTGACCTCTTCTTCCACCCATGCGTGGTAAGCGTATGAGCAAAAGGCTTGCCAAACTGAGTACTCACATCTTTCACCTTTGCAAAAATTTGATCGCCGGTCAATGTAGGTGGTGCTCTACGTTGTTCTGAATTTCCATTGAATTCTTGTCTCCACCCACGGTACTGATGATTAGAACTTAAGAATCTACGATGACCAAGAAAGACATTCTTCTGACCAAATTCCAACCGCGTCCAATCTGTGTTTTCTTCACAGATAGGACACGCACATTGACCTTTAATGCTATACCCCGATAGATTTCCGTATGCTAGGAAATCATTAATTGTGCCAAACAACATGGCCCTCAAATTAAAACTTTCTTTCCTATATCCATCATAAACCTCCACACTGTTCTCCCACAAACTTTTTAAGTCTTCGATTAAAGGTGTCAGGTATACGTCTATGTCGTTTCCTGGTTGTTTAGGGCCAGAAATTAACATAGATAACATCATGTACTTACGCTTCATACATAGCCATGGAGGTAGGTTATAAATCATAAGAATTACAGGCTAGGTGGAATGGGAGATACTTTGCAGACCGTGCGGATTCATTCCATCAGTCGATAATGCCAAGCGAAGGTTTCTAGCTTCTTCTCCAAAATCAGGATAATCATTATCAATTTTCATCCACTGTGGTGAATCTGCCGGATGTCGATACTTCCCATCTATAATTCTATCATCTGCATGCCAAGTAAGGTGTTTCGCATCTGTTTCACTACGAAACATGCGTCTGAATCTCGGAATTATAGGAAAATACCATAAGACTTTTGCTGGTGACAACTTTTTCTTATACCGAGATACACCGCATTTAGGACACTCGTTTAATGATGCATACTCATTTCGAAACAAAATGCAATCATTTGGACAAGCATGTATCTTATCATAGCTCATACCAATAGAGCATAACATTTTTTTAGCTTCATAGGTTCGATTGGGAAGAACATTATCCTCCGGAAGCATCTCTTGAAGTAGGGCTAACAACTCTGTGAAACTTTTATCTGACCATCCATTACCCGCCTTTAAGTTGTACAACTTTAATACCGCAGACAATCTTGTGAAAGTAGTGCAACCTTTATACAACGGCTTCTCTGCATCGCTTACCAACCTCTCAAACATCTTTGGACAATCTTTAAGATCTTCTTCAAGTGCTTCTGCAATATCTTCGACTCGATCACAATCGTATGTATCCCTACCATTGTCCTTTGAAGTAGAGGTCGTATTGTTCTGGGGTTCAACATTCTCGTTACTTATCTCACCGTGTAATGTCCAACATGTGTAACTTCGATCAATTCCATGTCTCATTAAATGAGATTCCAACTGAACCGCGTCAATTCGACGCCCATAACAGCAACCTAAGCAAGGACATGTGATCCTACTGGGGTCTTTGGCATGTTCAACAGCAAACTTAACGAAGTTCGATACCCCATTCTCGTACTCTTTTGACAATCGATTAACAGACATCCAATTTTTATCCATACTATGAAAGTTAGGCAAAAACAGAGAATACCTGTAAAGAAATCACTAACTTCTAAGAAAGTTGTACAGTAGGATGCTTGGAAACAATCACAACGTTGCTCTTCTCAGGTAATCCCTATAACAGACAATATATACATTTTATTAAAATCATATTAATAATTAACCAAAACAAAAAAACTAGATAATCCAACAAAACAAATCATATTAAAAAAAAGTAGATATACTATAATAAACTATTCTACTATTAAAGCATACTTTCATTAATATGATTTTAAACTATTCTAAACTATTTTATAATGCTCAAAATGACATGGACTAAATTAAAGCATACTCTCATAAATGGTGGAAATGGACTAAATTATTCTAAACTATTCTAAACTATTTCATTAATATGATTTTAAACTATTCTAAACTATTAAATCATACTCTCAAAAATGGTGGAAATGGACTAAATTATTCTAAACTATTCTAAACTATTGCATTAATATGATTTTAAACTATTCTAAATTATTAAAGCATACTCTCAAAAATTTTGGTAATGGACTAAATTATTCTAAGCTAATTTATAATGCTCAAAATTCATTGTGGCATTTCAACAAACACCTTGCATACAAAACTCAAGCCAATATCAAAAGAGTAATGCTCATCAATGGTATCAACAAAAACAAGTCAATAACTCAGAAAGAAGTAGCACTAACATCATCTAATCCAGAAAAATGCAATACTAAGACAATAATCCATAAAAATGTCGTAACAGTCGCGAATTTACCGTAACGGTGGAGGAGAACGAACGGTGAACGGCGGCGAAAGGGAACGGCGAACGGCGGCGAAAACAAATGGAAGACGGCGGCGCAAACGGACGGCGACGAAAGCTTCAACGGAGGGCGAAAATGGAAGATAGGGCAATGGAGAAATGAAGAAACGAAGAAGAAAACGAAAAAACGCGTGTTCTGTTTCGTTTACAATTCTGGAGGGTATATAAAAATTATTATACTAATACCTTTAGCAGCGCTTTTTAAAGGCCTTTAGCAGCGCTTTTAAAAGCGCTTTCATAGGGTGCATTAGCAATGACATATAGCAGCGCTTTATAAAAAAAACGCTCTCGTAGGGTCCCCTTTTAGCAGCGCTTTTAAAAAGCGCTTTCTAAGGGTCCCCTTTTAGCAGCGCTTTTTAAAAAAGCGCTGTCTTTGGTAGGTAATTTTTTTCTTTTTTTTTTACTGACTATTTAGCAGCGCTTTTTTTAAAAGCGCTGTCTTTGTATGCGTTGCTAAAAATCAATTCTGGCGTAGTGATTTTCTTTGGGATATGCATATGCTATCTTTGGAATGAGCCACTTCTAATGCTAAGAAATATTTGAGGATGCCAAGATCTTTGATTTTGAAATTATGATCAAGAATAGCTTTGATTCTAGAGAATTTAGTAAGAGAATTGCCAGCTATGATGATATCATCAACATAGACTAGGAAAGTAGTGAATTCAGCTCCATGTTTGAGCATAAATAAGGAGTAATCTGAGGTGGACTCATGATAGCCTTTCTATATTAGTAGACGAATCAAATTTTCATACCATTTTTTGGTTGCTTGTTTAAGACCATGCAAACTCTTTTGAAGTTTGCAAACAAGACCTTGGTTAGCCACAACACCATTTGGTATGGAGATGTAGACATCTTCTTGCAATTCACCATGCAAGAAAGCATTATTGACATCCATTTGATGGATGCGCCACTGCTTGAGAGAAGAAAAAAGCTATTAATGTTCTAACTATAGTTAATTTTGCCACAAGAGAGAATGTATCAAAGAAGTCAAAGTCGTCTATTTGGTTGTAGCCTTTGGCTACCAATATGGCCTTGTATCTGTCAATTGAACCCTCAGCTTTATGTTTTACCTTATAAACCCACCTACTACCTATAAGCTTCACATGAGGTGGTTTATCAACTAGTTGCCAAGTGTTGCTTGCAGATAAGGCTGCTAACTCAGCATCCATAGCTTTCACCTAACAATCATGTTGACAAACTTCTTTCTTAGGCTCAATACATTTTGTGATGGACAAAGCAAAATTCTTTTGAGATAGAGACAAATGATCAAAAGAATGAAAAAGGGAAATAGGATAAGGAGCACCTGAGGGTGATGGCTATGTATGACTTGTAGAAGAGTTGCATACATAGTTATGTAGATAAGAGGGAGTATGTTTTTGTCTAGCAGGTCTAATATTGATGGCTTGGTCATGTTCAGTGGTGGATATGGTAGTTGGTATGGATTCAGGTTCATGTGTTTGGTTAGGTAGATCTGGTAATGATGTGAGATTAGAGGGACTTATGGGATTTGAAGGAAATGGTTCAGGTGTGCCTTTTATGCCAGTCTTGTAGCCATGAAAAACACACTTTCTTGCACGAGAGGCAAGCTTTGTTCTATGTGTTTGTAAGGTAGATGCAAAACCAAGGAAACCAAAAACTTTAAGGTCATTCATATTAGGTTTTTGGTGGTGCATAATTTGGTAAGGAGACTTGTTGTCAAGGATATGAATTTGTAATATATTCATAATAAATGAGGCATGTAGGACTGCATAGGACCAATAAGGTTTTGGCGAATTGGATTGATAAAAAATGGCACGGGAAATATTCAAAATGTATTGGTGTTTTCTCTCAAAACGGCTATTCAGTTGAGGGGATTCTACACAACTTGTTTGGTGTACAATGCCATGAGTGTTATAAAAGGAAGGTATATTGAGTTTTGGCCGTTGTCAATTCTGGCAGCTTTAATGTTATGATTATGTTGGGTAAATATGAGATTGATGAAATTTATCACATTTTGCTTGGCCTCACTTTTATGTTTCATGAGTGTGAGCCAAGTAAATCCGCTACAATCATCAATTGCAGTCAGAAAGTGAGTGTGGCCATGGATAGAAGGAATAGAAATTGGCCCCCAAATATCAAAGTGTATGAGGTCAAAAGGTTGTGAGGCTTTGCTCATACTATTGGAAAAGGGTAATTTTCTTTGTCTTGCAAAATGACACACATTACAGACATATTTTGAATCAACTTTTATAAAAGGAAAAATTGAATGTAAGGTATTCATACATTGAACAGATATATGCCCTAATCTGAAATGCCAAATGGCATGATTTGGTAAAGTAATAGAGTTAGAGATAGAACTAGAACTACATACTATCTTATTTTCCATGACTAAGTAATACAAATCTTGCATTTTCTCACCAGAACCAATCATCCTCCTTGTGCTCCTTGCCTGAATGAGACAATTAATATCATTAAATTCAACTATGCAATCAAGAGATTGACACAGTTTTGAGACAAAAATGAAATTCAAGGAAAAAGATGGTGCATAAAGCACATTGGTTAGAATAAGTTCAGAGGAAAACTTAATGGTGCCAGCATGTTTGGCAATGGAAAACTGACCTGCAGGCATTCTAACATGGATATGTGGAATTTCAGTATAAGAATGAAACCATTTTAGTGAACCACACATGTGATCACTTGCACCTGAATCTATAATCCAAGATCCTAAAGAAATTTTTTGACATGAAAGAGAGTGAGACACAATAGAAGGATGCATAATACCTGACTGAGCACTCACTAAATTGACATGATTTGAAAAAGTTGGTTGATTTATGATAGATTGTTGCAATAACTTCATCAACTGATCATATTTCTCAGATGTTATTGAAGGGGACACAGTCTTTGCATTAGAGGCTTGTGAGTCAAATTCTACATCTTAATCATTTGTGTAGGAGTGGTTGGCAGATTTCCTTTGCAAATGAGGAAGGAATCCATGCTTAGCATAACAATTGTCAATGGTGTGATTGGTCTTTCCACAATAAGTACACACACAATTATTACCTTTGACAAAAGAATTTTGTGCATGTGATCTTCCCTTGTATCTTTGAGAATCAGTAGCATTAATAAGGGAAGTGGGATCTTCAGGGGTGTGAAAATTGCCTTGTCTTTCATGTTGAAGAACCATTGAAAATATTTTGTTCATGGCGGCAAGGGATCCAACAAAAGAATTTGAGACTTAACAACATTATAATTCTTGTTTAAACCAATCAAGAATCTAATAGCATACAAATTTATATGAATCTTTCTAGCATTACACATGGCTTAACATGAGCATTTTTCACGACACGAGCATGTGGGAATTGGAATGTAAATTTCAAGTTCTTCCCATAGAATTTTCAGGGCAGAATAAAACTCAGTAACAGACTTTGAATCTTGCTGCAAACCATATATTTCTTGCATTAGTTTATAAATACGTACCAAATCACCTTGAGAAAATCGTTCTTTGAGATCGATCCAAACATTAATGGCATTCTCCATGAAGATGATAGATTGAGTAATGGATTCAGAGACTGAGTTGACAATCCAAGAAAGCACAAGCATGTTGCAACGATTAAACGCATGATATAAAGGGTCGAAGCTGTTAGTGATGGGATCAATGGTTCCATCGATAAATTCAAGCTTCATATTTTCTCCAAGAGTGCAACGCATCGAATGATCCCAAGAATGATAGTTTGTGCCGTTTAGCTTTGGTGAAACACTAACAGAGGAGGGTCCATCACTTGGATGAACAAAGAAGGGACTCGATTGACCTAGCTGCAAATTAGTAGGTTGTGTGCATGATGGAGGCATGAAAGGCGAAAACAAACACTCTCAGATCGAGAGGCTCAAGATACCATGTTAACAATGTGTAAACTCACCATTAAACTCCATGGTTAAAGCTCAAAAAGGCAAGTAAATAAAAATATAGAAGAAGAAGAAGAAGAAGTGAAACTTTGTATTACATTCACTTGAGTGTTTACAATGAACAATGCAGTTTATATGCAATCAATGTAACGCCCGTTCATTTTAAATTAAATTATTTATGAATTGTTGGTGTGCCTTTATGTGGGAGTGTGTCTGAGAGCGTTGGTGGGTGTCCTTAAAGTATAGGAAATCCTTTAATAAAATATAGAGTTTAATAATAAGATAATATAATCAATAATGATGATAATTTAATACTTAGTAGTAATATTATTATTATTATTATTATTATTATTATTATTATTATTATTATTATTATTATTATTATTATTATTATTATTATTATTATTATTATTGGATGGAATAAGTGAAATAGGGAGTTATTAGAGAAGTCGTGGGGAAAAAGAGGAAAACACGATAAACTGCTCAGAAACCAAAATTTAGAAGAAAGGTTTAGGAGAAGAGGAAAAAGGATGTGGTTGTGGAGAAAGGAAGAACAGAGGAATTAACCGCCTGAGAGAATTCAAGGTAGCTGCAGAAGAGTCACCAGAGAGCAAACCGGGAGTTTTAGAGTTGTCTTCAATCCAAAGGTAAGGGTGGGGTTCAATTCTATAACTGTGGGTATGATCGATTTCATGTAGGGAATTGAATCATAGGAGTAATGTTCCCGTAGGTAGATAAATAGTAAGGGTTAATGTTCCCGTAGGTCGATAAATAGTAATGGTTAATGTTCCCGTAGGTCGATAAAAATTAAGGGTTAATGTTCCCGTAGGTTGAGCAATATTAAGGGTAAATGTTCCCGTAGGTTGAGCAATATTAAGGGTAAATGTTCCCGTAGGTTGAGAAATATTAAGGGTTAATGTTTTGTCTGAATTATTGTTTATGTCATTAGTTATATGTAGTAATATTGGGAAACGGCGCCGACACGCGCTAATTTTCCATTTGTTGAGAGAATGTTGTTATTATGCTTTTTACTTGATTATATCATATTGGTAATTGTGGTTATATGATGAGTATGAAATTGTGATGTTTCGATTATGGACAATTTGGTGGTAGGCTTAAGGCCTTATTGCGTAGTTGTTGTGGTTGTGTTGTAGTCCATAATAGATGCATCTCATAGCATATCATCCTGGTTGGCCTGTATTGGCGTTGGTTGTGCCTGTATTGGCGGTCTTTAATGGAAAATAAATTGGTTGTGGAGTGCTGCTCCGAATTGATACCACATGCATATGTATAGTTGAGTCGCATAGTGTAGCATCATTATGTGTTTGCAAGTAATGATGAGTTGCTGATTTTTTCCTGCTAATTGTTGCATATAATAATGATGAATTTCCTTGATAGTTCATTGTGATAATATTTGGAGATCTGTGAGAATTATTAATGCGGTGATATAATCCTGACATGACTTTTATCCTGCCTTATGTTATAATTTTGATATCTCACCCTTTACGTTGTATGTTACCTCCATTGGTGGTAATTTGCAGGTAGCTCGGAATAGAGTGTAGCTTTCCGTTTAAGGTGTCGTTGGTCGCTCTGATACGTAGCACTCTTGGGGGGATGAACGATTGATTTTACTGCTTTAGTTGATTTACTTGTTGCTGAATTTTATTAAGCACTTTTCTTTAATAAATTGGTTGCTTCTGATAGTGCCAAATGTTGGTTGTGCGCACTAGACCGATGAATCGGTAGTGCTGATTTTTATAATTCGAACTAGTCGTTTTGAGACTTGATGCAAGATATGTACTTGCTGAATTTTAATGAAAATTTAGTTGCAGACGTTTCTGGTCTTGCTTTGGTTTATTTTAAATGTTGAAAGCTAATTAGATTTCGCTGCCAAACAGATTGCCTTGTAATTGAAATGCTAAGCAAGCTATTGTTGTCTGTTCATCCAAATTTTGTGATATGTATGTTACTAAATGTTTCTGTTGCAGTGTGTGTGTTCTGTGTAAGTTGAAATGTGACGCCCAGTTTTTGTGAGTGTGACGACCGTCACCACTCCATCACGATCGTCACGACCCTCACGGTCGTCATGATCATCACGGTCGTCATGACCATCACGGTCATGACGGTTCCCTCACGATCGTCACCTATCCAATTTTCGTGCACTCTGATTGTTATTTTGTTGTTTATATGTTGGGGTTAGAATGGGGTGTTACAATCAACACTATTGGATTATAACTAACTAATTTTGTTGTGGCAGTTATAGTTAGTTATGTTACTTGCACATGAAGTTACCATTTTTCCATTATCATCTCTTGTCTCAATGTCATTCAACACTAAAACTGACCATAGTTTGCTTCAAATTTTGCATAGTCTTGCTTAAGTTTTAGCATAGTTTTCCTTTAAATTTGGGCAATTAGTCATAAATTTATTTTTGTAATATAACCACACATTGAAGATATATTTTGAGCATAAATATGTTCCTATATTATGTTGATAACTTAGACAACTATTGAAGGTATAATATATCCATAAACTTGACCATAAATATTGTCTTACAAAATCCAAATTCTTTTTTACAAAACCATAATATTTTTTTACAATTTAACCATAAAAACTATAATCTAGTACCAAAATTAAAATATTGTCTTACACAACTTAGCCCAGAAATTGTTACAAACTATTACTAAATAAAAAAAACTATTACAAAATAGATTCAAGCTTTTTCAAAAAAATTTATTATGTAAGGCCTTTAGATATCTCAGACCATGTTTTCAATTTTCTATTCAAAATCCACACATTCTCCCATCGTTGGCTCTCGCTCTTTGTCTAATATATGTGGATCATTTCCATAGTCTTTTTCTCTAATTAAAACGAGGTCATTTATAATAACGCAAAAATATATCTATAAAATGACGTATGTTTTAACTAATGTTTGACCGATTTCACCCCGAATTCGGGGCATTCCATGCTATTTATCTAAGTATTATGCAGGTATTCAAAGAACATGTCCAAACAAAGCAATATGAAGTAAAGGAGCAAAAACAAGTGGAAAATGGATGAAAAACCAAGTGAAAGCCAGCAGAAACGAGCCTGACTGATGTGACGACCGTCACACAACTGTTACGACCGTCATGCGTGTGACGACCGTCATGCAGCCAGAACGTGGCAGAATGAAATCACGTGCAAATTTCCCCCTCAAAGACCAAAAGTGTGGCCACTAACTCCTATTTTTCTGCCTCAAACCCACTTCCTAAAGGAATAACCGTTAGATACTCTCCCTCTATAAAAGGAAGAGGTTGGGACCTGAAAAAGGGAGCCGAATTCAAGACAACGAAGTGCTGCCAATTCGTCTTCAGAGCAACCTTTCCATTATTCTATTCTTATTTGTTTCTCTTTTCCTTCTATGCATTCTTTGATATTATTGTAATTTCTATTTTCATTGTACGATCAATTGGCACCAAGACCAGAATCCTGCCAACATTTGTGGAGGATCTGCCCAAAGGTCAATTGGAATATTTTACAGGTTTTAAATTTTAATCGTAATTTCAGTTTTCATTATGATGCATGTTATTAATTACTGTTTTTATTTATGTATTACCATTTCTATTTCCATGTCTAGCTAAACTACTGTAATCGATATGTAATAATAATTCAGGCGGAATTTGATAATAATTGGCGTAGTTTTTCTCTTTTCAAAAACTCAGTTATGGTTTTAGTTTTTAATCAAAATTCTAAATAAATCTTTGTCACGACAGTGAGAAGCTATTTACGGTGGTTTTGCCACGACAGTGGGAAACCATATTAAGGTACGAACCAACAAGCGACAGCTGAGGTAAGACCAGATAGTAAAAACTAGGCATTCAATTTAAAAACAGCGAAAGCGCTTTAAAAAGGATTAGAACTTAGAGATTTTCAAAAGGTAACTTTAACCCCGAACGGGATAGCGAAAGCATACGTTCTGCCTTAGAGTTGCGACTAGCGTCAACAACCATCGTGAGACAAAGGTCTTTAAATCACTATTTTCTTCTTAAACTAAGTTTGAAAACATTTAATACGCCAATAAGTTGTCAAATCCCCGAAGAACAAAATTATTGCATATCGATTCATAAATTCATATCTTAATTAAAACCTTAGTTCCCTTTAGTTTACGCATTTATTCTGCCATTATTCAACTTGAAACCAAACCGACCTAGCTAAACACCGTAACACCTGATAACACTAGATTGATTACGAGTCCCTGAGGGATCAATATCTATTATTATTACGCGATAGACTGTGCACTTGCAGTTAGATTTGTTAGACATAGAAAGTCGCGATCAAGTTTTTGGCGCCGTTGCCGGGGACCCGTTTAGTCAATAGTGTAACCTTCTGCTACGCCGTATAGACTAGGTTAACTATTTTTATTTTCCCTTTACTGGTTCTGTCGATTGTATGCCAAGTAATCGCCCACAAGGCGATATCTTAAAACCTTCAGTCGCAGAACTAGAGCGCTTCTTACATTTGAGAAGTCGCATCATTGAGTACCAACAAAAACATAACATTTCCGATCCTCTCACTCACATTCTCAAATCCGAAGAAGAACCAATGATGGCTGAAGGACCTCAAAACAAACCGCTGAAGGCATACGCTACACGCTCTCAGATGGAGCCTAGAAGTAGCATTGCTGCCCCAGCTATTACTCGAAACGATTTTGAGCTTAAACCGTCATTGCTGTCAGCTGTACAACAAAATCAATTCTCAGGAAATGCAACTGAGGATCCAAATGAACACTTAACGAAGTTTGTACAATACGCAGACACAGTGAAAGCAAATGGAGTAACTCCAGACGCAATAAGACTTTGTCTTTTCCCTTTCTCTCTTAGAGATAGAGCGTGGACATGGTTACAATCCTTACCATCCAACTCCGTTACGACATGGGAACAGTTGAAGAACGTTTTCTTAGCGAGATATTTTCCGCCAAGCAAAACTGCTATGCTTAGAGCCCAAATCAACAGATTTCGACAAAAAGATACTGAATCTCTCTACGAAGCGTGGGAAAGCTTCAAAGATATGATGAGAACATGTCCTCACCACGGTCTAGAAGACTGGGTGATGATCCATACTTTTTATAATGGGCTTCTATACAACACCAGATTAACGGTAGACGCCGCCGCGGGCGGTGCACTTATGGATAAGCCATACGACGAAGCCTATCAACTAATCGAAAACATGTCTCAGAACCACTGCCAATGGGGAGGTGAACGCATTCCAGCAGAGAAACCCGCAGCGAAAGGTGGGATGTACGAGATCAACAGCCTTGAAAAGTTCAACGCTAAAGTAGATGCTCTAGCACAGAAGATCGACAGTCTGACCGTAAACCCCACTGCAACCGTCGTTGCCGTAACTCCAAACTGTGAGTTATGCGGAATTGCCACTCATAATGCGTCCGAGTGCCCATTGTTGGCCGGAATCCCACCAGACTAAGTAATATACGCTCAAGGAAATCCTTACGCAAATACTTACAACCCAGGATGGAGGAACCACCCAAATGTTTCCTACAAGAACGATAATGCCTTGCAAGCACCAGGTGCTCCGCCAGGATATCAGAAACCGGCTGCTGCCCAGACTGCCCCTAGGAAATCAAACCTCGAGTTGATGATGGAAAAATTCATAGCTACTCAAGCTCAAACAAACAAAGAATTCCTAAATCAAAACATACACACTAGCGAGCAAATTAAACAGCTGACCGGAAAAGTAGACGCTTTAGCCACCCACAACAAAATGCTCGAAACGCAGATATCCCAAGTGGCCCAACAACAAGCCTCTGCCGCTGCCCCAGCTGGAAGATTTCCAGGACAGCCTGAACCTAATCCAAAAGGTCACGCAAACGCTGTTATATTAAGAAGTGGGAAAGAATTGGAGGGCCCAACAGATCCTAGGAACGAAGATTTAGTAATGCAACAGAAATCCGATAAACCAACCGAAAAGGAGTCTGAAACAGAAAAGAAGGAATGTGACGAGCAGAAAGCCGCCAAAGATGAAAACACATATGTGCCTCCAGCGCCATATAAACCACCTATCCCTTATCCTCAAAGATTAATAAACTCCAAAACTTCAGGACAATTTAAGAAATTTGTCGAACTTCTGAAACAACTAAACATCACTATTCCTTTCACAGAAGCGATAACTCAAATGCCGTCATACGCTAAATTTCTTAAAGAAATTTTGTCTAATAAAAGGAAAATAGAGGATAACGAGACAATAACACTTACCGCCGAATGTAGCGCAATCATTCAAAACCACATGCCTCCTAAACTAAAAGACCCAGGTAGTTTCTCTATACCCTGCATCATAGGAAAGTTCGTAATAGACAAAGCTCTATGCGATCTAGGAGCCAGTATAAGCGTCATGCCTTTATCTATATGCAAAAAGCTGAATATGGGAGAACTAAGACCAACTAAAATATCCGTACAATTGGCTAACCGATAAGTCAAATATCCCGTCGGAATACTGGAAAACGTTCCAGTACGCATAGGACAATTCTATATCCCAACCGACTTCATAATCATGGACATCAAAGAGGACTATGTTACTCCAATTATCCTAGGAAGACCGTTCCTAGCTACAGCCGAAGCTGTAATAGACGTAAAGAAAGGAAGGCTAACATTCGAAGTAGGAGAAGAAAAGATAGAGTTCATCCTTACTAAATTCTTGAAGGCACCAGCCATCGATGACACGTGCTATATAGTAGATGTAATTGACGAATGCATACGAGAATTAGAAAAGGAGGAAACTACATATTCTGAAATCATGAAAATCCCGACCCCTGATATTCATGAAGACGACAACTGGCATGCACCATACAAAGATGATAGTCTGAGCGAGATCTTAGCACTCACTCTAAATCACATGCCAGGTCCGAAAAACCCATCTTTAGAACTTAAAGAGCTACCCAAAACTCTAGGTATGAATTCCTTGATACAGAATTCAAAACACCAGTAATAGTAAACGCTAACTTAGGACAATCAGAAACTGAGCGGTTATTAGAAGTCTTGAGGAAATACCCAACTGCGTTAGGCTATAATATAAGCGATCTAAAAGGCATAAGTCCCTCCATCTGTATGCACCGTATCATGCTGGAGGAAGACTGCAAAACTTCGAGAGAACATCAGAGAAGGATAAACCCGATCCTAAGCACTGTAGTCAAAGACGAGGTGAAAAAGCTACTAGACGCAGGAATCATATACCCAATCTCCGACAGCAATCAGTCCAGTACACGTAGTACCCAAGAAAGGAGGCGTTAATGTAGTAAAGAATGCGAAAGGCGAATCGATAACCCAAAGAGTAGTGACCGGAAATAGGATGTGTATCGATTACAGAAAACTAAACAAGGCAACTCGGAAAGATCACTTCCCTTTACCATTCATAGACCAAATGTTGGAGAGACTGGCAAAACATTCATACTTCTGCTACCTAGATGGTTATTCGGGATTCTTTCAAATCCCTATTCACCCCGATGACCAGGAAAAGACAACATGTCCCTATGGTACTTTTGCCTACCGCCGAATGCCGTTCGGACTATGCAACGCTCCTGCAACCTTTCAAAGATGCATGATGGCAATCCTCGCAGATTTCATAGATGACATCATGGAAGTGTTCATGGATGACTTCTCTGTATGCGGACAAAGCTTCGAAGGCTGCCTGTCGAATTTAGAAATGATACTCAAAAGATGCGCCAAAGTGAACCTTGTCCTTAATTGGGAAAAATGTCATTTCATGGTCCGACAAGGCATTGTTTTAGGACACGTCATCTCTGAAAAAGGGATTGAAGTTGACAAAGCCAAAATAGAGATCATAAAGGATCTCCAACCTCCAAAAATCGTACGAGAAATACGAAGCTTCTTAGGACACGCTGGATTCTACCGAAGATTCATAAAAGATTTCTCGAAAATCACAAAGCCTCTTACAGGTTTGTTAACGAAAGATGCTGAGTTCATCTTCGACAAAGAATGCTTAGAGGCATTCGAAACTCTAAAATCTGCACTTATCACCACACCAATCATGCAACCCCCAGATTGGCGACTACCATTCGAAATCATGTGCGATGCGAGTGATTATGCCGTAGGCGCAGTTCTAGGACAAAGGAAGGATAAGAAGCTTCACGCTATCTACTATGCCAGTAGAACATTAGACCCTGCCCAAATGAACTACGCCACAACAGAAAAGGAACTCTTAGCAGTCGTGTTCGCTCTTGACAAATTCCGTTCCTACTTGGTAGGAGCCAAAATAATCATATACACAGACCACGCTGCCATTAGGTACCTAATAAACAAAAAGGACGCTAAACCCAGATTATTGAGATGGATCCTATTATTACAAGAGTTCGATTTAGAAATTAAAGATAAGAAGGGGATCGAGAACGTAGTTGCGGACCACTTATCCCGTATAGAGGGCATAAAACAAGAACCAGTGCCTATCAATGACGACTTTCCTTACGAACGTCTAATAGCCAAATTGGAAAGCGATATGTCTAACTCTACTTCGGAAGAACCGGAACTGGAAAAAGCTGTGGAAGCTGTCTATGCCCAAGCCACTTTGCCGTGGTTTGCCGACATCGTTAATTACCTGGCCGCAGGCGTGCTTCCACCGGACCTGACTTATCAACAAAAGAAGAAATTCTTCTATGACTTAAAGCACTACTACTGGGACGAACCTCTACTCTTCAGACGATGCGGCGACAACTTATACCGTCGTTGCGTCCCAGAGGAAGAAATAGAAGACATCATCACCCAATGCCATTCAGCACCATACGGTGGTCATGCCAGCACCTCAAAGACATGCACTAAAATCCTACAGTCCGACCTATTCTGGCCCAGTCTCTGGAAGGACGTCCATACCGCGGTACTAAAATGCGACCGGTGCCAACGCACCGGCAACATCTCACGACGCGATGAAATGCCTCAAAGAGGAATCTTGGAAGTAGAAATCTTTGACGTCTGGGGAATCGACTTCATGGGACCATTCCCATTTTCTTTTGGAAATAAATACATACTCGTCGCTGTCGATTATGTATCGAAATGGATAGAGGCCGTTGCCGCTCCAACTAATGACATGCGAGTAGTCGTTAAACTCTTTAAAAACGTAATCTTTCCAAGATTCGGTGTGCCTAGGCTCGTCATTAGTGACGGTGGTTCGCATTTCATATCGCGAATCTTTGATAAACTCCTTTCCAAATACGAAGTAAAACACCGTGTAGCCACACCGTATCATCCACAAACTAGTGGACAAATGGAGGTTTCAAACAGGGAGATAAAACAAATTTTAGAAAAGACTGTCGCAACCTCCAGGAAAGACTGGTCATCAAAGCTGAACGGAGCTTTATGGGCCTATAGGACCGCCTTTAAGACACCGATAGGCACCACACTGTCGCTACTGCGAAAATCGGCGCCGGCTTGACAGGAGAGTCACCACCGTGCGTTATTTATCCCTCAGAGCGGGAAAGGGAACGCTCGAAGTAAACCTCGCAAAGACGGGAAAAAGGTATGGTCATCGCAACCAAAACCTGGATTCGGGAGTCGGTTACGCAAGAGGAAGGTATTAGCACCCCTCACGTCCATCGTACTCGATGGGATCCACGCTTGATGTTTATAAGGAAAAGGGTGTTTATCTATCTACGCTAATGGCTAGTCTGAAAAGAAAAGAAAAGGACAGGACTCGACAGAACATACGGTGTTCTGGGCCTACGTACTCCCTCGTGCAATGGGAAAGTCAGAGTCAACGTAGTTCGACTACCTACGTCTAAACGGGGAAAAGGTTGCTCGCCGAGACATCGCGTCCTGTGCCTACGTACTTCCTCGTGCAATGGGAAGATCAGAGCAAACGTAGTTCGACTAACTACGGGTAAACTGGAGCTCTCACACAGCAGTGAGAAAACAAACTGGTCTCAAAGGCTCGGGGACCTACAACTACGATCTGGTCTCAAATGCACTCGGGCAATAGAAAGGGATACCAATTAGTCGTCAGCGGGAAAGTCTCGATCGCACAGCCGCGAGAGAACAAAGGTTAGTCGTTAGTGTGCTCGCTAGGATATCGCATCCTATGCCTACATATCCTCGTCTGGTACGAAGAATCAGAGCAGCTGTAGTTCAGCTAACTACGGATCAAGCTACTCAAAAAGCTCCTACGGAAAGGAAAGGGAAACCCTAAAACTATAGCTGAGAAAGGGGAATCTACCTACTGCTATCATGCCTGGTTGACTATCCTAATGTCTATCATAACGACTCCGCAGCGGAGAAGTCAGAGCTCCTAAGGGATCATGGCCACAAGACTAAACGACAAACAAGAATTAACTACAAAGTAAAGAAATACTGAAAATATGCATGAATGCAACAACTAAACAGACAAGGCACAAAGGCCGCAAACCACAAAGGCAAGGGAGCTCAGCTCTACCAAATACCAACAAGCAAAGCCACTCAATAACAAACAAGCAGAAGGAAGACCACCTCAACTTCTCATGCATACAAAGTCTACTTCTAAGATGCACCTGACTCAGAACTATCTAGATGAACACCTAAGTCTAATGCAATCACAACACCATACAAGTCAAACAACACAAAGAGACTAACCCTGAGCAGGGCCTCTAAACAAAACCTGAAACAAGCTCCTAATCTATCTCTAAACAAAACCCTATGCAACACCTTAACAAAGCTCTAAGCAAAACTCTAACCCTAAGCAAGAGGAATCAATCCCAGTCTCCAAGCTTCAGAACAAGCTTACCAGAGAAAGGGAGCTAAGCAGACAAGCTCATAGTGCCTTCCTCGGGAAAGTACCAGGAGGTTACTACTCAGGAGTCATATCCTACGCGGCTCGACAACTGTGATCAGTTTACATTCCTCCTCAGGAGAAATTAAACTCACATGAAGGCTCCGGCATCATTGGATATTTAAGAAAACCTATATGCACTAAGGGAACTAAGTGAACAGACCCATAGGACCTTCCTCAGGAAAGTACTAGGAGACTGACACCTAGGAATCGTATCCTATGTGGCTCAACAACTGTGATCAGTTTACATTCCTCCTCAGGAGAAATTAAACTCACAAGCTGGCTCCAACATCACTGGATACTTGAGAAATCCTAGATAAACTAATGGAACTAAGTGAACAGACCCATAGGACCTTCCTCAGGATAGTACTAGGAGGCTGACACTTAGGAATCGTATCCTACGTGGCTCAACAACTGTGATCAGTTTACATTCCTCCTCAGGAGAAACTAAACTCACAAGTTGGCTCCAACATCATTGGATACTTAAGAAAGAGGTGAGAAGAAAGAATGAAAGTCATTCATAGTGCCTTCCTCAGGAAAGTACCATAAACTCCCTTCAAACTTCAGGATCTCGAACCTCACAAACAGATAACAAGCTCCTAGACTAAGCCTCAATCCACTGCATCCTTGCAAGCTCCAACAGGACCTCAATCAGCTCCCATCTTTGAGAAGAACCCACAGGCCACCAAACCACAAGAAACTACCTCTGAAGTTCAACCACAGTTGAACTTCAAAGTCAAAAGCCATCAAGACTTCTCCTATCCTCAAGCTCAGACTAAAACATATCAGAACATCCTACAAAAATCTATCAGAAATCTATGGGAATCCTACATGGCTCTAGTACAACATACTAAAAAATCAGGACAAAATTCAACACCAGATGAAAGAACCAAAATCAGCAAAGCAGACATATCCACAAACCACTTATTCAATATCAAAGCAATACAAAAAATGCAATTAGATTGAAAATGCATGATTAAGCTAATGTTTTTGCACTATAAAATTCTACATTGAATTACGAGTCTACAGAAAAAAGAACGGAATTATTTGACTAAACCTACTATTTTTTATGAATTTTCTAATAATATGCATGCACTAAAAAATATTAAAAAAGCAATTAAATGGAAAACATGCCAAAAATAGCAAACAAAAATAAAATGACATTTTTATTTTTATACAATTTTCTAGACATTATTATAAAGTGGTAGAAAAAAGAAGAATTAAAAAATCAATTGTTTTTATTTTGTTATGAATTTTTCAAGAACAAGAAAATAATAAAAGAAATTAAAAAAACAAAATTGAAATGAGATGGGAGGGGGTCCTAATAGCACATATACTCAGGTTGAATTTCTAAATGGGCCTGAAAGGGGGGTGCTAACAGCAAATGGGCGCAGGGCCCAATGGGAATCAGAAATCCCCTAAAGAAAATAAAAAGAAAAAAACGCAAGGGGGGGGGGGGAACGAGTGAATGGAGGGTGCGTTTCAGCAAACGCGTTTGGGCTTTGCACCCAGCCCAAACTCTAGCCAGAAACCCTAAGCAACAAAACCTTACTCCCCTTCTACAAACCCTAAACACTGTTCATCTCTCTACCCTAGCCGTCTTCAACCTTTCATCCTCCTCAGACTTTCTGCAGATCCTCGTATCTTTCTTCTCAAACTCACCTCTCACACAACTCTCTAACAAATCAAAGCCCTCAAGCTCTCTCAACACTCAAACAAATCAACGAACAAACACAATAATCTCACCATCAGTATCCTCTCACATTCACACACAAATCAAACACAAACCCTAACCAATCGCTACTCACAGTGAAATAACGTAAATCGAAGCTGTGTCATCAACATA
This sequence comes from Lathyrus sativus, assembly GCA_963859935.3. Taxonomy (NCBI): domain Eukaryota; kingdom Viridiplantae; phylum Streptophyta; class Magnoliopsida; order Fabales; family Fabaceae; genus Lathyrus; species Lathyrus sativus. The sequence goes on along the minus strand of OZ012738.1, from coordinate 43,403,913 downwards.
GAAGAACATGCAACAAGATCGGAGTGATGCGTACCTGGATGAAGCAAGAACAGGCTGAAGGATCCTTGAAGTTCGTTGAAGGAATACGCTTGAAGATCGTGATAGATCTGATGAAGGATGCACGCCGTTGAGAAGATCTCCGGATAACTTTCTGGAAAAAAGCAAGAAAGGATCGAACGAACGGTGGATCCTCTGAAGGTGTTCTTGAGAGCGACTTGAAGATGTTGACGAACGAAGAAGGTTCAGATGGAGATCAGAAAGATTTCTGAAAAAAAAATCAAAGGATGAAGGTTCCTGATTTGAAGATTCCGTGATGAGATGATGACGAACGGAGATGTTCTGGGGATTTTCTGAGTTTTCCTTGAAGGATGGTGGAGGTTGGTTTCTGGAGATTCGTATGAAGTTTCCGGCGAAGTTTGATGTTTCCGGCGGGGTGATGATGAAGCTGGACGGAGGAGATCGGAGGAGAAAGGAGAAATTCTGGGTTTTGTTGCAGTTTCCGGCGAGGACGGTGGCCGGAGACGGTTAGAGTGGCCGGCGGTGTGGTGGTCACCGGCTTTGCATGCCGGTCAAGGGCGTCTCCGGTGACGCGTGTGGTGATGACAGGTGGTGAAGGGTGGGCTTGCAGGTGCAACGCGTGGCTTGCATGCACAGAGAGAGAGAGTGGTGGCCAGCTGGAGGGGGACGTGGCGTGAGCAGGAGAGTTTCTGAGTGTGTGGTGGGGGGCCCTCTGTGTTACGTGTGGGACCCTTCTTATAGTGACAAGTGTCACTCCTTGACTCTGGACAAAAAAAAAAACTACCAAAAAAGACTGGACTTGATTTTGGGCCTTCAAACAATGATTTCTGGGCCCACGAAAATCTGGACAAAAACCTGTACAAAAACTGAATAATAAAGAAAAACAATTAAACCTAATTATATCTAATTAAAATCAATTAACACCTAATTAGCTAATTACCCTAATCAACTCTAAAAATGATTAAAACTCTAATTAACTCTATTTAAACCAATAATACTCTAAAAAATCTAATAACCCCCTAATAAATCTCTAATAAAACTATTCTATTTATCTAAATTCTATAAAAGAGAATAAAAGAAAAATCTATTCATTTCTATATATAAAAAAAAGACTATTAAACTCTATACTATTACTCTAAAACATTATATCTAAAAAACTATTAAGAAAAATCCATTAAAAGATTAAAGCTCTATTTTTTCTATTAACAAACTATTAAAAAATTTCTATTAACATAAAAGAAAAAACTATAATATTTTCTATATTATCTAAAACAATTAAAAAATCTATATAAAATCTATAAAATTCTAAAAAGAGATTTAAACTATTAAAAAAAATACAAAAACCCTATTTAAATTCCAGAAAAATCTATGAAGCCTATTTAAAATCTGCAAAAGTCTATTAAACCCTAAAAAATGCAGACAAATGCAAGTGACCCCTATAAAAGAGCGCACGAGACCAGATCGAATCGAACAGAGAACCCCGGGCATCAGAATATCCCAAAATCGCTATGCAAGCTAAAAATCACCGAGGAGCGCACAATTCCCCAAAAATAAGACCCTGGTGATCTGAACTGGATCTGCCATATCTGATAGATGAGAACCAGGCTGTAAACTCTGATATCCTCTGTTTGTGCACAAATATCACGCGTCTGATTTGCGAATATGAAATTAAACCACGAGTCAGATAGGAGAATCGGTTGGTCAAATTTTAGGGTGCAACAGCTGCCCCTATTCAAGCGACTTGGACCTGAAGGGTTTGAAGAGCGCTCAGCCTTCAAACATTCAGAGGTACGAGCCGGTTGAATACACATAAAACCCGAAAATTTTCCAACCGCGAGCAGATACTGTAAACTGCTTGGGGAATAAAGTCCTGAAAACCGAGTCCAGTCATTACGGCAACAAACTGATCAATCATCTGATAAAGAACTCCTGATTTGAATACCCGTTGCTTGTGATACCCCATATAACAAACCCTAGGGTTGCAACAGAACACCTGATCCTTTCACATTGCCTACTGATAGGCAGGAGTTGAAATATACTCACATCGTCTAAGGGGTAGACGGAATCATCCTGATTGATGACAAATCAATTCACATCGTCTAATGATAGACGGGAAAGCACCGATAATCTCCATACTCACATCGTCTAATGATGGACGGGATCATCCTGATTGATGAAACAAAACAATTCACATCGTCTAAGGATAGACGGGAAGGAATAATCTCCATATTCACATCGTCTAATGATGGACGGGATCATCCTGATTGATGAAACAAAACAATTCACATCGTCTAAGGATAGACGGGAAGGAATAATCTCCATATTCACATCGTCTACGGGTAGACGGGATCATCCTGATCGATGAAACAAATCAATTCACATCGTCTAAGGATAGACGGCATCATCCTGATTGATGAACAAATCAATATTCACATCGTCTAAGGGTAGACGGGAAGAAATAATCTCCATACTCACATCGTCTAAGGGTAGACGGGAAGACACCATAATCTCCAAATTCACATCGTCTAAGGGTAGACGGGATCATCCTGATTGATGAAACAAAACAATTCACATCGTCTAAGGATAGACGGGAAGGAATAATCTCCATATTCACATCGTCTACGGGTAGACGGGATCATCCTGATGAAACAAATCAATTCACATCGTCTAAGGATAGACGGCATCATCCTGATTGATGAACAAATCAATATTCACATCGTCTAAGGATAGACGGGAAGAAATAATCTCCATACTCACATCGTCTAAGGATAGACGGAAAGACACCATAACGCAATTCAACACCATCCCTTGAATTTCAGAATCCTTCTGTCTACGGGAATTGATGGGAAGATCGATATCCTTGAAGGGGCCACATCGTCAGTATGGACCGACGGGAAGAAAACCACCTTTTAAAGAACCATGTCGTCAATAAGAATCAACGATCGCGAAAACTGGACATTCTTCGAAGAGCCTCGACATCAATAAGGATTGACGATCAGAAAAGTCCCTCTTGAAACGTCATCTCATCCAATAAACAGAAAGAAAACCACTATCCGAAATATCGTTTTGAAACCCTCCAACAATCAAAGATAGCCAGAGCAGACTCGCTGGGGAAACTCACCATACGTATGATCTGGCAATAAGAAACCCGCTGAACAATAACCTGAAACTTCACATCGTCTACTGATAGACGGAAAGAAAAGCCACTTGCTAGAGAAACTCTATTTTGAACCCCATTGAAAATCACCCAAAACTTCACATCGTCTACTGATAGACGGGAAGAAAAGCATCTCCTGGGGAAACCCCTTCTTGAAACCCTACTGCGATCACCCGCAACTTCACATCGTCTAAGGATAGACGGAAAGAAAACCACATTCGTACTCAAGACGTCTAATGATAGACGGAGAAATCCACTTATTGGAGGAACACGTCGTCAATATGAATTGACGGGAAGAAAAGTCTGTCGATATCAGATGACTGCTTGATCAAAGCACAACTATTGTATGATCTGATACAAATAATCTGCTGAACTGTCTGAACACTTGTTGCTGAATAAACGCCCCTGAACTGACCACAGAGTAATTCACGCGCCATGTGAGGCTGGTAGAAAACCTGGCTTATGCTTCGTATGCATATGCATATGTTCGAATCTTTCTATGACGTAATGCTCCATTCAGGATGGAAATGCTACGCATTTTGACAATGACATGCACGTATGATGCAAATATGATAATGCATGCAACATGTTAATGCAGGCTCGAGCTGCCGGAGAAAGCTGGGTACAGAAAACCGCTTCGGCAACATAAATGTTGAAGACGAAGCCAACTCCGCTGGGGATAAACCGGATATCACAGGATTATCCCAGCAAAATAAATGCTGGGAGAGTGAAATCAACTCTGCTGGGGATATTGGGAACTTCCGAACACCTTGACGAAGTAATACCCTGCTGGGGAATATAACTCCGCTGTGAAATAGCAGACGTGCCGAATGTGATTGGACTCCTCTGGAGATAGCTCACCCGTGCCACTGACAAATTGGACTTTGCTGGAGAAAATGGAGGGAGTCTCCCTGCGTACTGCTGAAGTTCGGATCCGGAAACTGATGCGCCAACACGGATGGGCCTCACAATGGTTGCCAACATGGATCTATGCTTTTAGACTATCCGTGATGGGTCAGGTACAACTGACGCTGGAAAACATTCTGCCTGAATACGCAGCCTTTTAGTGGAGGAGTCAATGGATAGTGACATGACTTCCCGCATTCGTCTCGCTCTCGAAAATCGACTGCATCTGCTCGAATAACTCTGAATGGCCCTGCTGATACGGAGAAGAACAATCCTTTCGTTCCTGATATGCCCCAGCCTGCGGGATCTCTGTGGGGATAGTCCTTGAAAGGAAATCTGCAAATCTGAGCCCTGATGGTCTGATACGACATGCCCCGGCGTTCTGAACTTCCGAGAGATACTTCACCTCAAATGCTTCTCGAACAACCTTTGCGCGCTTAAGATGGCCTGCCCCTGACGGCAACGACCTTGCCCCTGATTGGCTGATTCCAGGTAGTGCTCCTGACTACAAGATATTCACCGAATCTCAACCTGATGGCCCCCAGGATAACTGACCTCGAAAAGCTGACTTGACTGGGGATCGCAACAATAGCTTGCCCCTGCTCTTGGAACATTCGGGCGTTCTGCATTCTATCCTGTCCGTACTTTCCACTGTAGGAAACTTTTCTGCTGTCAAGCGCTTACTCGCAAGTAAAACAAGTTGTTCTGCGTAAAAGATGCATTAATGCAACACATATGACAACTTTGACATCCAATCTGTTCACTGGGAAAAGGAAAAAACAGTTTATGGCATATAATGCGCAAAACATTTATCAACATTAGTATCAACATGGTAAGAGGAACCCTTTTAAGAGTCAGAATCGACGCGACCTTTACCGGAGTATGCTTTCGAAACAACCTGCTTCAATTAGGACTTTTGAAGGTTGTAACGTGGTCAGGTTCATGGTTTTGAAAGAAAGGATAAAGGCTCAAAGTTTATTTTAACCCACCCATTCTCCTTGATGTTCTCCGATCCTACGTTCAGCTGATTCAACCTTAGCGCTCACCTATCAGAGGTTGAAAGATAGGAATGATAGTTCGAGAAACTATGAGTTTTCGGAGTGACAGCCACTCACTTTTCGTCTTTGACACTTGAGGTCACACGACTCGTATTTCCATCGAGGATTTTTCTTTTGATCCTTTTCATCTTTTTCTTTTCACATCCCTAACTTTTGCCTGGACTGACTCCTTTTGAGTTTCTTTGGTTTTTTTAAGTCCAGCGGGATGCCCTCATTTTTGCCTAAGTCATTTGTTTTGAAGTTTTCTTGACTTAGCGGGCTTTTGATTCTTTTTTCTCTCTTTTTCTTTTGAACAAGTCGTGTGACACTGGTTGCCTGACTTTTTGGGGAATGATGTGACTGCCCCACTCTTGATCGAACCATTATGGTCTTTTAGGCACGACCTCTAGGGGTGTGATTGATCCTCGAACGGACACTCCTTTTGCAATTTGGACGCTCGGTCAAATTAGCTAACACCTACCCTGCCCCAGGTTAAAGATCGAGGGTTTTTCATTCACAGAAAGAAACTCCTACTACAAGGCTCAAAGGGGTTGGCAAGAGATTATCTTCCTTATATCTCCGGTGTTTAGGGATTTGAAACAATGCCTGTACATTATCAACAGGTTTTATCTCAAAAAGCATACAATATCGGCAGTTGCATGTCGTTTATTTTCGTCATCCTCCCCAGATTCTTCTTAACCAGGCGTTGGACATTTGTAAAAACAATTAGTGAACACGAATGGATTCAATCAAAATATGCATATTTATTTCATTATCATCAATTGAATGAAAACAACAAGTTTTACAAACAAGATTACAAATTCAAACAGGAAAGCAACTACAGATGTAAAGAAATGACAAGATAAAACAAAGAAAAATGCTAGCTTCCGAGAACCGGGCTTTCACATTCGTCCTGCTGCTGAACCAGCTATCTTTATTAGAGACAATTCGATGCTGTCCTGATCTGCTTTCAACGACTCAACCAAATTATAAAGCCTTTCCTCCTTCATTCAGATGATTTTGGGACCTTCCTGCCCGAAGCTGACTGCTGCACTATCAAGTAGATCCTGCACTTTGTGCTTAAAAGCTTTACAATTCTCAATCGTATGGCCTGGTGCCCCAGTATGGAACTCACAAGTAGCATTGGCATCATACCCGGTGGTGGTGCCCCTGTTAAGGGAGCCATTGCCCTCTTGTGAACCAATTGGAGCTGAAGCAACGTTTGCAAAAGCTGTGCATATGGCATAGGAGGAGTTTCCAAATGACGGCTTGCCAGGGGAGCCCGATTCTGATATCTTTTATACCCCTGCTGGTTCTGCTGCTGAGGCTGCTGCTGCTGGTATCGGGTTGAATCTTGAACACCCTTCGTATCAAATGCAACATCGGTTTCTTGACCTTCAATGTATTGATTAACGCCCTCCTTATGCTTAGCCATTTTCTTTCTCAGATCTGCCCCAGGAATAGGCAACAGTTGTGGGCCTGGAGATTCTGACACCATGGAGTCCAGGATACGCTTCTGACCCACCGCAGCTTTAGGAACATCTGTCATCTTAGCATCGACTGAGACAGGAGCAATACGCACAGCTACGCCGCTCGGCGTGAATTCAATATCGTGCGAGTCAATCAGGTCTTGAACATTGTGCTTAAAAGCATGACAACCCTCGATGTCGTGTCCGGATGCCCCAGAATGAAACTCACATTGCTTACTGGCATCGTACCCATGAGGAAGCACTCTCGTTGGCGGTTCCAACGTTCTCTTTTTAACCAGATTAAACCTCAATAAAGCATGCAAGAGCTCATCATATGTTATAGGCGGTGCCTCAAATATTCTCTTTGGCTTCCCTTCCTGGATCCTCCGTTGAGCCAGATGCATCTTCTGTTGCTGCTGCTCAGGTTCCACAGGCACAGGTGGCGCGAGCTTCTTCATTGCGGCTTCAAATAGCTGATCGTCTTCTTTCCTAAGCACATTCTTGACTACCTCCATGATCAAGCTCACTTGGGTCTTCAGCTGACTGTTCTCCTCTTTGAGAATCTTCTGCTCCAGACGCATCTCTTGCATGTCTCTCATCATCTGCCCCAGCTGGCTTCGGACTTCAATCAATTCGAACTGATTCTGTTCCATATCTCTGAAGGAATTCCTGCAACAAACTGGACGACGAGGAAATAAGACCCACGGTTCTGATGTACCTGTTAAACGATAATGCAACGTAGAAAGCAAACACACATTCATAACGAGACAAAGAAACTCAAGCTATAAGCATACAGACAAACATCTCCCACACATGTACAATCAACACAAGCAGCACGTAGGCACAAATGAGTATGAATACAATGACCCCAGCCAACAATCCTGGTGGTGGTCGGCAGACACTAGTGCACAAAAGCTAAACGGATTAAGCAGAGAAAACAGATGCGACACCCGGCGCAAAAACCTCTAGAAACTTCTCCCACACAACTGAACTCTCTGATTGACAATCTTCAGAGCACACACTTCCTGTGGAGTCTTCCATGACATTAACTGACGAACCCACGCAACTGGATGATGGAAAATCATTAATCTGAACAAAACCCTGAGGCGTGATGCAAATCCGGTTAGAGTCTAACAGATCCTGAATCTGGCTTCTAAGCACCTTACAATCATTTATTGAATGCCCCTGTGCCCCAACATGGTACTCACAGCGGGCACTGGCATCAAAACCTGGAGGATACGGTGGAATCACCGGCTTAGTCTCTTTCGGCACTATCAATCCACTTTTGACCAGATCTGGCAACAACTGACTGTACGACACTGGTAGCTGAGTAAACTGCCTTTCAGGTTTCCTTGGTCTTCGTGGGGCATGCTGACGCGATCGGCGATAGGATGATCGTTGACTTGAAGTATCTGAAAACTGATCCTGAGATGCTAGAGATTCCGAGGTGGCGTCATCTCCTTCCCACCCTTCTTGAGAACTGACAACTGACTCAATCTTATCAACTGGGACGTAAGGAACATCTCGAAATTTTCCACTCCTGAGTCCTCTCTCGACAATCTCTCCCAGTCTCATCAGGCCCACAAAGTTTGTGCAACTGAACAATTTGTCAAAATAATGGCCTTTCAGAGTACCCAAGAAGATGTCAACCAGTTCTCTTTCCGGAAGCGGTGGTTGAACACTAGCAACTAATTCTTTCCATCTTCGCAAATACCCTCTGAATGATTCATTCTCCGCCTGAGATAACTCTTGCAGATCTACGAGACTAGGAGTCAAATCCAGGTTGTAATCGTACTGCTTCATGAAAGCTCTGGCTAAATCCACCCAGGATCGAATCTGATTACTCTCTAATTGCACATACCATCTCAGGGATGCCCCAGTCAGGCTATACTGAAAGCAATGGATCATTAGTTTGTCGCTTCGCACAAACGAAGTCATCCTTCGGCAGAACATCATCAAATGCAGCTTTGGACAGCTATCTCCCGTGTACTTTTTGAATTCCGGCACTTTGAACTTGTAAGGCAACACCAGGTCAGGAACCAAACACAAGTCTACAGCATCCAGGTTAACGGCATCTTTCGCTTCTAAGGCTTTTATACCTTCTTCCAATGCTCGGAGTCTTCTATCGTTTTCAAGAGTTCTTGGATCTATCATCCCGGCCATTGGAATACCTCCTCGGTAATTCATCATAGGGAAAGCAACACCTTGATTGTTAGCAGGATGACGTTCATTTCGGGCAACAAACTGCTCATGCCGACCTCGGTTCTCATTCGTAGGCTGTACAACTGGGTCTGCAGTAAGATTGTTTGCTTGCGGGAAGCCTTCCATAGAATCATACTGATGGTTGGACGCCATAGTAAACCCTGTCAAGGTGTTAGGAGCCTGGAAATTGCCTTCGGACATAGCTACCGATTACCTGTAGCTGACTACACTGCTTGATTCTGCTCAAATCTGCTTCAGCCCCTTGGTCGTCTTCGACACTCCACTTTTGCCTTAAACAGTTCCCCGAGAATCCCCCTCTGGTGAAAACAAAGGCTGGATAAGTGCTCTGGCCTGCTAAAGAAATGCTATGCAATATGATTTATGCAAACAGAAATACAAAAAATGCTAACGTGCATGTGTGCATTGGAGATATTTCCCCTCCAATTCCAGTGTCAGTGGTAGCAAGACGAGATAAACCATAAAGACAATATTTAGAAAAACCCTCATATATTCACTAGAAATAACAGTCTTGTCAAGAGGTTACATAACTATGTTTCATACAGCTGATATGATAAGGAGGATCCCAGCCAACATGCCTGGTGGTGATCCCAACATACAGAATACAAGAGAGAAATCAAGTACGGGTACGGTTGCGGAAATCCTCGACCAGCTTCTTTGTCTCTGCATGATCCGGTCAATGAATCAAACCTTCTATCAGCTGATCCCTTTTTCTGACCGTCCCCTGGATGTCTCTGACAAAGTCTTCCCAAGCCTTATCATTGGCACCACCCCCAGGTTTGGGTCTCTTGGCATCTGCTCTATGCTGAAAATCTTCCAAATTCTTCATGGCATCTGTCAGCTTGCGCTCGGCCTCGTATCGGCGACAGGCTTCTTCTTCAAGCTCTTCAGTCTTCACTTTGACCTGTTCTTCTAACTGAGCTACCTGTGTCTTCAGCTCTTCTTCCCGCTCTTTGCGCTTGGTCATAGTGAGATCCCAGTGCTCTCTGAACTTAGCTAGCTTTGTGTAGGCCCTTTCCAGCTCTTGCTTCTTAGTGGCCAACACACTACTAACTGAGTCTACATCTAACTCCAGACGCTTCTTGGTTTCAGTCAATTCCAATAGCGTAGTCTTTAGATGTTTCAGAGTTTCAGCATGTTGCTTGGAAAAATATCCTGTTTCAATCTTTTCATGACGAAGCTGGGCATTCTCCTGCTCTAAAGCCTCTTTAGCCTTTGCTAGCTCTTCTTTCTCCGCCATCAGCTGCTTGAATACCTGTATGTCCACAGTGGTAGGCTCCTCCACCGGAGAAGGATGCAATGGCTGAACCGCTGGATAGGGCATAAGGAATTTCACAGCTCGCTCACGAATCCATTCCACATACGGGCCAGGAACTCGAGTATCCCCTCTGCTACCTGAAGGCTTCCCTTTCTTGTGCAAGTTCTTCCAGGCTTTCTCAAGTTTGGTCAGCATCTCTTTCCCTATTGCCCCGGTGAGATACAGAGATTCCTGTATCTCCTCGGGTTTCGGCGCTCCCTGAGGTACATACCCAAATTGCCTGATCAATAAGGAAGGGTTGTAGTTGACACACCCTTTCCTTCCTATTAACGGAACATTCGGGAATCCTTCGCATTTGAGTATAACCTCCACTCCGAATACCTCTTCGTTGACCCATACCACGTTCTCAGCAGTCAATCCCATTAAGCGCTCGGGCCATCCTAGAGAATCAATAGAGGTGACAAAAGGGCCAGACTTAGGCATATGACTGGTGAACCACCTACACAGGAGAGGTACACAGCAAGACACATTCCTTCCTCGCCGCTTTTCGTTCTGGTAGTGGGTAGAATGGTGGATATCTCCCAGCAAAGTAGGAACTGGGTTCTTCGCAGCCAAAATATAGAAGGCATCTGAATCAACAAAATCAGGAATGTTCGGGAACAACACGATGCCATAAACACATACAGCAAGGATGACGTCAAAAACACCCCAGCCACCCTTCTGGGCGTACTCCCGAGCCTTCTCTACCAAGACATCCAACGGAAATCCCCATACATCTCCTCTTCTGATCATTTTCCCAGTCAGCTCAGACTCTTTCAAGCACAGGATGGCAGAAAGCTCAGCCAGATTAGGCTCAGCGTCCGTACGATAGAAAGGCATCTGCTCGCGGATCGGTATATCCAGAAGTGCAGAATACTCCTCCAGGGTAGGAGCCAAAACAAAGTCGGGAAATACAAAACACCTGAGCTCCGCATCGTAGAACTGTAACAGGGTATAGATGTCGCTGGTCTCGTAGGCTGATGGCTGATAAACATAGGTCAGAATCCTCCCATATCTCTTTCTGAAGTCACCCATTACCCTCTTCTTAGCAATAGTAATCAATTCTAACAATAGACTGATATCCGGAGACGGAAACTTGTAGGGCAATACTCTCTTCAGGGTTTCCATGTCTTGCTAGGAACAAACACCAGAACTGGAAGGGAAAGTATGTACCTGCAATACACACACGTTAGTTGAATGCAGATGGTAATGCGATGATGCAATATGATAAATAATGCAATCTGCGAACACAGGGGCTATGCTGTAGCCTGAAGAGGAATATCTCTGTGATCAAGAACAGAAAACCATCACGGTCATCAGAACTTCAGGACACTAACTATCATCTGATACTCAAAATATCAATCCCTTGGTAAGAAAACCATCTGAACCTCTGTATCTGACGAGAAAACCATCTGATAATAGCATCAACCTCAGATAAGAAACCCATCTGATCCAAACAACACACCTGGAGATGAATCAAGAACACCATCTGATAACTACTGAATCATGGTTTCTGAAGGCCAGTTTTCCTGCAATAACCCAGTCCCTCTCACAGGTATGATAGACCTAATCCACAGACAAAGGTACGGCATCCTATGCGGTCATCAGCGTCACAGACTTTCATGAATGATGATACGATTCCCAGAAGGAGTGGCATCATCAAGTCATGAAGAGGCCTCACTTAGCTGACTTCCAAATGATCGGTCCCCAGAGTCGACAATCCTCACGTCTGGACTCCCCTCTGATCCTCAGGACCGGAAAGGAGCACCTCTGCGAGAATCTCGTCTGAGCGTAGATTTCGTAGGGAACTGTGCCTGCTCAGCAGACAGGTTCGTCTACTACTCTCCACAACTATATCTAGGTGCATACTCAAGCCCAGGTCCGGCTTCTCACTCACAGTAACCTCCCTTGCCCACAGCAATAATCACAATAATATAATGCTGAAAATAAATGCGGAAAGGTAAAGGTACAGAAAAGTAAAGTGCAGAAAGGTAAAACACATATGCACAACACCCAACAAATAAACATCCAAGCGCTAGGATTGACTCGCGTAGGGGATGGGAAACGGTCCCAGCATAAGGGATGGGAAAAGTCCCTAGATGCTATCAATTCCCCAGCAGAGTCGCCAGCTGTCGCTACTGCGAAAATCGGCGCCGGCTTGACAGGAGAGTCGCCACCGTGCGTTATTTATCCCTCAGAGCGGGAAAGGGAACGCTCGAAGTAAACCTCGCAAAGACGGGAAAAAGGTATGGTCATCGCAACCAAAACCTGGATTCGGGAGTCGGTTACGCAAGGGGAAGGTATTAGCACCCCTCACGTCCATCGTACTCGATGGGATCCACGCTTGATGTTTATAAGGAAAAGGGTGTTTATCTATCTACGCTAATGGCTAGTCTGAAAAGAAAAGAAAAGGACAGGACTCGACAGAACATACGGTGTTCTGGGCCTACGTACTCCCTCGTGCAATGGGAAAGTCAGAGTCAACGTAGTTCGACTACCTACATCTAAACGGGGAAAAGGTTGCTCGCCGGGACATCGCGTCCTGTGCCTACGTACTTCCTCGTGCAATGGGAAGATCAGAGCAAACGTAGTTCGACTAACTACGGGTAAACTGGCGCTCTCACACAGCAGTGAGAAAACAAACTGGTCTCAAAGGCTCGGGGACCTACAACTACGATCTGGTCTCAAATGCACTCGGGCAATAGAAAGGGATACCAATTAGTCGTCAGCGGGAAAGTCTCGATCACACAGCCGCGAGAGAACAAAGGTTAGTCGTTAGTGTGCTCGCTAGGATATCGCATCCTATGCCTACATATCCTCGTCTGGTACGAAGAATCAGAGCAGCTGTAGTTCAGCTAACTACGGATCAAGCTACTCAAAAAGCTCCTACGGAAAGGAAAGGGAAACCCTAAAACTATAGCTGAGAAAGGGGAATCTACCTACTGCTATCATGCCTGGTTGACTATCCTAATGTCTATCATAACGACTCCGCAGCGGAGAAGTCAGAGCTCCTAAGGGATCATGGCCACAGGACTAAACGACAAACAAGAATTAACTACAAAGTAAAGAAATACTGAAAATATGCATGAATGCAACAACTAAACAGACAAGGCACAAAGGCCGCAAACCACAAAGGCAAGGGAGCTCAGCTCTACCAAATACCAACAAGCAAAGCCACTCAATAACAAACAAGCAGAAGGAGGACCACCTCAACTTCTCATGCACACAAAGTCTACTTATAAGATGCACCTGACTCAGAACTATCTAGATGAACACCTAAGTCTAATGCAATCACAACACCATACAAGTCAAACAACACAAAGAGACTAACCCTGAGCAGGGCCTCTAAACAAAACCTGAAACAAGCTCCTAATCTATCTCTAAACAAAACCCTATGCAACACCTTAACAAAGCTCTAAGCAAAACTCTAACCCTAAGCAAGAGGAATCAATTCCAGTCTCCAAGCTTCAGAACAAGCTTACCAGAGAAAGGGAGCTAAGCAGACAAGCTCATAGTGCCTTCCTCGGGAAAGTACCAGGAGGTTACTACTCAGGAGTCATATCCTACGCGGCTCGACAACTGTGATCAGTTTACATTCCTCCTCAGGAGAAATTAAACTCACATGAAGGCTCCGGCATCATTGGATATTTAAGAAAACCTATATGCACTAAGGGAACTAAGTGAACAGACCCATAGGACCTTCCTCAGGAAAGTACTAGGAGACTGACACCTAGGAATCGTATCCTATGTGGCTCAACAACTGTGATCAGTTTACATTCCTCCTCAGGAGAAATTAAACTCACAAGCTGGCTCCAACATCACTGGATACTTGAGAAATCCTAGATAAACTAATGGAACTAAGTGAACAGACCCATAGGACCTTCCTCAGGATAGTACTAGGAGGCTGACACTTAGGAATCGTATCCTACGTGGCTCAACAACTGTGATCAGTTTACATTCCTCCTCAGGAGAAACTAAACTCACAAGTTGGCTCCAACATCATTGGATACTTAAGAAATAGGTGAGAAGAAAGAATGAAAGTCATTCATAGTGCCTTCCTCAGGAAAGTACCATAAACTCCCTTCAAACTTCAGGATCTCGAACCTCACAAAAAGATAACAAGCTCCTAGACTAAGCCTCAATCCACTGCATCCTTGCAAGCTCCAACAGGACCTCAATCAGCTCCCATCTTTGAGAAGAACCCACAGGCCACCAAACCACAAGAAACTACCTCTGAAGTTCAACCACAGTTGAACTTCAAAGTCAAAAGCCATCAAGACTTCTCCTATCCTCAAGCTCAGACTAAAACATATCAGAACATCCTACAAAAATCTATCAGAAATCTATGGGAATCCTACATGGCTCTAGTACAACATACTAAAAAATCAGGACAAAATTCAACACCAGATGAAAGAACCAAAATCAGCAAAGCAGACATATCCACAAACCACTTATTCAATATCAAAGCAATACAAAAAATGCAATTAGACTGAAAATGCATGATTAAGCTAATGTTTTTGCACTATAAAATTTTACATTGAATTACGAGTCTACAGAAAAAAGAACGGAATTATTTGACTAAACCTACTATTTTTTATGAATTTTCTAATAATATGCATGCACTAAAAAATATTAAAAAAGCAATTAAATGGAAAACATGCCAAAAATAGCAAACAAAAATAAAATGACATTTTTATTTTTATACAATTTTCTAGACATTATTATAAAGTGGTAGAAAAAAGAAGAATTAAAAAATCAATTGTTTTTATTTTGTTATGAATTTTTCAAGAACAAGAAAATAATAAAAGAAATTAAAAAAACAAAATTGAAATGAGATGGGAGGGGGTCCTAATAGCACATATACTCAGGTTGAATTTCTAAATGGGCCTGAAAGGGGGGTGCTAACAGCAAATGGGCGCAGGGCCCAATGGGAATCAGAAATCCCCTAAAGAAAATAAAAAGAAAAAAACGCAAGGGGGGGGGGGGGGGGAACGAGTGAATGGAGGGTGCGTTTCAGCAAACGCGTTTGGGCTTTGCACCCAGCCCAAACTCTAGCCAGAAACCCTAAGCAACAAAACCTTACTCCCCTTCTACAAACCCTAAACACTGTTCATCTCTCTACCCTAGCCGTCTTCAACCTTTCATCCTCCTCAGACTTTCTGCAGATCCTCGTATCTTTCTTCTCAAACTCACCTCTCACACAACTCTCTAACAAATCAAAGCCCTCAAGCTCTCTCAACACTCAAACAAATCAACGAACAAACACAATAATCTCACCATCAGTATCCTCTCACATTCACACACAAATCAAACACAAACCCTAACCAATCGCTACTCACAGTGAAATAACGTAAATCGAAGCTGTGTCATCAACATAGAAGAACATGCAGCAAGATCGGAGTGATGCGTACCTGGATGAAGCAAGAACAGGCTGAAGGATCCTTGAAGTTCGTTGAAGGAAGACGCTTGAAGATCGTGATAGATCTGATGAAGGATGCACGCCGTTGAGAAGATCTCCGGATAACTTTCTGGAAAAAAGCAAGAAAGGATCGAACGAACGGTGGATCCTCTGAAGGTGTTCTTGAGAGCGACTTGAAGATGTTGACGAACGAAGAAGGTTCAGATGGAGATCAGAAAGATTTCTGAAAAAAAATCAAAGGATGAAGGTTCCTGATTTGAAGATTCCGTGATGAGATGATGACGAACGGAGATGTTCTGGGGATTTTCTGAGTTTTCCTTGAAGAATGGTGGAGGTTGGTTTCTGGAGATTCGTATGAATTTTCCGGCGAAGTTTGATGTTTCCGGCGGGGTGATGATGAAGCTGGACGGAGGAGATCGGAGGAGAAAGGAGAAATTCTGGGTTTTGTTGCAGTTTCCGGCGAGGACGGTGGCCGGAGACGGTTAGAGTGGCCGGCGGTGTGGTGGTCACCGGCTTTGCATGCCGGTCAAGGGCGTCTCCGGTGACGCGTGTGGTGATGACAGGTGGTGAAGGGTGGGCTTGCAGGTGCAACGCGTGGCTTGCATGCACAGAGAGAGAGAGAGTGGTGGCCAGCTGGAGGGGGACGTGGCGTGAGCAGGAGAGTTTCTGAGTGTGTGGTGGGGGGCCCTCTGTGTTACGCGTGGGACCCTTCTTATAGTGACAAGTGTCACTCCTTGACTCTGGACAAAAAAAAAAACTACCAAAAAAGACTGGACTTGATTTTGGGCCTTCAAACAATGATTTCTGGGCCCACGAAAATCTGGACAAAAACCTGTACAAAAACTGAATAATAAAGAAAAACAATTAAACCTAATTATATCTAATTAAAATCAATTAACACCTAATTAGCTAATTACCCTAATCAACTCTAAAAATGATTAAAACTCTAATTAACTCTATTTAAACCAATAATACTCTAAAAAATCTAATAACCCCCTAATAAATCTCTAATAAAACTATTCTATTTATCTAAATTCTATAAAAGAGAATAAAAGAAAAACCTATTCATTTCTATATATAAAAAAAGACTATTAAATTCTATACTATTACTCTAAAACATTATATCTAAAAAACTATTAAGAAAAATCCATTAAAAGATTAAAGCTCTATTTTTTCTATTAACAAACTATTAAAAAATTTCTATTAACATAAAAGAAAAAACTATAATATTTTCTATATTATCTAAAACAATTAAAAAATCTATATAAAATCTATAAAATTCTAAAAAGAGATTTAAACTATTAAAAAAAATACAAAAACCCTATTTAAATTCCAGAAAAATCTATGAAGCCTATTTAAAATCTGCAAAAATCTATTAAACCCTAAAAAATGCAGACAAATGCAAGTGACCCCTATAAAAGAGCGCACGAGACCAGATCGAATCGAACAGAGAACCCCGGGCATCAGAATATCCCAAAATCGCTATGCAAGCTAAAAATCACCGAGGAACGCACAATTCCCCAAAAATAAGACCCTGGTGATCTGGACTGGATCTGCCATATCTGATAGACGAGAACCAGGCTGTAAACTCTGATATCCTCTGTTTGTGCACAAATATCACGCGTCTGATTTGCGAATATGAAATTAAACCACGAGTCAGATAGGAGAATCGGTTGGTCAAATTTTAGGGTGCAACACACACCATTCAAACTAGTTTATGGAAAATCATGCCACCTGTCGGTAGAATTAGAGCACAAAGCCTTCTGGGCTATTAAGACACTAAACTTCAACTACACTGCGGCAGGCGAAAAGCGTATCTTGAACCTTCATGAGTTGGAAGAGCTAAGATTAGATGCGTACGAGAATGCACGCATCTACAAAGAAAGGACCAAGAAATGGCATGACAAACGTTCAATCCGGAAGCAGTTCAGACTGGGAGACATCGTGCTCCTATTCAACTCCAGATTGAAACTATTCCCTGGATAACTAAAATCTAGGTGGTCTGAACCTTTTGAGGTCACCAAAGTCCTAAAGAGTGGAGTTGTTGAAGTCACAATTCGAATCAACGCACCGTTTATAGTAAACGGACAGCGTTTGAAACATTATAATCAAAGTGAAAACAGCGACCACGTGAGCAATATGAAATTGCTCGAGATCCCCGACTAGCTTATATCCAAGCTATCGTCAGGCTTTTGACGTTAAAGACAGCGCTGATTGGGAGGCAACCCAAAGTTTTCCTGATTTTCCTTCTAAATTTATTAAAACTATTCTTTTTATTAACTTATAATTTCTATAAATTTCTATTATCTTATTTTCCATTATCTATATTTATTTTATATTTTTCTCTTTTATCACTTTTGTTATTTTTCTTAAAATTACGATCTGAGTGAATGTGACTTTTTCCAGGATTTTAAAAGTCATTCTACTTTTCTTCCATTCTATCCGACTAACGAGTATGGCCAACATTGACGTTACGACTGTTGTGTTTAGAGGACGAGCTCAGCAGGCCAGATTCGAGGCACTGACTCAAAGAAACTTTGCTTCGACTCTGTACTACGATACACCAACCATGGACAAGCTAGGAATTCAAGATAGCATTCAGTACCTATTTTACCAATTAGGCTGGGAGCAAACCGCTCTAAAAACCCGATTTGCTACCTTCCGCGAACTGACACTCGAATTCCTTAGCTCCCTAAGTTACTTACCTGAATATGGCTTTGGATCCACTAAAGAATTAATAACCTTTAGAATGTTTGGAATAGACCAAACACACAACCGTACCACGTTAGCTACCATCCTAGGCTTCCCTAGCAATCCATTCGTGTTTACTACCATTAAAGAGGATTTTGATCTCGAATTAGACCAATTCTGGGGTTCCATCACCGGAAACTATCACCCAGAACCGAACGACATGCATAACCATGAGATATACAATCCAGCCTTCCGCTATTTCCATAGGATATTAGCCCATACCCTCTTTGGTAAGGAAGAAAACATCACAACAGTCTCAAAGGACGAGCTGTTCATCCTTTTCTGTGCTTCTCAAGGCCGCCCTGTAAATGCTGTCCCTTTTATGATGAGGGCATTTACACGCATCAATCAGGACCCGCACTCACCCATTTTAATAGGAGGCCTAGTCATCATGATCGCCCATGAAATTGGTCTGAGGTATTACCTGAACAAATCCGTCCGTTTCGGCAACCTCAGAGCAATGGACATCCAGTTCTGCTTCAACAGACGCATTCTAGGTACCTTAGGACCAGGAGCCTACGAATACCTCATAGCTGATCAACCTGTCCACCTTTTCACATTGCCCAACCATGAGCTAACCAGTATCCATAACAAAGATAATTGGCTCTATGATTGGACGAGCCTATGGGACCTCCATCACCTCACTCCACACCCCAGGCTTATATGTATGACAGTGATCAAGTCTCAGAAGCACATGAATATTTGTACTACCAAGACTATGAGTCCGAAGTAGAGATCAATCCTGAGACCCCTCCTAACTACCATAATTTTCCTGACCCCACGCCTGAACAAAACACAGATAAGCTCGACACTGTTCTGAAAACTGTAAACAACCTCAAGTTGGAAGTAACCACTGTCAAAGATGAATTAATGCAGCTTCATATGGATTTCGTTACCTTCATGGACTTGGTTAGCGACCAATTTAATTCCGTTGTTCAGCAGGTCAACAATTTGAAGAAACCAACGGAGTGATCTTCTAGTTTTTGCTTTAATTTACGTTTACTGCATTTTACATTATTCGCAATTAGTTCATTTTACAACTGTTTACTCTTCTTGGATATTGTACTACCGTACGCTCATTTTTCGATTTAATATTATTTTCATTTCAGTACTTCCATTACTTATGTTTCCTGTTCATTTTTAGTTTGTCATTATTCCATTCTAAGTCATATTACCATAGTTTCCACTGTTAAAACGCCCAACAAGCAAAATTCTGCAATTCTGCAGACTTTGCTGATGTGACGGTCGTCACACTTCCACCACGGCCGTCACACGTGTTACGACCGTCACAGACCCTTGACGGTCGTCGTGCAGAAAAACCCCCAATTCTGTTTTAAACAGAGCTGCGCCCCTCCCCTTTCCCTCTCCCCTAATTTCCCACTCTCCAATTCTCCAAACCCTATCCAAACCCTCAGAATCCCCCATAAAACACCTACCATTTTCACCCTCCCATTCACCAATCTACAGTACCCACTGCACTCCTCCGCATCCCCATTCTCTGAAATCCCATAATCTCCATCCTCTGCACTTCTCTCACAACAATGGTCGGTGCTAACCTCGAATTCAGCAACATCACCTTCCGTGAAGGAGAGACCGGTGAACGGCAGCAGACGAACTTTCTCGCATTCCATCAACGGTCGCTACAACCGACCCGGTATGCTCATCTGAATTCTCTGACGGAACTCGCAATCCTCGACGGCGTCACTTGGATGTTGCAGAGAGCCGGCATCTGGCATCTCTGCACCACTCCCCAGCCCACCTATGAGCAACTCACGCTGGAGTTTCTCAGTTCTTTCGCCTACAAAACATCATCCGATGATGCCAACCAACTCCACGGTGCCGCCTGCTTCCGGATGTTCGGCACTGAATATCAGGTCCCCCAGGACCGCATCGCCGTAATCCTGCAGTTCACCCACAGCAACGATGCTCACAGCCGTATCTCAGACCAGTTCTACCAAGAGGCCTTCCCTCTCTGGAACAGCCTGACCGGAACCACTCCAGATAGCTGGGACACGCTGAACGCCACTCATATCTATAACCCAGCTATCCGCTACTTCCACCGCATGTTGAGCAACACCGTATTCGCTCGTGACAGTAACCATAAGGTCAACTCGAAGAAGCTGTTTTTCCTCCGCTGTGTGTTCACTTCAGAGCCGGTTAACGCCGCCCCATTTCTCTTGGCTCACATTCAGGCCAACTGCAACCGCGGTGCCAAACCTTTTTACTTCGGTGGCATCGTCACATCCATCGCCATAGGCCTCGGCCTTGGCGACCGCCTCCAGACACTCCGCCAGATGCCTCCCGTATTCTTAGACACCGACCACTGCCGCGCCTTCCACCTCATCAAGGTCCGCCGTGATGGTCGCTATCATCCTGTAGTGCGTGGCCGCACTATCCAGAGCATCATCCTGCCTTCCCGCACTACCCAGATGCATCCTGAGGATAGAGCCAACTGGCTCTTCGACACCGCTGCCCCTGCTGCCCCAACACAAGACAACATCCCAGAGCCCAGGGACGAAGTTCAGGAAGAGCTCGACATAGCCGACCAGCCTGAGCCTTCACACGCAGCTGCTGCCGCTGGCCCTTCCACGCGCCGCCGCCCCCGTCCTGCCACTGATGACACATCCGCGGCCCTCCTCCGCTGCATCGAGCAACAGAACCAGATGATGCTTATGATGGAGCAGCAGAACCGCAGGGTTGCGGAATTTGAAGCTTGGCAGAGAGAGCAGACCGACCAAATCCAGCAGTCTCTGCAGATGATGCACGACATCCATTCCGGTATGGCTGACGAGATGGCGCACCTCACTGTGCGAGTCGACGGTCTCCAGGATTACATATTTCACACCGGGGCTCTGAACCTCGCCGCCCGTGATCCCCCAGCCAGAGGTCGAGGCGGAGATCGAGGACGAGGACGGGATTAATAGTATTTTTCATTTTTGCCATTTTCGTTGTTTTTTCTGTATTTCCTTTGTAGCTCCCTTTCGCATCCCTTCAAATCAGTGGGGACATTGATTGAGATAGTGTGGGAGCGGATCGTTATTTCCCATTTCATTTCCCTTTCTCATGTTATTTCCCATTGTACTTGTTTTTTCAAATTTAAAGAAATGTTAACTTTCGGTTTCGGCAAATAAGCGCTTATATATATATATATATATATATATATATATATATATATATATATATATATATATATATATATATATATATATATATATATATATATATATATATATATATATATATATATATATATATATATATATATATATATATATATATATATATATATATATATATATATATATATATATATATATATATATATATATATATATATTTATCTCCGTTACGTAAACTCCCCGCGTTTCATATGACTGTACAAAGAAATCTTTAAGCATCACGAGGACACGCCAAAGTTCAATCAAGTATGGAAATCCCGAGAAGAAAATTTTTACAACTCCATTACCGTCCTGACACCTTAGACCTCCAGTTTATGCGAGTCTGTTTCACTACCTACACGTACCGAAGTTTCAAGCTCCTACTCAAACGTAGCCCCCAGTAGTTTATACAAGCAGTCAGCACCATCCTAAATGCTTCTAAGCGATGAAACCGATGCAAATAAGTGTGTGTGATCTCTAACTCAAAATGAAAAAAAAAATCATGAAGAAAAAAGGGCCATATAGCATGAGTATAGAGACATGTTCCTTCTAAGTTAGGTGCTCCTCACCCGAGCACTTAGCCCAACGGTACAGAAAGTCTTTGGAAATCAATAGCATAAGCTTATGTGCAAAGAAGAATCGAAATAGAAAAGAGATCATAGCCACTAACAGGTTGACTTGCCATGAAAGTATACGGATAACGGGCTTAATGTGACTGCACCAGAACAAACCGGGTAAAACTTGTTGCAAGGAACTTGACGCCAAGCTGCAGTAGCATGATTGGAACTGGCTTGCATAAAAAGGAGGCCTTCGAAGACTAACAACTCAGTGTCACCACCGTATGTGTGTTGTTTCGATTTTTGTCTTGGACTTCCTAACTTGTAATTTGAGAAAAACCTCTCGGAAGGGAGGAGCGTGCCGCGTGTTTGCCACACTTTTTTAACTTTTACTTGAGGAAAAGTAAAGATTCAAGTTTAGGGGAGTTTGATAACGCAAAAATATATCTATAAAATGACGTATGTTTTAACTAATGTTTGACCGATTTCACCCCGAATTCGGGGCATTCCATGCTATTTGTCTAAGTATTATGCAAGTATTCAAAGAACATGTCCAAACAAAGCAATATGAAGTAAAGGAGCAAAAACAAGTGGAAAATGGATGAAAAACCAAGTGAAAGCCAGCAGAAACAAGCCTGACTGATGTGACGACCGTCACACAGCTGTTATGACCGTCATGCGTGTGACGACCGTCACGAAGCCATGACGACCGTCATGCAGCCAGAACGTGGCAGAATGAAATCACGTGCAAATTTCCCCCTCAAAGACCAAAAGTGTGGCCACTAACTCCTATTTTTCTGCCTCAAACCCACTTCCTGAAGGAATAACCGTTAGATACTCTCCCTCTATAAAAGGAAGAGGTTGGGACCTGAAAAAGGGAGCTGAATTCAAGACAACGAAGTGCTGCCAATTCGTCTTCAGAGCAACCTTTCCATTATTCTATTCTTATTTGTTTCTCTTTTCCTTCTCTGCATTCTTTGATATTATTGTAATTTCTATTTTCATTGTACGATCAATTGGCACCAAGACCAGAATCCTGCCAACATTTGTGGAGGATCTGCCCAAAGGTCAATTGGAATATTTTACAGGTTTTAAATTTTAATCGTAATTTCAGTTTTCATTATGATGCATGTTATTAATTATTTTTTTTATTTATGTATTACCATTTCTATTTCCATGTCTAGCTAAACTACTGTAATCGATATGTAATAATAATTCAGACGGAATTTGATAATAATTGGCGTAGTTTTTCTCTTTTCAAAAACTTAGTTATGGTTTTAGTTTTTAATCAAAATTCTAAATAAATCTTTGTCACGACAGTGAGAAGCTATTTACGGTGGTTTTGCCACGACAGTGGGAAACCATATTAAGGTACGAACCAACAAGCGACAGCTGAGGTAAGACCAGATAGTAAAAACTAGGCATTCGATTTAAAAACAGCGAAAGCGCTTTAAAAAGGATTAGAACTTAGAGATTTTCAAAAGGTAACTTTAACCCCGAACGGGATAGCGAAAGCATACGTTCCGCCTTAGAGTTGCGACTAGCGTCAACAACCATCGTGAGACAAAGGTCTTTAAATCACTATTTTCTTCTTAAACTAAGTTTGAAAACATTTAATACGCCAATAAGTTGTCAAATCCCCGAAGAACAAAATTATTGCATATCGATTCATAAATTCATATCTTAATTAAAACCTTAGTTCCCTTTAGTTTACGCATTTATTCTGCCATTATTCAACTTGAAACCAAACCGACCTAGCTAAACACCGTAACACCCGATAACACTAGATTGATTACGAGTCCCTGTGGGATCGATATCTATTATTACTACGCGATAGACTATGCATTTGCAGTTAGATTTGTTAGACATAGAAAGTCGCGATCAATTTGCATCTTACCTAAGATCGGAAATTGCACGAATCTTGAATGTCATTAGTATTCACTTTTTTCTTGGTTGAATTCAACTTATTTCTTTGGTTTTACATTTGTCAGGAAGTACAGATGTGTGGCACTCCTATGCTAGTAAGGGTGGCCATAAGCTTTATGAATTCTTGGTGGTTTAGGGTTCTCACAGTGGTGAGAACCCTGTACGGTGGTGTTTTTGGTGAGGAGAGAGAAATCTTACGTGAGGTAAGAAACTCTGTATTATTAGGGTATTTCACGCGTATTCAGAATATCCCTCTTTGATTCTCAGGTTGAGGTATTTATAGATGATAATCATCGATCTAGTAATGGTAGTGGATCGTTGAATCCCTATTCCTAGGGAGACATGGATTAATATCTTGACTTCTATTGTACACTATATTTGACCAAGACATGTCATTTCCCACATTTCCCCATATTAGGCGAGTGAGAGTGTCATGGGTGGTGTCATCCCTCTTACATGCTATAGGTTTTTATCGTTTCTTGTAGACAACATGGACTTCTCGCCCTTTGTGGGCTTAATAAATATATCACTACACAATTGTCGCTACTGCGAAAAAGGGTCGGCAAAGATAAAAGAGTCGCCATCGTTCGTTATTTATCCTAAAAAGAGGGAAAGGAAAAGATCAGAGAAAACCTACACAAACGGGAGAAGACAGGTCATCGCAACCAAATCTTGGGTTCGGGAGTCGGTTATGCAAGGGGAAGGTATTAGCACCCCTCACGTCCGTTGTACTCAATGGGATCCACGCTTGTTATCTATCTAAAGGGTGTTTACTATCTAACTACAGGCCACAGAAAAAGAAAAAAAAAGAGAGACTCGATAGAGCATCACCGCTCTATGCCTATGTATTCCCTCGTGCAATGGGAAAGTCAGAGTCAGCGTAGTTTGGAAAACTACGGGTGGAGGTGGGGAAGGTTGCTCGCCAAGACATCGTCGTCTTGTGCCTACGTATCCTCATCTGTTATGAGAAATCAGAGCAAACGTAGTTCGGGCTAACAAGACCACAGGTTGGTTCAAATGTTTTACCCGAGTAAGGTTAAATCTTAGTTCTAGCAGTTAGGTGTATGCAGCTCGACCATTGGAGACTTAGGCGTTACCTGTTTGTGGTAGAATCAAGAGTTAACAACACTCATTTATGAAAATGGTTTTCCATTAATCCCGAAGGATAAAAAGATTTGAAGTTTGTTTTTGATCCTTTTATGAAGAACAAGTGAATTGAGTTGTGTTTGTAATTCATGTTGCACTAAAGACTATGACTTAGGAGCGAATGCGTCGCATATCGTCCAAAGGACATACGCTAAACACTCTAGACAATTGAGAGGAGGCCCCCCAATCATCATTTCTCAAACTCTTATGGTTCGTAGCGTACAATATTCATTATCCTTTATTATGTGTTTTGAAAGAGTTTTGAGATGAGAAGAGAGAGACACACTCTAAAATTGAGACTAAACTCAACCTAATGTTCTCATGCAAAGTACACCTATGATTGGGATGAAAAGGGATACTACCCTAATGTTATCATGCATGGGTTCAAACCTAATGTCTATCATAATCCATATTGAACAAGAAGGATTAAAAGTCCTAAGGGAACATGGCAAAGGAAGACAAAAGAAGAAGAAGAAGAAAGCATAAGAGAAAGAAAGAAAGGATGCAAACATACAATGCAAAACAAATATGAAGACGAAGGAAAAAGGTGTGGGGAAGCAACCACCACAAGCACATCTCAACCTCTTAAATGCAAACAAGAATATGCAAAACAAAAAAGAAAAGCAGACCAAAGAACTTAAACAAGTTCAAGCCAAAAGTGAGATGAAATGGGAGAAATCAAATTCCTACAACCATTTGTACATCAATCACTAACCAAAGGCAATGTAAGAAAGCAAAAGGAGAATACATGATCAAGATAAGGATGGGAGAATGGGCTAGGGAAGCAAGCAATGCAAATAAGAAACTCAACCATAAACATCACCATGATCATGTAAGAGCAAACACCAAAAGAAAGTTCTTAAAGTGGCATCTCATCTAAGTCAAATTCAAAGTGAAAATCAAAGCACCAAATCAACTTAGATGGGTTCCCAAGGTCCTATGATAGAGGTGAGAATAAGAGAAGAGAGCGCACAAATGAAAGGAGAAAAGGAAACAAGACAAGTTACACCATAGGGCAAGGTAGAGAACCAAAGTCCAAAACACTTTCAACATTCAACATCAAATGGAATACCCTAGTTAGGAGTAACTTGCAACATAATCCAAGCAAATGTAAGACCTATAAATTTGCAACCAGCCACTTAAACATGTTAGGAATGTGAATCAAGAGGATTTGGAAGCATATGGGATCCACAAGGGTCATTTCCCATCTAAACTAGGTCAAGTAGTATGTGTGAACCATCTTTAGGGGTAGCTAGACTTGCAAGGTACTCCAAAAATAGGAAAATGATTCAAATAAATCAAAATAAAAGGCACAAAGCTCATAAAGATGTTGGCAACCAGAGGCCAAAAGTACAAAACAAAAGTCCTATCAAAGCATCATCAAAGGAATTGATCCACTAGGGTGCTCCACTTTGAAGGAGGGTTGTCGAGGGTCAAACAAAAAGGAATGAAAGTCAACCAAAAGAAAGTCAAACCAGGGCCAAAATCATCCTCTAAGACACTTCAACTCATCATTTAAATGAGGAAAAAGTCTCACTCATTGGTGGTTTCAATTAGGTCAAGAACCAAGCAAGAACACAAAGGAACACGTGAAAAAACAATTTAAAAATACCTCCAATCATAAAATTCAATTTTAATTGAAAAATAAATGGAAAATGGAATTAAAAATTATCAAAAATTAAATAACACATTTAAGTGTCAGAAAATATTTTTGGTTGAATCTTATCATGATTGGAGCTATTTTTAATTAATCAAAATCAAAACAGAAAAGAAAACAAAACAAATAAACCAAAAAGGTGCAAATAGCAAATAAATGCGTTCAAATCACTGGGTTGGTCCAAAGGAGAGGTGCAATTAGCATCAAAAGCCCAATACCACACATAAATACACAATGTTGCGTTTCATTAATTGACGTGGAAGTCAATTTCCATGCAAGCAAAGTCACACAAATGAGAGAGAGCCACGCATCCAAGTCAAAGAGTCAGAGGGAGTCCACCTCAGATCTGAGGTTTAAAACCAGACGCCGGAGCCCTAGCTCCGTTCGTCTTCTCCGGCGAGCTGGCCGGAGATCAGATGACCTCAACCTTCACCAAACTTAGCAAATTTTACATCAAATTAAAGCTGAAGTAACACACATTCCAAATCCAATGTTCATTTGTTTTAAACATGTGTAAGTAATGAGAATCAAACGGTTGAATTTTGGAAGATGCATCTGAAAACTTCACCAAACATCACAATTATGCATTCAAACATTGCCTACACGAGGTAAGGCTTCAGATGCAGCCAACATGATCTTAATTCAAGCTCTAGAATGAGATAAATTGGAAGGAGAAAGTTACCTAACGGAGACACTTCGTTGGCGCTTCAATTGATAGTTAGCTTGCCCCAAAATGTGCAGATCCGCTCCACTTAGCTCAAGGAAGAAGAAGCTTGATTCAATTGGAGCTGAATTGCCTTAGATCTGGATTCACGATTTTGAAATTTCTCTCCAATTTCCAAAACTGAACTTGCTCTTCCCTCCATGAAATTTCCCTTCTGAGAGCTCTATTTTCATCTTGAACTTTTATATGATGGATATGTGAGTGAATTGGAGGCCCATGAGGATTGGTTTAGCTGAATTTGCAAAATGCCCAAAACTTGTGATTCCTTCATGCACACGTGGAAACCAACACATACACACTTGAATTCCATTTGATTTCGCAACTGATACTTTGAATTCTTCATTAGGAATGGAATTGGGCTTTGATGTGGTCCAATTAACAAGTTTGGAGATGAAACTTTCTTGTGAAGTAAGCCTTATTTCCACGTGATTTTGCTAGCATGAACCAAATTAAACTTGTGCATTTTTCTTATTGGAGTATTGTGAACAAAAATGAATACAAACATGGCATGAAAGAGTCCTAAAACCAATTCAATTGAAATCACCTTTTAATATCCATTTTCACTTGAAATTTCTTCACCAATGTCCATAATCATGCATAATTCACACCAATCCTGAGTTTCATGATGAAATTGAGGTAATTTGGGACAACTTTCATGTTGGTTGAAGTTTCATTTGAAGTACTTAAGGGCATGAAAATGACCTATAATGAAAATGACCTATAATTAAAGTTTTCCAAAATACCCTTGCCTTGCAAGCTTCATAACTTGAGTTTCACAAATCCAATCAAGGACTTCTAAGACTTTCTAGAAATATACGATCATGAGGAACAACTTTCATGTTAACTTAAAGTTGAGGAGAAACTTGATTCTAGGTCAAAAGTGCCTTGGAAGTTGGTTGACTTTTGTTGACCAAAAATATGTTCATCTAAGGACCCCTAACTTGTTGGCATCATAACTTGAGTTCTACAAACCCAATGGATGAGTTCTAGTACTCAAAAGAAAGCTTAGAACATGCCCTATAGGTCTCGTGTTTGCATCAAAATGATACTGAACTTGTATCTTGATGTAACTTGTCCTTGAAGTTAGCTCCTAAAGAAGGGGATTTTACACATACAACCTTGGAAACCCTAATTTAGTAACTTCTCAAACTCTTGATTCTTCTTAATTTGATCTTGAAATAACATCTTAGATGTCTCAACACAACTTACCATGACTCCAATGACTTAGAACTAATTCTTAAACTCCTTGAAATCCATAGTGGAATCTAAGTCTCTCATGCAAGAATTTAAGTTAAGTATGTCTGACGAGACTCTTAGTCCCTCAGGCGAGACTTTAAGTTAAACCTGGTTGACGTGACTCTTAATCCTTAAGGAGATACTTTAAATTAAGCTTTTCCGACGAGACTCTTAGTCCTTCATGTGAGGCGTTTAGATGAGTCTATCTGATGAAACTTTAACTTGAAGCCTATCTGAGGAGACTCTTATTCCCTTAGGAGAGACTTTAAGTTAATCATGTCTAACAAGACTCTTAGTCCCTCATACGAGGCATTATATGACTCTCAAGGTAGTCTTCAGATGAGTCCCTCATGCGAGTCTTTAATTTAACCCTCTCCAGCCAGACTTCTGTCAAGTTCCTCGAGCGATACTTTAAGTTTAAACTTGTCTATAAAGACTCTTAGTCCCTCATACGAGACTTTACGTTAATCCTGTATAACGAGACTCTTAGTTCCTTAGGCGAGGCATTTAGATGAGTTTGTCTAATGAGACTCTAATTTGAGTCTCTCATACGAGACTTTAAGTTTAAGCTTATTTAACGAGACTCTAAGTCCCTCAGTATAAACTTTAAGTTAAGCATTTGTTGTTGCGGTAAGCAACAAGAAAAAGTAAGCATTTATTTTATCATATCCATAGGGATTGGTTTGATATCAATGTCTTTCAATAGTTACTATGATTTTAAGCTTGTTGTTCAGAGGGTTCTTGAAAGTATAAAGCTACAAAATGTAAAATGGGAGACAGGAAAATAAAGCTTTAAAGAGGTGATAACTTGTCAAGATTGAATTTCATCCACCGTTAGAATATATAATTTACAAATCAGTTATGCACAATCTAAACATTTATCAATATCATCATTTATATCTCATAACAAAGTTCATGTCTAAAATTCCATTGAGAGTTCAACTGTATTGTCTAATCGACGATCTCTCAGCCTATTGAGCAATACCATAACATTAAGATTGGATACTCAAGTGAGTGTTAAATCTAAATCTATGTCTAGGGTTTAGCGTCTAATAGGTGATTATCTTAGATCAAGATTCAAAGAGTATTTCTCAATAACAGTTCAAATCAATATGTAAACAGTGAAACAAGGATAACATCAATATAGATTCATAAATAGATTGTACATAACGCCATGATTAATAAAAATACATACTATTACAATGAACTTACATCCAATCCTAATAAGTAATGGATTTAGCTACCCATGGCAGCTATATACAAAAAGAAGAATGAAGATGAATAGGCATCTACCGTAATTTCTCAATGATAGAAGCGAAACCAACTCCGAATCTTCAAGAAGCACCCTATCTTGTTGTTTTTTAAGCTTCCCCCTCAAAAAATGGTGTCTAAGAGTGTGAAAGATTGAGTGAGCCCCTAAAAAAATCTGATTTGGCTTATTTATATGAATTTTGGGATTTTCCTGTCTCGCCTAGCAAACAAGGTTTTGCTCGACAAAAATAACTTTTTGGCAATTCTAACTGTCTGCTGATCATCAAACCGCCCTTCTCAAAATATCTAATTTCGCCCAGCAAACTCAAGGTATCAGACCTTCTTCGGGAGACCATGACCACGTTTTACCACTACAAATGTTTCGCTTGTGCTCGTCGGGCGAGCTCGCTTTTCCTTCACCAAGTCTCACTGGACGAGCATGTTTAATTTCCCCCTTCTTGGCTTTGTTCCTTCTTCTTTGCTTTGTGCCTTTTTCTTTGGTTTCTAACAACACTTTCTGGGTAATAACACACATATAAAGGATACCAAATCCAATTGCAACTTATATAACATTATAAGAAAATTCGGGGAAATAACTGATGGAAAATGCAAAATAGAGTCGAAAATGGCAAGTTTTTTAATGTGAAAAATTAGTCATGATTGGCACTTATCAAACTCTCCCCAACTTAAAACTTTGTTTATCCTCAAACAAAAGTCAACCAAACCTAAAGAAACAAGATCAACTATCAAGAAATCATGATCAAATATGTTTTGAGAAAATAAGACAAATGCATGATTCAAATTGCAAAAGTACAAGCAAAGTGATGCTTACCACTATACTACAATGACACCATGATCATGAAACTAATATTAAGCATAAAACACATGTCAAAATTTCTAAAGCAATCTATTTTGAAAAATGAATCACACCTAACACACAACTTCATTAATGGATGAAGACAAACATGAGGGACTTGACTCACACCCAAAAATCTTGCCAACATCTTGATTAAATTATGCACTCATCCAAAAAAATTCATATGGAAAGCATAAAAACACAAATTACAAGCGGCCTTAGAGGCTAAAGTGGAAAATGTGGTTGTTGAAGCCAACCAAGAATCATACAAAGGAGGTCCTGGTAAGGACTTCGATCCAGAACCACCCGATAAGGTTTAGGAAAATCAACAAGGCCGGAGGCTCGATGCCATCTATGATGACGAGCCTTTAGGTTTCGAAAAGGATCCGTGGGCATCCAATATCAAGATTCTAATGCAAGATCCACTTGAAGAAATCGATCTAGGAGAGGGGGAAACAAGGGGCCAACGTACATATGTGTCAACATCAGCCCACAACTCAAGGTCGAAGTAATCCAACTATTGAAAGAGTTTAAAGACTGTTTCGTGTGGGAGTACGATGAGATTCCTGGTTTAAACAGAGATCTAGTCGAATTGAAGTTGCCAATCAAGCATGGGAAGAAGCCCATCAAGCAGAATCCAGGGTGTTTGCATTGACAATTCTCTCGAACATCAAAGAGGAGGTTGAAAGGCTTCTCTGATGTAATTCATCCGTACAGCCGGGTATGTCGAATGGTTAGCAAGTATTGTGCCTAATATTAAAAAGAATGGTTCTTTGAAGGTATGCATAGACTTTAGAGATTTAAATGCTGCAACCCTAAAGGATGAATATTCAATGCTTGTGGCAGAGATGTTAGTCGATTCTGCCTCAGGCCACGAATACCTTAGTATGCTTGATGGGTATTCGGGATATAACTAAATTTTCATTGCTGAAGAAGATGTCCTAAAGACATCATTTTAATGTCCTGGGGCCTTAGACACTTACGAATGGATAGTGATGCCTTTTGGTTTAAAGAATGATGGGGAAACATATCAAAGGGCAATGAATTTGATCTTCCATGATTATATAGAAACTTTTATGAAAATATACATTGATGATATTGTTATTAAGTCTATTTCAGGGAAAAATCATATCTACCACGATAATCTTTCGAAAGAATGAGAAGACATGGTCTAAAAATGAATAATCTCAAATGTGCTTTCTGTGTGCAGGCGGGAGATTTCTTAGGCTTTGTGGTCCACAAAAAAGGAATCGAAATAAACCAGAATAAGACCAAGGCCATAATGGAGGCAAAAGTGTGATGGAAAATCCTCATATACCATACATATGTGTGTTTCGATGATGTCAAAACGCAATCATGGAAGAATCGGTTTTTGGCTCTACCACCATAAGGCAAATGCATATCACATCTCTCATATCTCTCTTATGTGCATATCATGTCAATCTAACTGGCTATATTGAGTCCAACATATTTGGTAGATCATGGGATGTGTCTAGAAGTTTCGATATCATAAAAATAAGCATTTTTGCAAAATAACAGGGTTTGAGTCTACCACTCCAGGGTTCCGGTCGACTCATAGAAGGTGCCTAGAAAGTGAAATTTCCACTGGTTGGCGCACGCCGACCTATGGTCGACTCATACTGATGAAAATTTCTGATTGCCTAAAACTGTAGACTATGCGTCGATGCATAGTCCTAGTATGGTCGACTGCTCGCTTCATTTTCTGCATAATTTGAAGTCTTTCCACTTATTTTGAAAAGTGGTTGTGTCTGTTATGTTTGGGTTACTATAAATAGTTTTTTGCTCATTCTTCAAAGATAACAATTGAAACATTGAGTCAATTGCAATAAACAAGAAAAGTGAAATAGGTGCCACTAGTTCTCATCATCTTCATCTTCAACATTTCATACCACAACAACTACACACAATAATTCTTGTTGTGCATTATGGATTGTTCAAGGTGATAACGTCTGAAGCCGTTGATTGGGAATCTGGTTCGGGTTGAGTTTTTGGAAGGTTTTTCTTGAATAAAAACTTGAGGGTTTTGTCCTCCAAGATTCGTCGAATTTGAGGGTTTTTAGTACGAATCTTCTCAACAAACATTCAGTCGAGCGAAGGTGATTGAGGAGCGGCGGATTCCGTCAATCTAGTAGCAGTAATCGGTGAGGTGTGAAGGAGAGGTTCGAGTTTGATTAGTTTGTGTTTGAGATCAGCCGGGCTGGGGTTTGAAGAACGCAAGGTTATTCAACAAAGGGGCTGTAATCGGAGGTCTATCCACAACAATTAAACAACTTGATTCAACTCTTATCAAGGAACAAGAAGAGAAAGCATCACCAACAACAAGAGAGTTTGTCTGTATATTTTGCTTGTCTATTCTTGTATAAACGTTTCAACTACAACAGGTGATATCTATATTATATCGAGCTCAATTCTATTGTTATAATTGAGGGCAGACGTACCCCAAAGCGAGGACGGCGGGGGAACTGCCTCAATAAATCTTTGTCCCTTTTATTTTCTGCACTTTCATTTTTGCTTGATAATTGAGTAATTTTAGTACAAACAATTTCATCAAAATTAGTATTGGTTTGAGTAAGTGTTGAACATTGTTTTTAACTCTAGTACAATAGTTTATTGTACAAGGAAGCTAGAGCTACTTACTCAAGGAAAAAACTCACTTGGAGTGTTTTGCACACCAAGTGTTTGATAAATTGCTTGAACCAAAATTATCTAGTGTTGTCCATATAATTTGTTGACATTGTGTGGCATTGGAACTAGTCATACCAATTAGTGATATTAATCGATTGATAGGGTGACTAACATGGTGATTCTATTTATTCATTATCATATCCATAGGCTAGACGCATATCTGGTCTTCTAATAACGGTTCGTTATTATCGCTACTGCGAAAAAAGCCGGCGGAAGGCAGAAGAGTCGCCATCGTTCATTATTTATCCCAAAGAGAGGGAAAGGAAACGATTAGAGAAAACCTACGAAAAAGGAGAAGACAGGTCATCGCAACCAAATCTTGGGTTCGGGAGTCGGTTACGCAAGGGGAATGTATGAGAACCCCTCACGTCCATTGTACTCAACAGTATCCACACTTGTTATCTATCTAAAAGGGTGTTAAACTATCTAAGCTACAGGCTCACAGAACAAAAGAAAAGAAAAGAGAGACTCGATAGAGCATCGCCACTCCATGCCTACGTACTCCCTCGTGCAATGGGAAAGTCAGAGTCAACTTAGTTCGAAAAACTACGGGTAAAGGTGGGGAAGGTTGCTCGCCAAGACATCGCCATCTTGTGCCTACGTATCCTCATCTGGTATGAGATATCAGATCAAACATGTGAAATCAAGATTCTCAGAGATCAACACATGTTTTGATGAAGACAAATCACTCAAGAAGGCAAAGATGATCAACCATCAAGCATCAGGATAAAGACGCAACTTTAAGGATGTTTTCCTTAGAAGGTATAATGAGAACTTCCATTAAGTATTTAAGTCCTAATTGCTCAAATCACTAAAAACCTTTCACATGACTTGTTACACTTACACAAGATTTTTAAAACAGAATTTTTCTAAGTTTTTCAAAGTGCAATCGATTGCACTCTTAGAGTAATCGATTGCATAATCAATTTTTTAACTATTTTTGATTCTGTTTCAGTAAGCAATCGATTGCTGCCTTGGTGCAATCGATTGCATGCTTAAAAATTTCTCATATTTTCACTTCAGTTTTGAAGTGCAATTGATTGGTCCAAAGGTGCAATCGATTGCTCTATTGAAAATTTGAATTTTCAAGTGTTTTGTGAAGGTGCAATTGATTGGTCCCTTTGTGCAATCGATTGCTCACTGAACGTTTTTGAAAAATCTCTCTGAAAAATTACATCTCTTCAATCAAATTTATGTGGAATGTTTCCTTTGAAACATGACAATTGTTCATCAATTTTTCTGAGGAATTGCATGATTTTCTCAAGAGGTATTTGTGTAATATAAATACCTAGTTTTTCAAAATTCAAAAACACCCTAACTCTAACTTTTTCAAATCTCTTTCAATCAAAAACTCTTGAACATATTTTTAGAAACAATTTTCACAAAGAATTTTCTACATCAATTTCATATCCTTTGAAAAGAAAATTCTTGAGCATTAAGTCTTAGATACTTGTGGAAATTCCCATTGAAAGAGAAGATCAATTTCATCATTGATAATCAACTGCATACATTGTTACAAATCTTACAAAAATCAAATTGTATTTATTTTCCCCTTGTTGTTCAGGATTGTTGAAAGCAAGTGTGTGCATTAGAGAGGATTATTCTCATTGCACTTAGTGTTCAGATCTTAAAGGTGTTTAAGAGCCTTTGATCTTCCTATAGGTTAGAAAGAAAGTTGTACACTGATCCTAACTATAGTGAAATCTCTTTCGAGTCGAAAGGGGAGTGGAGTACCCTCGGAGTGTGAGGGGAACCACTATAATTTCCTGTGTATCTTTTACTTTCTGCCTTTATAAGCTTTTATATCATCAGTCCACTAAAAAGAAAGTAACATAACCCTCTTAAAACCAGAAAATTTCAAAAGAACCTAATTCACCCCCCCCCCTCTTAGGCGTATTACTTACTTACAATTGGCATCAGAGCAGGTTTAGGTAACTTGTTCCTATTCGATTCAGCATGGCTTCCGCAAATAACAAAGGTGTATTCAAAGACGGTGGTAGTAGCAACAAGCCTCCACTATTTTGTGGTGAATATTTTGATTTCTGGAAAATTCGTATGAAGGCTCACTTAGAAGCACAAGGAGATGAAATATGGGATGCTGTTCAAAATGGTATGTTTGTTCCTACAACGGTTGTTAACGGTGTAGGATCAACAAAGCCCAAAACCACCTAGGATGACGATGATAAGAAAAAGGTCCTCTATGACAAAAAGGCAATCAATCTTCTACAAAGTGCACTAAGTATGGACGAATTCTTTCGCATCTCAACATGTACAACAACAAAGGAAATCTGGGACATTTTTGTGGAAACACATGAAGGAACCATTGAAGTTAAAAGGTCAAGGTTGAACACGTTGAGTCAAGAATACGAGTTATTCAGAATGCAGCCAGGAGAATCAATTCTTGATTTGCAGAAAAGATTCGTGCACTTGACAAATCATCTTATAGCACTCGGTAAGATACTAACTAATGATGAATTAAATATTAAAGTGCTTAGATCCTTGTCCAGAGAATGCCAGCCTAAGGTGACAACAATTTCTGAAAAGAAAAGCCTAGCCACGATGACATCCGCCACATTGTTCGGAAAACTTCAAGAATATGAAACAGAACTTGGGCGGTTGGAGAAACATGAGAACCAAGAGAAGAAATCTAAAAGCATCGTATTAAAGGATGATTTCAAAGAAGTAGAAAAAGCAGACGATCCGGTTGAAGATGACAACTTCATGCTTCTTGTAAAAAGGTTAGGAAAATATTTTGGTTCTAAAAATAATATTGGAAATTCTGACTATATGAAAAGGAAGAAGTTTTCAAAAAGCAAAGAAAAAGAGGCGTCAACATCCACACAAGATGTCAAATGCTATGAATGTGGAAAATTAGGACACATCAAACCAAATTATCCTAAACTCTCCAAGAACGATGTCTATAAAAGCAAGAAGGGATTCAAGAAAAATAAAGCATATGTAGCATGGGAAGATAACAAGATAAGCTCTTCATCAGAATCAGATAGTGATCAAAGCGTAAATCTAGCATTAATGGCCTCACATCATTCTGATAATGAAGATGACAAGGTTAATAATAATTTTTTAATTTATGATGATGATGCTCAAGGGGAAATTGATGAACTCCTGAGTGAATGCAAAATTCTGTACAAAATTATTTCATCACAAAAGAATCAAATTTCAACTTTAGAAGAAAAAATTGAAACAATGGAAAAGAATTTCAAAAATGAAAAACAGAAATTGATTAGTGATCAAAAACAGAATCTTGCATGCACAAAGTGTGAGTCACTTTCTTTTCAAATTGTCCAATTAAAAAGAGTTCTTGAAAGGTATGAAAAAGGACAAATTGGATTAGAGGCTGTTATTAGCCAACAAAGATTTTCAAATGATAAAAGTGAACTTGGTTACTCAAAATTTTCTAAACCAAGTTCCAACAAAACCATCTTTGTTAAAGCTAGTGAACAACTTCCAAAAGAGAAAGTGGTCAAGCCTAAAGTGGTTCATCAATATCCCAAGAAGAAGGTTGTTAATAAGAAAAAACCTTATCCTTCTAGATACAAGAGTAATTTTGGGCCCACTTGTTTTTATTGTGGTATCAAAGGCCATACACCTAATGCCTGTTATGTTAGAAACTTTAGTGTTGCAAAGGGGCATTATGTGTGGGTCAAGAAAGGCACTAACTATGAAGGACCCAAGGCAAGTTGGGTACCTAATGAAACTTAATTTTTTTTTTGTAGGTATGCTTGAAGACCTCCTCATATCAGTGGTATCTTGATAGTGGGTGTTCAAGGCACATGACGGGTGACATTACCAAATTTTCACATCTAACACTTAAGGCCAAAGGATTCGTAACCTATGGTGATAACAACAAAGGAAAGATCCTTGGCGTAGGCAGCATTGGTGAACCACCTTTTACAACCATAGAAGATGTCCTTTATGTAGAAGGCCTAAAGCATAACCTACTTAGCATTAGTCAGTTTTCTGACAAAGGTTTCAGAGTCAACTTCACTGAAGATGAATGCTTGATAGAAAACGAAGTCACTTCTGAGGTAATGTTAAAAGGTAATAGAACCAACAATATTTTTATGATTTTCGTTGATAACTTATATTTGAAGGTTAAGTGTCTTATGGCAAATAACAACGACTCTTGGTTATAGCACAAAAGATTTGCTCACATTCATATGGAGCATCTGAATAAATTGATCAAACATGACTTAGTTGTTGGTCTTCCAAAGATCAAATTCATCAAAGATAGATTGTGTGGCGCATGCCAAAAAGGGAAACAGACCAAATCATCTTTCACATCCAAGAATGTGGTGTCCACAACTATGCCACTGCAATTGCTACACATGGATCTCTTCGGACCATCAAGAACAAAATTTTTTGGAGGTAATGTTTATGCATTAGTAATTGTTGATGACTTCTCTAGATATACATGGACGTTCTTCTTAGTGCAGAAAAGTGAAGCTTTCAAGGCATTCAAGAAGTACGCAAAACAGATTCAGAATGAGAAGTCACTTTCAATTGTCTCCATTAGAAGTGACCATGGTGGAGAATTCTAGAACACTCTATTTGAAGAATTCTACGAGGAAAATGGAATCTCACACAATTTCTCTGCACTAAGAACTCCACAGCAAAATGGTGTCATAGAAAGAAAGAATCGGTCGTTGGTAGAACTTGCAAGAACAATGCTTAGTGATTCAAACCTTCCTAAATATTTTTAGGCAGATGCAGTAAGCACAGTGTGTTTTGTAAGTAATCGTGTGAACATCAGACCAATTCTCAAGAAAACCCCGTTTGAACTGTTCAAAGGAAGAAAACCAAACATATCCTTCTTCCACATATTCGGGTGTAAATGTTTTGTATTGAACAATGACAAAGATAATCTCGGTAAGTTTGACGAGATATCCGATGAAGGTATTTTTATCGACTATTCTCTCTCAAGTAAGGCTTTTAGATCTTTTAACAAAAGAACTTTAACTATTGAAGAATCTATGCATGTTTCTTTTGATGAATTTAACCCCTCAAAGAAGGATGATATTATTGTTAATGATGATGATGATGTAGTAGAAACCTCTCAAGAAAACACTATCAAAGATATTACAAGTGATCAACCAAAACAGGGGCAAGAGGATTCACATCAAAATGAACAACACAATGATCTACCTAAAGAATGGAGAACTCATAGAGATCACCCGATCGATAAAGTCATTGGTGATATCAGTCAAGGTGTTACAACAAGATTAAATCTCAAGGATGCTTCTCTTAACATTGCATTTGTTTCGCAAATTGAACCGGCCAAAATTGATGAAGCCTTAGGCGATGATCAATGGATAATATCTATGCAAGAAGAATTGAACCAGTTTGAAAGAAATCAAGTTTGGAATCTTGTCCCTAGGCCGAACAACAAGCATATCATTGGAACAAGATGGGTCTTCAAGAACAAACTCGATGAAAATGGTATTATAGTTCGAAACAAAGCAAGATTGGCCGCCCAAGGATACAACCAAGAAGAAGGAATTGATTTTGACAAGACATTCGCTCCGGTTGCAAGGTTGGAAGCAATTAAACTGTTGTTAGCTTATGCACGTTCCATGAATTTTCAGCTTTTCCAAATGGACGTCAAAAGCGCATTCTTGAATGGATTCATAAATGAAGAAGTGTATGTCAAGCAACCCCCTGGTTTTGAAGATTACAAATATCCATCTCACATCTTCAAATTAAAGAAAGCTCTCTATGGATTGAAACAAGCACCAAGAGTATGGTATGATCGACTCAGCAATTTCTTATGTGACAAAGGATTTGAAAAGGGAAAGGTAGACAAAAACTTGTTCATCAAGAAAATAAAAGAAGATACTCTCTTGGTATAAGTATATGTTGATGATATAATCTTCGGTTCAACCAACACCAAGTTATGTGAAGAATTCTCATCCATGATGCAAGGAGAATTTGAAATGTCTATGATGGGAAAAATGAACTACTTTCTTAGACTTCAGATCAAGCAACTCGAGAATGGGATCTTTATCAATCAATCAAAGTACTGCAAAGAATTATTAAAAAAGTTTGATATGGACAATTGCAAGACTTTATCTACACCTATGGGATCTGGTACATATATAGATCAAGATGAATCCGGTGTGTCGGTTGATATCACAAAATATAGAGGTATGATTGGTTCCTTACTATACTTGACAGCAAGCCACCCTGACATTATGTTTAGTGTTTGTCTTTGCGCTTGCTTTCAAGCAAATCCAAAGGAGTCTCACCTGACGGCAGTCAAGCGGATCATGAAGTATCTCAAAGGAACAACAAATGTCGGCTTATGGTATCCTAAAGGTAGTATATACAATCTAATTGGATATTCTGACGCGGATTATGCAGGCTGTAAAACTGATAGGAAGAGCACAAGTGGAACATGTCACATCTTAGGAAATGCACTAGTCTCATGGGCATGCAAGAAGCAAGCATGCGTAGCACTTAATACGGCTGAAGCGGAGTACATAGCAGCGGGAAGTTGCTGTGCGCAGATACTTTGGCTCAAGCAACAACTTCGTGACTACGGACTCGACCTGGGTAGCATTCCTCTTCGCTGTGACAACACAAGTACAATCAACATAACTAAGAATCCAGTCATGCATTCAAGAACCAAGCACATCGATATACGACATCATTTTCTGCAAGATCATGTACTTCAAGGAGATGTCGAGATAACATTTGTAGATACTCATAATCAGCTTGCTGATATATTCACGAAGCCTTTGGCAAAGGAATCTTTCTTCAAAATACGAAGGGAACTTGGAATTCTGGATGAAACTGACAATGAATCATGAAAGAACTTCATTTGCTGTGTTTTTCTCAAATTTCACTGTAACCAATCGATTGCACCCCTGCAGCAATCGATTGCTCACTGTAAGTTTTACAAATTTTATTAACTTTTAAAGCAAGCAATCGATTGCACCCCTGTGTCAATTGATTGCACTCTGTAGCTTTTGCCAAAATTCGTTTATGTTTTGTAGAACAATCGATACTAAAAAACTTTTTTTTCTCTTTCTATTTAATAGATCCATGAATTCTTAAACCTTCCAACTACCCTCATTATACTTTTGACCTACCTATGACTAGTCATTACTTCTTAGTCCTAGTCTCAAAAGTTTAACCATTAATTCTCATATTCCCAAAGTCTTAAATACCTTCAACCACTCATATCCCACATTAAAATCTATCTCTTCTCTCAACCATTATAAAACCCAATCTCTCATAACCTATTTTTACCATCTCTCCCAAATACCAAAACTCCCCACAAAACTCTCATAAACCCTAACTCTCATTCCTTCATCATTTTCCATGGCTTCACGATCAAAGAGGAAGATTTCAGCACAAGACAAAGGCAAAGGTCCAACCTCCTCATCTTCAAAAACTCCACTTGTTCTTCAACACTTGGATAATGAACAAAGGGAAAATTTCACCAAGTATTTCTAGAAGAAGGTTGTGCAGACCCCCAAATACGGTATCCTCTCATCATTCCCTAAATAATGTTTTTCTTTCCAAGAAACCTTGATTACATGTGGGTTAGAACCATTTATTTCCTCATCCGGGTCATATTATCCAAATTTGGTAAGATTGTTCTATTGCAACCTACAAATGGAAGAAGGCAAGATGGTGACATATGTTCAAGGAAAAAGAATCCTACTCTTCTCAAAGACACTTGGTAGGATTCTGAATATTCCAACATCTGGTGGAAGTCCTCCTGAAGAACACGAAGCAGTCTGGGAAGCTTATGACAAAAGAAAGTTTTATTGGAGCCTTAGCAGAATGTCTGAAGCCGAATTCCATGCAAAATATGTCTGATCCTTAGGCGGCATGGAAACCTCTCGTAACTCATGGTCGGCAGGTATATTCAACATTGATGATCAATTATTTTATTATTTCATGGTTTACATAATGTTTCCAAGGGCTGGAAACCATTGCATCGTAACTGATCTACAAATGCAGATTTTATATGCTATTAAGAATGGTATTCACATAAGTTGGTCAAATTTAATCTTGACTCACATGCGTGGAATCAATGAAAAATCAAAGTTTCTGCCCTATGCATGGTTCATCACAAAGATCTTGGAACATTATGAAGTTGACTTTGAAGGGTTTGATAAGTGTCTCATGGATTCAAGTATTAACAAGATCTCCATCAAAAATGTGGACACTCGGATGGGTGTCAAATACAACCCGGAAACCAAGACCATTGTTTACCTTGGTGAAGGCCTGGCTGACAATGATGAGCAAGAGAATGAAGACGATGATGATGTTCCTATTTCTTCTGGAAATGGCCCGAGTAACCAACAATTAATGGATTACATGACTCAACAGTTTGAGAATCTAAAAAATTCCATCAATGCTCAATACAATGATATTCAAGAGTCAACCAACACTCGGATCAACAACTTTCAAGAGAACGTCAACCAACAATTCTCCTATTTGTACTCTCACTTATACATTCCGCCATATGATCCTTCAAACCCGGTTGTCCCTCCAACTCGTCCATCACCTCTCCAGACAACATTTTTAAGCCAACCGAACTTTGACCCCAACATGGATCTATCATAAACTTTTTTACTATGTGTTTCATGTTGTCTTTTTAAGTCATTTTTGTTATTTGAATTCCGTACTTTCCAGTTTCCTTGTACTGTTTTCAAAATTGCAATTTGAATTATGACTAAGTTTGTCCTTTATTTTCAATTGTTATCTATGTTTATCATCTTTTACTGCCTTAATCCATCTTTCACTTCTTTTTTATAATGTCAAAAGGGGGAGAAGGATGTTACTCTTTTCTTGCTTATTGTCTTTCCTTAAGGTACAAATGTACAAATACAAGGCTATTTCGAACCTCAATACAAATTCAGAACTTCTCAACACGTCATATATTGAGGGGGAGAAAAACGTGTCAGAAAGAACATTACAACAAAAGAAGAATGCTTTGTCATCATCCAAAAGGGGGAGAATGTGAGATCAAGATTCTCAGAGATCAACATATGTTTTGATGAAGACAAATCACTCAAGAAGGCAAAGATGATCAACCATCAAGCATCAGGACAAAGACGCAACTTTAAGGATGTTTTCCTCAGAAGGTATAATGAGAACGTCCATTAAGTATTTAAGTCCTAATTGCTAAAATCATTAAAAACCTTTCACATGACTTGTTACACTTACACAACCTTTTTAAAACAGAATTTTTCTAAGTTTTTCAAAGTGCAATCGATTGCACTCTTAGAGGAATCGATTGCATGATCTTTGTTAACTATTTTTTATTCTGTTTCAG
The DNA here is from genome assembly GCA_963859935.3 of Lathyrus sativus. Classification (NCBI taxonomy): domain Eukaryota; kingdom Viridiplantae; phylum Streptophyta; class Magnoliopsida; order Fabales; family Fabaceae; genus Lathyrus; species Lathyrus sativus. The sequence goes on along the minus strand of OZ012738.1, from coordinate 43,361,112 downwards.
TAAGCAATCGATTGCATGCTTAAAAATTTCTCATTTTTTCACTTTTGTTTTGAAGTGCAATCGATTGGTCCAAAGGTGCAATCGATTGCTCTATTGAAAATTTGAATTTTCAAGTGTTTTTGTGAAGGTGCAATTGATTGGTCCCTTTGTGCAATCGATTGCTCACTGAACGTTTTTGAAAAATCTCTTTGAAAAATTGCATCTCTTCAATCAAATTTCTGTGGAATGTTTCCTTTGAAACATGACAATTGTTCATCAATTTTTCTGAGGAATTGCATGATTTTCTCAAGAGGTATTTGTGTAATATAAATACCTAATTTTTCAAAATTCAAAAACACCCTAACTCTAACTTTTTCAAATCTCTTTCAATCAAAAACTCTTGAACATATTTTTAGAAACAATTTTCACAAAGAATTTTCTGCATCAACTTTATATCCTTTGAAAAGAAAATTCTTGAGCATTAAGTCTTAGATACTTGTGGAAATTCTCATTAAAAGAGAATATCAATCTCAGCATTGATAATCAACTGTATACATTGTTACAAATCTTATAAAAATCAAATTGTATTTATTTTCCCCTTGTTGTTCAGGATTGTTGAAAGCAAGTGTGCGCATTAGCGAGGATTGTTCTCATTGCACTTAGAGTTCAGATCTTAAAGGTGTTTAAGAGCCTTTGATCTTCCTATAGGTTAGAAAGAAAGGTGTACACTGATCCTAACTATAGTGAAATCTCTTTCGAGTCGAAAGGGGAGTGGAGTACCCTCGGAGTGTGAGGGGAACCACTATAATTTCCTGTGTCTCTTTTACTTTCTACCTTTACAAGCTTTCATATCATCACTCCACTAAAAAGAAAGTAACATAACCCTCTTAAAAACATAAAATTTTAAAAGAACCTAATTCACCCCCCCCCCCTCTTAGGCACATTACTTACTTACAAAACATAGTTCGGGCTGACACGACCACAGATTGGTTCAAGTGTTTTAACCCGAGTAGGGTTAAACCTTCGTTCTAGCAGTTAAGTGTATTACTGCTCGAGCATTGGAGACTTAGGCGTTACCTGTTTGTGATAGAACCAAAGTTTAACAATACTTTTTTTGAAAATGGTTTGAAATTAATACCGAAGGATGAAAAAGATTTGATGTTTGTTTTTGAGTCTTTTATGAAGAAGAAGTGAATTGAATTGCGTTTGTAATTCATGTTGCACTACAGACTATGACTTAGGAGCGAATGCGTCGCATATCACCCAAAGGGCATACGCTAAACACTCTAGACAATTAAGAGGAGACTCCCCAATCATCATTTCCCAAATGCTTAAGGCTCGTAGCGTACAACACTTATTATCCATTATTAGATGTCTTGAAGAAGTTTTGAGATGAGAAGAGAAGACACACTCTAAAAGGGGAAACTAACTCAACCTAATGTTATCATGAAATGTGCTCCTATGATTGAGATGAAAAAATGGAAAAGACTACCTTAATGTTATCATGCTTGGATTGAAAACTTAATGTATCTCCTACTCCCATCTTAAACAGAGGGACTAGGAATCCTAAGGGATCATGGCAAAGAGAACCAAGAAGAACATAAGATAAATCAATCACAAAAAGATGAAAGAAAGATATGCAAACATGAGATGCAACACAAAGAAAAGAGGGAGGAACAAAGTGTGGGGTATCAACCACCACAAGCACATCTCAACCTCTTAAACAAAAGCAAAGGAATGCAAAACAAAAGAGAAATGCAAGCAAAAAGACTTACACAAGTCCAAACAAAAGTGAGATGAAATGGGAGAAATGACAATTTCTACAACCACTTGAACATCAATCACTAAACCAAAAACAATGTAAGAAAGCAAAATAAGAAACCATGATCAAGATGAGGATGGGGGAATAGACTTGGGCAGCAAGCAAAATTAAAAGAAACCTCAACCAAAAGCATCAAAGTGATCATGCAAACAAGAAGCACAAAAGAGATTCTCAAAGTGACATCTCATCCAAGTCAAACTCAAAGTGCAAACAAGAGGGACCAAGTCAACTTGAATGAGTTCCCAAAGTCCAAGGACAGAAGTGAGAACAAGAGAAGAAGATACACAAATGAAAGAAGAAAACAAAGCAAAGCAAGTTGCAAAGTAGGGCATGGGAAAGAACCTAAGTTCAAACCACTTTCAACATTCAAAAACAAATGAAAAGCCCTAAAACAAAGTGACTTGTAAAACAAATCAAGAAAGTGTATGACCTATAAATTTGCAACCATCATCCTAAACATGTTAGGAATGTGAACCAAGAGGTGTTGGAAGCATATGGGATCCACAAGGGTCATCTCCCAAAAGAAATAGGTCAACTAGTTTATATGAACCTCAATCTAGGTGACTTGACTTGCAAGGTACACCAAAAATAGAAGAATGGTTCAATAAATCCCAAATAAAATACATAAAGCTCATAAGCAAGTTGCCAACCAGAGGTCAAAACCACAAAACCAAAATCCAATCAAAGCATCACCAAAAGAATTGATCCACTAGGGTACTCCACTTTGAAGGATGTTCATCGAGGGTCAAATAAATGCACACCAAAGTCAAACAAAAATAGGTCAAACCTTGACCAAAACTAGTCTCTAAGGCACCTCAATTCATCATCAAAATGAAGAGGAAGCCTCACTCATTTTTGGTTTCAAAGGGCCAACAAACCAAGCAAGATCAAAAGAGAATCACATTAAAAACACCTCCACTCATTAAATTCAAATTAAATTGAAAAATAAATGAAAATTCAAAATAAAAATTATGAAAATTTTGTTAACATTTCAAGGTACTAGAAAATATTTTTATTTGAATTTTATGATATTTGGAGGTATTTTTAACAATTAAAAAACAAAACAGAAATAAAAAAAATAAAAAAAATGAATAAATGCAAGGAGGTGCAATCTGAAGGTGAGAAAATACTTAGAAGGGGGGGATGAATAAGTATGAAGATTAAAACTTAGAAATAAAAACTCAAGTAATTTTATCCTGGTTCGTTAAACTCAACTACTCCAGTCCACCCTTCCTAGAGTGATTTGCGTTTCTCAAACAAGGACTTAATCCACTATTTAATCAACTGATTACAATAGTAAGCACTAAGAACAACTGTTCAAAGTCTTCTCAAGAACTACTGATCCTAACTGGATCTTCTTAAGGTTTACAATCAAATGTAATACAAATACAAGTGTTTAAATTGCTTCTAAAAAGCTTTATCACAACTGTGATTTTTCACTTAAATATTAAGAACAAAGAAATTAATTCTTAGAAAGAATATGAATAGTATGAGAGCTTTTAATGTTGATTTCTTTCAGATAAAACGTCAAGTGAAGAAGATGGGTGAAGACTTGCTTTTATAGGCAGCTGATCCAAGGAGAGCTTCACGTTGAGAAGAGTGTCCAAAAGGTCTGAGCCTTTTTGTCTTCACATCAAGTGACCTTTCCTAGAAGAAGAAAGCACAGATAAATCCTTTTTGTCTGTGTTCTTGTGTCTAGCATAAATAAGGAAAGAGTCGTTTGGATTATTCCAACGGATATAATCTTTGAATAATTCTTCTTCAATTTTTAGCAAGTTCCATCAGAGTCTAAATTCATCAGAGCCTTCTGATGTTAATCAGAGTTTTGCTGAATCAGAGTCTTCTGCAGCAGGTGTGCTTTTAGCGTGTTTAATTTCAGAGCATATTTGAGTCAGATCTTCAGTACTGGCAGCTTTGGTACTTTCAGAATCTTCTGTAATAACTATGCTTTGAAAACTCTTCATACAGAATTCTTCTTTGGTTCAAATGCTTCTGACTTGCTTCAGATTCTTCTGGAGCTTCTGCTTTAGAATCTTCTAGAGGCTACGCTCAGGATCTTCTGTTGGCAGCAATCAGAATCTTCTAATGGATGCATCTGGCGCTTCAGAGTCTAGCAAATTTCTTATGTTCAATTCTGATTTGCTTCTGGAGTGTTAATTCCTTTACTATCTGCAGTAAAAACTCTCATGCAAATTTCAGAGTATATAATTCTTAATTACAAAATTTCATAATAGTTATCATCAAAACATAGAGATATTATTAAGAACCAATCTGTGTTCTAACACAATCAGCAAAGAAAACACGTTGGATTGCATTGGGCTTTAAAAACTGGGGGCGTGAAAAGCAAAAGGGGCCCAATCCAATCCAAACCTTCAGATTAATGAACCGCTGCATTTCATTAATCTGAGGTGGAGTCAAACGTCCACGCGTGTTATGTCAAGCAAATAGGAAGAAGCCACGTCAACTGGTCAATGAGTCAATAAAATCTACCTCAGATCTGAGGGTTTTAAACCAGACGCCGGAGCCCTAGCTCTAGTCGTCTTCTCCGGCGAGCTGGCCGGAGCTCAGATCTGCAAACCACCACCAAACTTGGCAAATTTTATATCAAAATGAAGCTGAGCTCATGTACATCTCAAATCCAAGGTCCATTGGTTTTAAACATGGCTAAATAAAGAGAATCGAACGGATCAAATTTGAAATGTACATCTGCAAACTTCAACAAACATGATAATTAAACAATCAAACATGGCCTACACGAGGTAGGGCTTCAGATGCAACCAATATGGACCTAGATCATGCTCTAGAAAGAGAGAAAAGTGAAGAGGAAGCTTACTGAATGGAGACACTCTGTTGGTGCTTCAATTGCTTGCTAGCTTGCTTGAAAACGTCCAGATCCACTCCAATTTGCTCAAGGAAGAAGAATCACACCTCAATTAAAGTTGAATTGCTGTGAAATTGAAAACACGATTTGGAATTTCCTTTGAGAATTTGAAAATGGAAATTGCTCTCTGGCTTCAAAATGCGCTTCTGAGCTCTCAAACTGAATTCTGAACTTATATATGTTGGATTTGAAATGAAATTGGAAGCCCATGAAGCTTGGTTGTGATGAATTTGAAAAATTTTCCAATATGGAGTTTTCTCATGCAGAGGTGAAAATGACTCCTTACACACATGGAAACCATCCCAATTTGCAGCTGGTAAGTTGAATTTCATGATGGAATTGTATTGGGCTTTGTTGGTGATCCAATTTTGGAGTTTGAATGAGAAACTTATTTGTGAAGTAAGTTGAATTTCCATGTGTTTTTGCTCTTCATGCACCAAACCAAAATGTGCATTTCACTTGTTGATGTAATGTGAAGGGAATTGGATCAAAATGAGACATGTAAATGTCCTATAATGTGTTCAATTGAAATCACCTTCCAAAATTTACTTTTCACTTGAAATTTCATCCCAATGTCCATAATCATCCATAGTTCACACAAATCTTGAGTTTCATGATGTAATTGAGGTCTCTTAGAGCAACTTTCATGTTGGTTGAAAGTCCCTTTGAAGTACATAAGTACATGTAAATGACCTATAATCAAAATGGCCTATAATCTAAGTTTCCCAAAATACCCTTGCCTTGTAAGATCCATAACTTGAGTTCCACAAATGACATTAAAGACTTCTAGGACTTTTTGGAAATCTAAGATCATGAGGAAAAACTTTCATGTTCGCTTCAAGTTGAGGAGAAACTTGGTTCTAGGTCAAAAGTACCTTGGAAGTGAATTGACTTTTGTTGACCTAAAATATGTTCATCTGAGACCTATAACTTGATGGCATCATAACTTGAGTTCCACAAACCCAATGGATGAGTTCTAGTACTCAAAATAAATCTTACAACATGCCCTACAAGTCTCATGTTTGCATCAAAATGAGATTGAACTTGTATCTTGAGGTAAGTTGGCCTTGAAGTTGGGCACTAAAGAAGGGGATTTTACACTGAGATCCTTTGAAACCCTAATTTAGTAACTTCTCCAACTCTTGATTCTTCTTAAATTTAACATTGCATGAAATCCTAGATGTCTCAAGATAAATTCCCATGGCTTCAATGACTTAAAACCAAGTCTCAACCTTTCTCCAGTTCATAGTTGACCTTGAGTTGACCAGATGAAACCCTAGATGCACATCCTTTGACGGTGACCTCTTGCAAATGAAATAAATGTCTATATGAGCTCCACAATGACCTTCAAGGTAATCAATGAGCTTCTAAAACATCTCTTATCCAAAACCATGATCTTATGAACCCCTGATGATCCTCTATTGACCTCCACAATAGGAGATAAGCCACACACATCAATCTTCTCCCCTCAAAGAACTTGACAATTTCATGATGATTGTAAGCACTTGATGAATCAAATGAACACTCTTGCTTGAGCTTGAAACCCTTGAGATTCTCCTCTTGAATGGTACACCACTCATGATCCCCTGTAAAAGACAATGCTATGCAACATGCAAATGCTAAAAAATGAAATGAAACATAAGCCAAGTAGAGAAAAAGGTTGGTAAAATTTTGGGGTACAATAGTTATAGACGGTAATTTTTCCATGGTCGCTTCCGCATATCAAACATTTTTAAAACCAATTTTTAATTGGTAGCCCCGACTGATTTTTTAATTAGGGATCTATTCAACCCCCCTTCTAGATCCACGCCATCGTCTAACAAGTGGTATCAGGAGCACCGGTTCACTCCGTGCTTCAAGTATAACTTTGTAGAAAATGGCTAACAAACCTAAGGGGCTTATAATAGAGCTCCCATTTTTAATGGAGAAAATTAGAGTTATTGGAAGGACTGTATGCGGGTGCACATAAATTCCATAGATAAAAAAGTGTGGAATGTTATTCTCAATGGTCCAATGGAAATAACTATGACCAATGCGAATAATGAGATTGTGCCTAAGCCCGAAGCACAATGGACTAATGATGATGAAAAGAAATACAACTATGATTGGAAAGCCAAAAAAAATTTGATCTCCTCATTAAGAGTTGATGAATATTATCGGGTTTCTCATTGTCTTACGGCAAAAGCTATGTGGGACTCATTGCAAGTCGTCCATGAGGGGACCAATGATGTTAAGCTAGCGAGAATCAACACGCTAACACAAGAGTTTGATCTCTTTTACATGGAGCAAGGGGAAACCATTGCGGACATGCAAAAGAGATTCACTCATATCATCAATAGATTGCATTCACTAGGTAGGCCAGTGGCCAATAATTTTGCTACTAACAAAATTTTGAGATGTCTTAACAGGGAATGGCAGCTGAAGGTAATCGCCATCAAAGAAGCTAACAACCTCACAATTTTGGATCTAACAACATTGTTTGGAAAGCTGCAAGAGCACGAGCAAGTGCTCCTAAGACTAGAGCAATATGAAAATAAAGAAAAGAAGGACAAAACAAAGATAGTTGAAAATAAATCTATTGCTCTCAAGACTTCCTCCTCAAAGTCTCAATCTAAGGAGCATAGTGATTACATGTCGAGTGACGACGAAGAAGACAACAAGAGTGAGGACATGGGGTTGTTCGTAAAGCGTTACAATTGCTATGTGAGAAAGAACGACATCCAACACTCCAAGAAGAACCTTGTCAACTTCCGAAAGCAATCTAGGTACTCTAGAAATGATGAAACCAAGGGGAATAAAACAAGAGGGTCATGTTATACCTGCGGGAAGACCGGTCATTATAAACCGGAGTGTCCCTTGAACAAAAAGGGCAAAGAAAAAGAATCAAATAGATCACATAAGAAGCAATCAAAGCTGAGGATAGCATATATAGCTTGGGAAAGCGATAACGATTCCTCCGAAGATGAAAGCTCAAGTGATGAAGATGAATCCGTAAATTTGTGTTTTTCCGTTCACCAAAAGAACAAGAAAAAACAGGTACGACATGCTAAATATGAAAACTCCTCTAACATGTCTCATTTTGAATTACAAACTGCGTTTAATACTTTACACTGTGAAGCAAAAGAAGTCTTTAAAAGGCTTGCCTCAAATAATCAAATCTTTACTCACCTAGAGTACAGGATATGTGAGTCCGAAAAGAAACTTTAGGCACTTAAGGCTTCCATGGTGGAAAGTACTAAAGCGGGTTGTGAGGATCTTAAAAGTAGAGTGGTTAACTATGGGTGTGTCACTTGTTATATTTGGCAAAATGAAGTTAGAAACCTAAATGCAAAACTTAACAAGGCTCTAGAACCTAAAATTACCTTTGCCATCGATAACTCAAATTTTCGAAAAAGTATGGTTAACCCATATCAAAAATACAAATATGTTGTAAGAGATAATTATAGAAAAGGTAATCCAAATGTTGACTTCTCTTGTTTATATTGTTGCAAGAAAGGACATTCCATTGCTAAGTGCCATTTTAGGAGGTTCTTAGTTCCTAAAGGCATTTATCAATGGTTGCCCAAATGCGACTATTTTGTCACTCACAACTTAGGACCCAATAAGCCATTGGGTACCTTCTCTTGTTAATTGTTTTTTCATAGGTACAACATCTTGAGACCACCGAGAGAAGATGGGCTCTTGATAGTGGATGCTCAAGACACATGACAGGAATAATATCTCTCTTCATCGACTTCGTGGCAAAGAAGAAGGGGTATGTAACCTATGGAGATAACAATCGCGGTGCAATACTTGGTAAAGGTAGTGTAGGTAACTCTTCTTCCACTACTATATCTGATGTATTGCTTGTCGAGAGTCTTAAACATAATCTCATTAGCATTAGCCAATCATGCGACAAAGGATACAATGTATCATTTTCAAAAGAATGTTGCAAAATTGTGCATAATGATGAAATGAAGAGTATGTTTAATGGCCTAAGAGTAAACAATGTCTATATGCTAGACTTGAATGAAGTATCGTTAACAAGTGACAAATGTCTCATGACAATGAGTGAAGACTCATGGCTATGGTATAGACGTTTAGCACACGTTAACTTTGACTTGCTAAATAAAGTAGTCTCAAAGATCTAGTCTTAGGTCTCCCCAAAATAAAGTTTACGAAGGATCACCTTTGTGATGCTTGTCAAATGGGAAAGCAAACGAGGATCTCTTTCAAATCCAAAAATATCGTTTCAACTACGAGACCTCTCGAGTTTCTCCATATGGACTTATTTGGGCCATCTAGAATTAAAAGCCTAGGTGGAAACTATTACGGTTTTGTAATAGTGGATGACTTCTCTAGATTCTATTGGACTATCTTTTTGGCTAGCAAGAGCATACATTCGCTGCCTTTGAAAGATTTGCTAAGCTCTCCTAAAATAAATTAAACATAAACATTGTTTCAATTAGAAGTGACCATGGAGGTGAGTTTGAAAACTATTTGTTTAAAGAATATAGCGGTAAACATGGAATTGATCACAACTTCTCCGCTCCACGTACTCCTCAATAAAATGGGGTTGTGGAGCGCAAAAATCGTATTTTAGAAGAGTTGGGGAGAACAATGATCAGTGAAAGTGGATTACCTAAATATTTTTGGGCCGACGCCATAAGTACGGCTTGTTATGTTTTGAGTAGGGTGCTCATCCGCCCCATTCTAAACAAAACACCGTATGAGCTTTTAAAAAGGCGCAAGCCAAATGTATCTCACTTGCATGTTTTCGGTTGTAAATGTTTTGTGTTGAATAATGGAAAGGAAAACTTAGGCAATTTTGACTCCAAGGCTGATGAAGGTATCTTCCTCGGATACTCTCAGTCAAGTAAGGCTTATAGAATTTATAATAAGAGATTACTTACCATTGAAGAATCTGTACACGTAACATTTGATGAATCTTATTCGAGAAATGTCGGAAAGGTAGTGTTGTTCATGGTGCAGGTACATCTACGGAAGACATACTCAAAGGTGTCGAGCCGGGAATTGATCAACCCAACCAAGCCGAAGTTGAGAAGGAGAAAGATGTCCGCCATGAGTAAACTGAGGAAGTTCATCCGTCTACAAAAGATGATCTCCCTCCATCTTGGAAGTCTTCCAAAGACCATCTAATCGACAATATCCTCAGAGATATATCAAAGGGTGTTACAACTCGTTCTAAGATAAGTAATTTTTGTTATCACTTCGCTTTCGCTTCAAAAATGGAACCTAAAAACCCTAAAGAAGCCTTACTCGATGAGCACTGGTTTTTTTCAATGCAAGAGGAACTTAATCAGTTCAAGAGAAATGAGGTTTGGGACCTTGTCCCTCCTCTGTGAGGTCATCGAGTAATCGACACCCGATGGGTGTTTAGGAACAAGTTGGACGAAAACGGGGTAATAACCCGCAATAAGGCGCGTTTAGTCGCGCAAGATTATAACCAAGAGGAAGGAATCGCCTTTTACCTGCCTTTGCTTGTGCGAAAAACATTAAGCTATTTCAAATGGATGTAAAGAGTGCATTCCTTAACGGTTATATTAATGAAGAAGTTTATGTTGCACAACCTCCGGGTTTTGAGTCTGATGAATATCCCGATCATGTTTACAAGTTAAAAGAGCCTTATATGGACTCAAACAAGCTCCTAGGGCTTGGTATGAGTGGCTAAGAAAATTTCTACTTGATCAAGGGTATTCAAGAGGCAAGGTCGACACAACCCTCTTCATTAAGCGTCAAGGAAAACACTTAATCTTGGTGCAAATTTATGTTGATGATGTTATATTTGGGTCAACTAACATGAATCGCGTGAGAGAATTTTCTAACCTAATGCAAGGTGAGTTCGAGATGAGTATGATGGGGGAGCTCACATACTTCCTCGGACTACAAATGAAACAGCTTGAGAAAGGAACGTTTGTAAGTCAAACAAAGTATTGCCTTGAACTTCTCAAGAGATTTGACATGGCAAACTCCAAAGCCATTGACACACTAATGCCGAGGTGTGCAAATTTGAATAAAGATGAAAGCAGTAAGGACGTAGAGGTAAAGAGATATCGAGGTATGATTGACTCACTTCTTTATCTTACCGTTTCTAGACCCGATATTATGTTTAGTGTTTGCATGTGCGCTCGATATCAATCTTGTCCCAAGGAATCCCATTTAAAAGCTGTTAAGTGTATTCTTCGGTACCTATTCGGTACTCCGAAGTATGGACAATGGTATTCCAAAGGAAATGATTGTTTGTTGGTAGGTTTCTTCGATTCCGATTTTGCCGGGTGCAAATCAGATAGGAAAAGCACTAGTGGTACTTGTCACCTATTTTCAAACTCTTTGGTTAGTTGGCATAGTAAGAAACAAGTTTTTGTTGCTTTGTCAACCGCCGAAGCGAAATACGTTGCCGCCGGCAGTTGTTGCGCTCAAGTCTTATGGCTTAAGCAACAATTGTTGGATTTTAACCTCAAACTTGAACGTGTTCCTATTTTTTGTGACAATACAAGTGCCATTAATCTTACCAAAAATCCCGTATTGCATTCACACACTAAGCATATTGAAATTCGACACCATTTTCTTAGGGATCATGTGGAGAAAGGCAATGTTGTTTTTGAACATGTTGACACTACAAATCAACTAGCGAATATTTTCACAAAACTGCTAGCTACTGAACCTTTCTTTCATATCCAACGAGAACTTGGTATTCTCGATATTTCGAATCGTGTTTCATATATATTGCTTGCACATCTATTATTCATCTATAATTATACATAATTTGATTATCGTAAATCTAACAAGTTGAAGTTGTTGTAAGTATACTTGTATAATTCATCGAGCTACCTTTGGCATGAAGGTGATGTTGTTCTTTAACTCTCTATCTCTATCTCTCTCTAAATTCTCATGTTCACAAGTTGCATCATATTACGTGTTAAAATTTTCATAAATGACCTATTATATGTATTATTTTTGTTTGAATGCTTGATAGTTGTTATGGCTAGTTATTATCTTTATGACATTTTGAGATCTTGTTATCTTTTGGTTTATTAATATATGGTATGTTTATTTTTTCATATCTTGTTTATTGACGGTATCATGTGTGGTTATTTGTTAATGTTGGTTATTGCCTGTTGAAAATCTCTTTGATTTGAGCATCTATTTTTTAACCTATCTCTCTTTCTTTTTGATGTTGTCAAAGGGGTAGAAGAGTGTGTCAAGCCAAGACAATAGTAGATACTATGAAGACTTGTAGAATTGCAAATGACAATAGTAGATACTATGAAGACTTGTAGAATTGCAAATGGAAGACATTGTGAATAGGGAATTAAGCAAGGGGGAGGTTGCTAATATTGCACATCGCACAAGTTGATTTCGCATGTTTTGCCATCATCAAAAAGGGGGAGTATATGAGGGAAAATCCTCATATACCATACATATGTGTGTTTCGATGATGTCAAAACACAATCATGGAAGAATCGGTTTTTGACTCTACCACCACAAGGCAAATGCATATCACATCTCTCATATCTATCTTGTGTGCATATCATGTCAATCTAACTGGCTATATTGATTCCAACATATTTGGTAGATCATGGGTTGTGTCTAGAAATGTCGATATCACAAAAATAATCATTTTTGCAAAATAACAGGGTTTGAGTCGACTGCTCCAGGGTTCCGGTCGACTCATAGAAGGTGCCTAGAAAGTGAAATTTCCACTGGTTGGCGCACGCCGACCTATGGTCGACTCATACTGATGAAAATTTATGATTGCCTAAAACTGTAGACTATGCATCGACGCATAGTCCTAGTATGGTCGACCGCTCGCTTTGTTTTCTGCATAATTTAAAGTCTTTCCACTTATTTTGAAAAGTGGTTGTGTCTGTTATATTTGGGTTACTATAAATAGTTTTTTGCTCATTCTTCAAAGATAACAATTGAAACATTGAGTCAATTGCAATAAACAAGAAAAGTGAAATAGGTGCCACTAGTTCTCATCATCTTCATCTTCAACATGTCATACCACAACAACTACACACAATAATTCTTGATGTGCATTATGGATTGTTTAAGGTGATAACGTTCGAAGCCGTTGGTTGGGAATCCGGTTCGGGTTGAGTTTTTGGAAGGTTTTTCTTGAATAAAACCTTGAGGGTTTTTTCCCCCAAGATTCGTCGAATTTGGGGGTTTTGGGTACGAATCTTCTCAACAAACATTCAGCCGAGCGAAGGTGATTAAGGAGTGGCGGGTTCCGTCAATCTAGTAGCGATAATCGGTGAATTGTGAAGAAGAGGTTTGGGTATGATTAGTTTGTGTTTGAGATCATCCGGGATGGGGTTTGAAGAATGCAAAGTTATTCAACAAAGGGGATATAATCGGAGGTCTATCCAGAATAATCGAAGAACTTGATTCGACCCGAATCAAGGAATAAGAAGAGAAAGCATCATCAATAATAAGAGAGTTTGTCTGTATATTTTGCTTGTCTATTCTTGTATAAACGTTTCAAATACAACAGGTGATATCTATATTATATCGAGCTCAATTCTATTGTTAGAATTTAGGGCATGCGTACCTCGAAGCGAGGACGGTGGGGGAACTTGTTGTACCCCAAAATTTGCATAACCTTTTCTTTACTTGGCTTATGTTTTCATTGCATTGTTCTAGCATTTGCATTGCATATCATTGTTCATTTTGTAAGGGATCAAGAGAGGTGTTCATAGAAAGAGAAGGTTACCAAGGTTTTTGAGCCAAAGCAAGAGGTTTTATTCAAGCAGGGATGCTCATCAAGTCATCAGAAGTTGATCAGAGCTCTTTCTAAGAGAAGGTGGATGTATGTGGCTTATCTCTTTTCTTGGAGGCCAATTGAAGATCATCAGAGGATTTTGAATCCATGGTTACGGATGGAAAATGTTCAAGAAGCTCATTGAGTGTTTTGAAAGTCATTGTGGAGCTTATCCAAGTCATTAAATCATGTGCAAGAAGCCACAGTCAAGAGTGTTGCATCTAGGGTTTTCATCTGGTCAACCCTAAGTCAACTGTGGATTGGAAGGAGATTAAGACTTAGTTCTAAGTAATTGTGATCATGGAATGTTGTGTTGAGTCATATGAGATTTTATTCCAAGATCCATTCAAGAAGAATCAATAGTATGAGAAGTTACTAAATTAGGGTTCTCAGTGTAAAATCCCATATTTAGTGCCCAACATCAAGACCACATATCTCAAGATAAAAGTGTAATCTAATTTTGATGTGGACATGATACTTGTAAAGCATGTTCTTAGCTTTCTTTTGAGTACTAGAACTCATCCATTGGGTTTCTAAAACTCAAGATATGATGCTGGCAAGTTATGGGTCCTCAGATGAATGTGATTTCAGTCAATAAAAGTTAACCAACTTCCAAGGCATTTTTGACCTAGAATCAAGTTTCTCCTCAACTTGATCCAAACATGAAAGATTTTCCTTATGATCTTATCTTTCCAAAAATTCCTAGAAGTCCTTCATCAGATTTATAGAGCTCAAGTTATGAAGCTTGCAAGGCAGGGGTATTTTGGGAAAGTGAGATTATAGGTCCTTTTCATTATAGGTCTTGTTCATCCACTTGTGCACTTCAAATGAAACTTTTCCCAACATGAAACTTACTCCAAATGATCCCAATTTCATCTTAGAACACTCAATTGTCATGGATTTGGCTAGGGTTTGGAGATTGGTGAAGGAAAAATCATGAAAAAGACTTTAAAAGGGGTAAATTCAATTAATTTGATTTTGAACTTTTACAAGGCATGTTTGTGCATATTTTGAGCCACCAAGACATACTAAGCAAGATGCACAATTTGGATTTAAGTTTTGAGGTCATTTTCACGTGCAAATTCATGGTTACTTCATGTCGAAGTTTCATAATCAAATACCAACCATCAGATCAATTCAAGGGATGATTTTAGTCCACATGATCAAAACAAAGTCCCAGCAATGAATTTGAATAAAAAACAAGGCAATTGGAGGGAGTTTTACGTGTGCATGAAGCTCTAAAATCAGAATTGGGCTTTTCTTCCTTTCTCACAATTCAGCCACAATTGGGCCTCCATTTCACTCTAGACCCATCATACATAAGCCTCAGATGAAGATTGAGCATTCATTCAAGCATTTTTTTATGGAAATTGAGGAGAGCACAGTTTGGAAAGTGAGGAGCAAAAGTGAAGTCGTGAATTCTGAATTAAGCCATCTCAAGCAAAATTGAAGCATCATTCTTCTTCCTTAAGTGGAGTGGAGTGTTTCTGGATAATTTTCATCAAGCATAAGCATCTAAGAAGCACCAACGGAGAGGCTCCATTAGGTAAGCTTCAGATCAGAATTCCTCTCTTAATACGCATCTATCTCATGCCATTGTTGGTTTATGCTGAAGTCCTACGTGTGTAGGCAAAATATGGTTCATAATTGGATGTGTTCATGATGTTTTCAGTTCTGAGCATGAATTTTGTTTGCTTTGATTTGGCTTGTTCTCGCATGATAAATGAAAATTATTGGTGGATTCATGATCTACGTTGCATGAGGATCATTTTGCTGTTAAATTTTGTTTGATTTGGTTAAGTTTAGGGTCATCAACTCCGGTGGTGTGACCGGAGAAGATGACCGGAGATCGTGGAACCACCGTCTGGTTTTGTCTCCCTTTTTATTTGTGTGGCTGCCTCGTTGGAATGTTGAATGTTTGACTCTTGATTTGCACCACTTGTTTTATTTTATTTTTTATTTTATTTTTTGTTTTATTTTTGTTGAGAATTAATTCAAAATAAAATACCTCCAAGGATGATAAAATCCCCCAAAAATATTTTCTAGACATTTTGTGATGCCCTCTATCTTTAGGAATTTTTTATTTCATTTTTGGATTATTTTTTCAATTTAAAATGGATTTGTCAATTGGAGGTGTTTTAATTAAACTATTTCTTGACATTTTCTTGTTCTTGATTTGTTTTTGACTCTTCCTTTTGATCCAATGAATGAAAATCAATCCTCATCTCAATGATGAGTTGAATGATTTTTGAGGACCATTTTTCCCCTGTTTTATTGCATTTTGGTTTGACTTTTATAGCATTTCATTTGACCCTCGACAACCCTCTCTCAAATTGGGGCATCCTTGTGAATCAAATTCTTTGATGATGATTTGAGATGACATTGGTTGATTTCTTTTGGCCTCTGTTTGCCAACATCTTAATGTACTTCTTGCATTTTATTTGGTTTTTTTTAATCTTTTTCCTAATTTTGAGGTAACTTGCAAGTCAAGTTACCCCTAAGGGAGGTTCATACATACACATTGACCTAGTTTGTCTTGGAAATGACATTGGTGGATCCTTTGAGCTTTCAATCCTTTTTTATTCATGTTGTTAACATGTTAAGGTTGCTGCTTGCTCATTTTTAGGTCATGACATTGTGCTTTGCTTGTTGAACTTTGCACTCCTTTGTAGGCTTTCCACTTGATCTTCAAGTGTAGAATGTGTTTAAGACTTAGGTCTTTCTCCATGCCTCTTCTTGCTTTCTCTTGTGTGATTTTCCATCTTTGGTTTATGCATCTTCTTCTTCATCTATACCTCTGTCCCATGATCTTTAGATCCCATTTATGATGGTTTAGTCCCTCCTTAGGAGGTACTTGAAGCATATCATGGATGGTGCATCTTTGAGGACTTCTTTGTGCTTTCTTTTGCACATTTCTTGTGATGCTTATGATTGAGTGCATATTATAAGTTCCTCGCTGTCCTCATATAGACTCCCATCCTCACTTTGTTTTAAGTCTTCTTTTCCTTTCATTTGATTTGCCTTATGGCATTGTGGTTGATGTTTGAATGCTTTAGACCATTTCATCCCACTTTTGGTGCATTTGTGTGATTTCATTTATGTGCATTTATTTTCCTCTCTTCTTTGTATTATCATATGCATGCTTGAGGTTGAGATGGGCTTGTGGAGGCTACTGCCCCCCACTATTTTCCTCCCTCACTTTCATTCTATTTGTGCATTACATGTTTGCATACTTGCATTTTACTTTGCTTCCTTTGCCTTGTTCTTTTGCCATGTTCCCTTAGGATCTCTAATCTCCTTTGAGGTTATGATAGACCTTAGGACTTAAACCATGCATGATAACATTAGGTAGTATTCCATTACCTCAATCATAGGACCATTTTGCATGACAACTACTAGGTTTGAGTTAGTCTCCCTTTAGTGTGTCCTTTCTCTTCTCATCTTCAAACAATTTCAAAACACTTAATAAAGGCTAATGAATGTTGTGTGTTACGAGCCTTAAGTACTTGGGAAATGGTGATTAAGTGGCTTCCTCTCAATTTCTTAGAGTGTTTAGTGTACACCCTTAGGGTGATATGCGACGCATTCGCTTCTAAGTCATAGTCTTTAGTGCAACATGAGTTACAAATTAAACTCAAAACACTTCTTCCCTAAAAGACAAAAACAAATCATCAAATCATTTTATCCTTCATGATCCTAATAATGGAAAACATTTTCATAAAAGAGAGTTTTGCTAACTCTTGGTTCTACCACAAACAGGTAACGCCTAAGTCTCCAATGGTCGAGCTGCATACACCTAACTGCTAGAACTAGTTGTTAACCCTACTCGGGTAAAAAAATTTGAACCAACCGGTGTTCTTGTTAGCCCGAACTACGTTTGCTCTGATTTCTCATAGCAGACGAGAATACGTAGGCACAAGACGGCAATGTCTTGATGAGCAACCTTTCCCCACCTTTCACCCGTAGTTTTCCGAACTACGTTGACTCTGACTTTCCCATTGCACGAGGGAATACGTAGGCATAGAGTTACGATGCTCTATTGAGTCTCTTTTCTTTTCTTTTGTCCCTGAGACCTTTAGCTATATAGTTTAATCACCATTTTAGATAGACAACAAAGCATGGATTTCGTCGAGTACGACGGACGTGAGGGGTGCTAATACCTTCCCCTTGCGTAACCGACTCCCGAACCCGAGATTTGGTTGCGATGAACGATCTTATCCCTTTTTCGCAGGTTTTCTCTGATCATTTCCTTTCTCTCTCTTTAGGATGGATAACGAACGGTGGCGACTCTTCTGTCATTGTCGGCATTCTTTTTTCGCAGTAGTGACAACTGGCGACTATGATGGGGACAGACATATCCCCTATGCGAGTCAATCTTAACGCTTGTTTGTTTATCTTTTGGATGTGTACATATGTGTTGTACTTTACTTATTTCCGCATTTTACTTTCCGCATTATATCATTATTGTTGTGCTGTGGGGAGGGAATGTTCCATTGAGAGATAAGTCAGACTCAGGCTTGAGTACAAACCTAGCATTATTAGTGGAGATTAGTGGGGGACCTGCTTTCTTAGCAGGCATAGTTCCCCATGAAATTCGCGCTCAGACGAGATTCTCTTTGATGATTTCCTTTCCGGTTGTTAGGATCTAACGGGATTTTGGATCTGAGGATTGTCGACTCTGGGGACCGATCATTTGTGATTCAGCTAAGTGAGGCCTCTTCGGGAGATTATGATGCCAAACCAGAAATGGTGAACGTATCATCATTTCTTGAAAGTCTGTGACGCTGATGAACGCATAGGATGCCGAACCTTATCAGTGATAGGTCCATACCTGTGAGAGGGATTGGGTTATGCAGGAAACTTTGGCTTATATATTACCCGATTTTCTTTACAGTGTGAATCTGTGTTATTGATACAAGGGGTCCTAATGTCAGTGCTATGGTCTTGCTAAAGCGGAGCGCTGGTTCTTCTTGATCAACAGCACAACAATCTTGATCCCCTGTTTGCATTTGCATTTTCATTTGCATTTCATTAACATGTATTTATGTTGCAGGTGCATATTTCCTCCTTGATTCTAGCGATCTTGTTCCCTTATTTCTTACATGGAGCCCTTGAAGAGGACAGTGGCGTACAGGTTTCCAACCCCAGATGTTAGTTCTTTACTTAGTTTGATTGCAATGGCTGACAGGAAGGTGATGGAAGACTTCAGGCAATCTTATGGGAGACTGTTGAGATGTGTCTGCAAGCCTTCAGCATATGAGATCGGTGGTGTTTATACTCTTCTGTAGTTCTATGAACCACAGCTGAGATGTTTCGTCTTTCCGGATCATGTTCTGGCTCTTACCTTGGAGGAGTATTATGTACTGTTAGGTGTGCCTATTCTTGACCAGATGTCGTTCTTCCTTATTGACGATGAGCCTGATCTGGCTAAGCTTGCTGCTGTACTGTATTTGGATGCTTTAGAGTTGGAAGGGAAGATGATCAAGAGGAGTGGGACGTCTAGTTTTCTTTTGCCTTTTCTGTTTGAGAAAGCTCAGCAGTTCGCCAAGGATGGGTGTTGGATCGTGTTTAGCGCCATTCTAGCTCTCTGTATCTATGGTATTATTTTGTTTCCTAATCTTCCAGATTTTGTCGACGTGGATGCTTTCTACCTACTAGCTTCAGGGAACCCGGTACCCACATTTCTAGGAGATGTCTATCATTCTGTTCACCACAAGAATGAGAACCGAAGGGGAAAAAATGTATCTTGTTGTATTCCTTTGTTGTACAGGTGGTTTGCTAGTCATATTCCCAAGACAGGTCCATTTGTTGCTACTGCTGGTACTTCAGAGTGGTCGGATAGGTTGATGGGGTTGTCTGCAGAGAACATTACTTGGTTTGACAGGGATATACTCGGTACAAAGATCATTTATAGTTGCGGTGGATTTCCTAACGTCCCTTTGGTCGGAAGGAAGGGATGCATCAACTATAACCCATCCTTGTTGGTTTGACAGATTGGATATGCACTGAGAGATCCTCCTAAGGAGGAGGAGATACAGGAATCTCTATATCTCACCGTTTTTTAGAGGGTGACGCCTTAGCCAGAGTGGAGCATGATTGGAGTAGTATTCACAGGAAGGGAAAAGCACTGTTAGGGAAGAGTAACAGTCGAGCTTATGATCCTTACCTGACCTGGATTCATGAGAGAGCCGCTAAGTTTCTGATGCTGTTTCCTTCAGTTGAGTCGTTGTACCCTCTCATGATTAAGGAACCCACCACTGTGGACATTCAAAAGTATAATCAGTTATGATTTGAAAAAGAAGAGTTGTGGAAGACGAATGAGGAGCTGGAGAAAGAGATTGCTCAACTCCGAAGTGAGAAGAGTGAAGAAACTTATTCTTTGAAGAAACAGACTAAATTAGTGAACAAGTTGGGTACGAACTTGACCAAGCAGATTAGCGCTAGAGAGCGGTTGGGTCTAGATATGAACGTTGTTAGTAGTGTGCTGGCTTCTAAGAAGAAGGATCTGGACAAAGCTTACTTAGAGATTTCTAAGTTTAGCACGCTGTGGAATGCCACGCTCACCAACAACAAAGAGCGCGAAAACGATTTGAAGCTACAGATCAATAAGCTGAAGACTCAGCTCAGAGCGAAAGACGAGAAGATTTCAGATGAAGCTTCGCTCAGACGACACAGTGATTGTAAGCGCATGAAGCGCTTGCAACCTTGGAGGATTTCAGAGCTAGGGATGATTCTAAGAGGTGCAAGCTAGAGGATGTCTTCGGAGAGGGAGCCTGGGAAAACTACGTTGAGGGTCTACAGTCTACCATTAGCCAGCGGGAGCTGCTTATACAGGGTTTACTCACCAGGCCAGATCATCCTGAGACGCAGAAGTTGTTAGAGGATTTTCGGTCTCGTCATCCAGCTTGATTATCTTTATCTGTCTCTTTGTATCTTGTTGCGTATGCTTGTTGTTCCGACCATCACCAGACCTGTTGGTTGAGGTCCTTTCTGATTGTACTCAGTTGATGTTTGTACATTGCTTGTTGGCCTATGATTATATACGAGGAGTTTTTACTCTATGCTTGTTTATGGGGTTCTCCATTGTCGTGCTTTTCCTCCCGGAACTAGAATCGAGGGGGAAATTTTCCTATTGCATACATACATGTCTGCATTTTGCATTTTTCGCATTGCAGGTGCATCAGAACTGTAATCTTATTTGTTGTGATCCGTTAATGTGTTTCAGGATTGCTGATAAGACAACTCACCGGTACGCAACCAGGGGAAATCAGAGAAGAGTAATGGAGCAGATGCAGGCAGAGATGCAAGAGTTGAGGGATAGGATGGCCCAGTTTATGGAGGTAATGCAGGGCGTTTCTAATGGACAAAAACAACTCCAGACTTTAGTGCAGCCCTTGATTGCACGTGTTGACAACAACGGTGTGTTGCATGGTGGGACTACTACCAATCCTCCACATGTTAAGACTCAACATGTTGATAATTCTATGCCTACTGTGGTCATCCCTAATGCTGGGGGGAATGGCAATGGCAACAGTGCTGGTAATAGGAACACGACTAGGACAGGCAATGGCAACTTTGAAACCAATGGCAATGTTGGGGGAGCCAATGGCAATACTGGAAATGGTAACGCTGGAAATATTGGTCTTAGTAATATGTACGGGCCTGAAGTTAACGATGTTATCCATGGTAATCTGCATCAGCCATGGATTGAAAATCGACAGGAAGATATCTTCTCAATGAGGGACGTTGGTGCTGAAATGCCCTCTGAAGCTAGTAGAAGGTTCAAATTGTTAGAAGACAAGATGAAGAACTTTGAAAGTCAAAATTCCATGGGCCTTGACATGGCTAATCTGGGACTTATCCCTGACCTGAAAGTACCATTGAAGTTCAAAGTCCCTGACTTTGACAAGTATAAGGGTGCCACATGTCCAAGAGTTCATATGCGGTCTTACTACCGGAAGATGTCTGCCTATTCGAACGACGAAAAACTGTTAATGCACTTCTTTCAGGACAACTTGTCTGGTCCTTCACTTGAATGATATATGGGGCTGGAACCTATCAATATCCGTAGCTAGAGGGACCTAGCTGAGGCTTTCGTAAAACATTATCAATATAACAGCGACCTTGCTCCTAACAGGGTTCAGTTGCAAAATCTTTCCCAAAAGAACAACGAGTGTTTCAAGGAATATGCCCAAAGGTGGCGCGAACTAGCAGCGAGAGTACAGCCTCCGATGGTGGAGCGTGAGCTAATTGATATGTCCGTTACTACTTTGCCTGGTGTTTATTATGAGAAGCTTATCAGTAGCATGTCGGGTAGCTTCTCTGGTGTCATAATCACTGGAGAAAGGGTGGAGAATGATATAAAGCTAGGAAAGATCCATGCAGGTGAAGTGCCCTCAGTTGGAAGAGGAGATAAGAAGGTGTTTGGTAATAAGAAACGCGAAGGCAAAACTAATTCGGTGTCCAGTTCCCGGGGAAGAGGTAGAGGTCAGCATCAGAATCAATATCGTCAGTAACATGTTGCTAGCATCACGATTCATGTACCACAACAACAACAACAACAACAACAACAACAACGGCAACAACATCCACCATAGCAGAATCAACAGGGTTATAGAAGGTTCCCGGATCGGGCCAGGACAAATAGAGTATTTGATAAGCCACCGATGCCATATTCCCAAGTGCTGCAGACATTGTTACAATTGCAGTTGATTCAAAAGAGAACTTTAGCTCCTCTGACAGGTGCGCCTCCACCCGGTTATGATGCGAATGCTCGTTGCGAATTCCATTCCGGGGCACCTGGTCATACCATTGATAATTGCAAGGCGTTCAAGCATAAGTTACAGGATCTAATAGATAGTAAAGCAATAGACTTTTCTCACGACATGCCTAATGTTGTGCAGAATCCTATGCCGAATCATGGGCCAGCTAGGGTCGGTGCTATGCTGGAAGATGAAAGTTTAGACCTGATAACTGATGTAAATAATTTGAAGACGCCATTGGGCTTTGTGAAGGCTAGATTGCTAAAAGGGGGTGTGTTCCCAAGTTGTAACGAAGATTGCACCGACTGTTTGAGCCATCCGGAGGGATGTGAGGATTTGAAAAGTTGTATTCAAGGTATGATGGATGAGGGAGTGTTGCAGTTTGACCGGACACTGAGAAAAAGCCTGTTGAAGTAGTAGCTGAAGAGCGGGATGAGATCGCGACGATCTCGATCCCGTACAAGACCATTACTATTTTAGCGCCTCCTGGGCCGCCGACAGTTATTATTACCAAAGCAGGTCCTGTGCCGTACGAGAGTACCAAAGCTATTCCATGGAATTATGGAGCTGAGGTATATTGCAATGGACAAAAGATAGAATTGAAGAGTTTAGCTGTGGACTCAGTGGATAATCTTGTGGGAGCCAGAGGTATTACCTGAAGTGGCAGAGTCTTTTCATCACCCGAGGTGGTAGCTGACAGAGCTAATAGAGGAAAAGGTAAGGTTGTGGTAGAAAGAAACTTCTCAGGCTGGCGAAAAGGAATTTTTGGCGAAGGATGTAGAAGATTTTATGAGGCTGATACGAAAAAGTGACTACAAGATAGTTGATCACCTGCAGCAAACTCCTTCAAAAATTTCTATACTGTCGTTGTTGCTATGTTCAGAAGCACATCGGAACGCGTTATTGAGGATATTGAATACTGCTTACATGCCTCAAGAGATATCAGTAAACCAACTCGAAGGAGTTGTGGCGCACGTAAACACAGGAAAAGGTCTTGGTTTCACAGATTTAGATTTGACGCCGAAGGGCAGGAACCACAATTGTGCGTTGCACATTTCAATTGAATGTCAAGGGGCGGTTATGTCTCATGTCCTTGTTGATACGGGGTCATCTTTGAACGTGTTGCCAGATACGGCATTGATGAAACTAGATACTCGGGGTTTGATTTGTACGCCAAGTGACTTGGTCGTACGCGCTTTTGATGGAACCCAAAGATCTGTGTTTGGGGAGCTGACATTGCCTATTCAGGTGGGCCCTAAGGTATTCGACGCGGTGTTTTATATTATGGACATTCAACTGGCTTATAGTTGTCTATTGGGTCGTCCATGGATTCACTCGGCTGGAGCTGTTACATCCATGCTGCATCAGAAGCTCAAATATATGGTTGGTGGCAGCGTTGTCACAGTATACGAAGAAGAGGACATAATAATCAGTCACCTGTCTTCTTTCAAATATGTTGAGGTGGATGGAGAAATCCACGAGACACTATGTCAAGCCTTTGAAGTTGTTCAGGTTAAAGACAAATCTCCGGTTATGAGCAAAGCGCCGGAAGTGGCCATGTCTTCTTTTAAGGAGGCCCAAGCAGCAATGCAGGCTGGGGCATCGCAGGGATGGGGTAAAGTGCTAGATATACCTCAGAAGCAGGATAAGTTTGGTCTGGGGTACCGCCCATCGTCTTCATCCTCACAGAGCATGCCGCACTACAAAGGACCTGTCAGGTTTACTAGCGGAGGTGTTATTTTCGAGCAGATCAACGCCATCTCAGATGATGAAGTTGGGGACAGTGATTGCGATATGGATGCTTGGATCAAGCCTTGCACTCCAGGACAGAATCTGCGCAACTGGTCTATCCAGGAATTCATTCAAGTGACTACTGAACAGTAATAATTTGTTTTTCCTGATTATTGTACAACCTTGTGTTCTACCCGGAGCGTAGTGGTTTTTTTTCAGGGCCTATTTGTTTATGCTTGAATATTGTTTTATCAATTAACCAAAGGGCGTTTTTTCTTATTCAAATTTTGTGATCCTTGTCTTTCTTATTTTGTTTTTTAACAATAAAATGGAAATGTGGTTTTGTGTTTGTTTTGCATATCATTTGAAGCATTTAACCATTATCATTGCAGGATCCACATTGCAGATGACACCGATCCAGAACCTTCTATGACTCGCTTCAACTTTGATCACCCGATATTGCAAGCCGAAGAAGAGATTGATGAGGATGAAGACTTGCCAGAAGAGCTAGCCATACTTTTGAAACAAGAAGATAAGATTATTTTGCCTTATCAGGAAGAGATTGAGGTCATCAATTTGGGTTCTGAAGAAGTTGTCAGAAATGTCAGGATAGGGGCTGCACTGCAGAACGACGTCAAGCAAAGACTGATTGAGATGCTTCGAGAGTATAATGACATCTTTGCTTGGTCCTACGAGGACATGTCCGGGCTTGATACTGACATTGTGGTTCATCGCTTGCCTCTGCGTGAAGAGTGTCTGCTAGTCAAGCAGAAGCTCAGAAGGACAAGACCAGACATGGCTGTAAAAATCAAAGAAGTCCAGAAGCAATTGGATGCAGGATTTTTAGCCGTAAAACTTACCTTCCGTGGGTCGCCAACATCGTACCTGTACCAAAGAAGGAAGATAAGGTACGGATGTGTGTTTATTACAGAGATTTGAATAAGGCGAGCCCAAAGGATGATTTCATGTTCCCTCACATTGACGTGTTAGTTAACAATACTGCTCAGTTTTCCGTGTTTTCCTACATGGACGGTTTTTCGGACTATAATTAGATCAAAATGGCGCCGGAGGATATGGAGAAAATGATGTTTATCACGCCGTGGGGGACGTTCTGTTATAAGGTAATGCCTTTTGGGTTGAAAAACGCAGGGGCAACCTATCAGCGGGAAATGGTGACTCTCTTTCATGATATGATTCATCATGAGATTGAAGTATATGTTGATGACATGATTGCGTAGTCCCAAATGGAGGAGGAGCATCTGGTCAATTTTTTGAAGTTGTTTAAGAGGCTCAGGAAATTCAGGTTGAGGTTGAATCCTAATAAGTGCACCTTCGGGGTAAGATCAGGAAAGCTACTGGGGTTTATTGTCAGTGAAAAAGGAATCGAGGTCGATCCTGCAAAGATAAAAGCTATACAAGATATGTCAGCACCGAAAATAGAAAAAGAGGTTTGTGGTTTCTTGGGGAGGTTGAACTACATTGCTCGGTTCATATCTCATCTCACATCCACGTGTGAACCATTGCTCAAATTGCTAAAGAAAGATCAGGCGGTCGTCTGGAATGAAAATTGTCAAAGGGCATTCGATAAGATAAAAGAATATTTGTAGAAGCCTCCGATACTGATACCTCCCGTAGCTGGAAGACCTTTAATCATGTACTTAACGGTTCTTGAGAACAGTATGGGTTGTGTTCTCGGTCAACACGACGAGACTGGAAGAAAAGAGCATGCGATTTACTATCTGAGTAAAAAGTTCACAAACTGTGAGTCCCGTTACTCAATGCTTGAGAAAACATGTTGCACACTCGCTTGGGCTGCCAAACGTTTAAGACAGTACATGCTGAATCATACAACCATGCTGATTTCGAAGATGGATCCGATTAAATATGTCTTCGAAAAACAAGCACTTTCAGGAAGGATTGCCAGGTGGCAGATGGTACTGAAAGAGTACGATACCCAATATGTTTCCTAGAAAACCATCAAGGGAAGTGTGCTATCAGAATACCTTGCTGAGCAGCCGATTGATGATTATTAACCGATGAAGTTTGAATTTCCTGACGAAGACATTATGTTCATAAAGATGAAAGACTGCGATGAGCCATTACCCGATGAAGGTCCAGAGAAGGGCTCTCAATGGCAGATGATATTTGACGGCGCAGTAAACTCGTATCATAGTGGAATCGGGGCAATTATCATGACTCCTCATGGATCTCATATCCCTTTCACTGCCAGGTTAATTTTTCCCTGTACCAACAATGAAGCCGAGTACGAAGCGTACATCATGGGTCTAGAAGAAGCCATTGATCTGAGGATCAAGAATCTCGAGGTATATGGCGATTCAGCGCTAGTTGTTAACTATATCAAGGGAGAATGGGAAACTCATCAGCCTAATCTGATTCCTTACATGAATTATGCAAGGAGGTTGTTACCTTTCTTTGGCAAGGTAGAGTTTTACCATGTGCCGCAAGCAGAGAATCAGATGGCAGACACTCTAGCAATGCTATCTTCGATGTATAAAGTGAACTATTGGAGTGATGCTCCAAGAATAGTCATCTCTCGCCTTGACATACCCGCTTTCGTAGTTGCCATTGAGGAAGCTGCTGATGGCAAGCCGTGGTTTTATGACATCCAGAATTTCCTTAAGAACCAAGAGTATCCACCAGGGGCGTCGACCCGGGATAAGAAGACTCTAAGGAGATTGTCTGGCAACTTTTATCTGAACCAGGATGGTGTGCTTTTCAGAAGAAACTATGACTTGGTGTTATTGCAATGCGCAGATGAAAAAGGAGCAAGTCTGCTTATGGAAGAGGTCCACGAGGGTACTTTTGGTACACATGTCGGCAGGCATGTCATGTCTCAGAAGTTGTTGCGAGCAGGGTATTATTGGATAACAATGGAGTCAGATTATTTCAAATTTGCGAAGAAATGCCATAAATGCCAGATTTATGCAGACAAAATTCATGTACCGCCGTGCCCATTGAATGTTATGGCGTCCCCATGGCCTTTCTCTATGTGGGGCATTGACATGATTGGCAAGATTGAGCCAACCGCATCCAATGGACATCGTTTCATCCTGGTAGCCATTGATTACTTCACCAAATGGGTAGAAGCAGCTTCATATGCTAATGTCACGAAGCAAATGGTAGCCCAGTTCATAAAGAATGACATCATTTGTCGCTATGGAGTGCCCAAACGAATCATTACTGACAATGGTTCTAATTTGAACAATAAGATGATGAAGGAATTGTGCCAGAATTTCAAAATCGAGCATCATAACTCATCGCCCTATCGGCCGAAGATGAATGGCGTTGTTGAAGCGGCTAACAAGAACATCAAGAAGATAGTGCAGAAGATGGTTGTTACTTATAAGGATTGGCATGAAATGTTTCCCTTTGCTTTGCACGGGTATCGTACTACGGTACGCACGTCAACTGGGCAAACACCTTTCTCGCTGGTGTATGGTATGGAAGTTGTCCTACCATTGGAAGTCGAGATTCCTTCTTTGAGAGATCTGGTCGACGTCAAGCTCGATGAGGCAAAATGGATAAAGAACAGATTGAATTAATTTAGCCTGATGGATGAGAAAAGGCTAGCATCTATTGCATACGGTCGGTTATATCAAAGCCGAATGAAGAAAGCTTTCGATAAGAAGGTGCGTCCTTGAAGCTTTCAGATGGGCGATCTTGTGCTGAAAAAGATTCTCCCTCCACAATCAGATCACAAGGGTAAATGGACTCGCAACTATGAAGGTCCATATGTCGTGCAAAAGGTCTTCTCTAGAGGATCCTTGTTATTATCCACCATGGATGGTGAGGATTTTACATCCCCTGTGAACGCAGACGCATTTAAAAAATACTTTGCTTAAAATGACCCGCTGGAAAAAAAAAAAAAGAATCTCCAGGCAAAAATGGGGCATCCCGGCGAACCATAAAAAGAATGGGTTCGAACAAAAATTAGGGATAAAAATGAAAAGATGTAAACCCACAAAGTTGAAAACCTAAAAAGGGCAACTTTTGCAAAAATGGGTATCCCGGTGAATTGAAAACCCGCAAGGGCGATTCAGGCAAAAGTTAGGGATTGAAAAGAAAATGAATGCGGTCTGCGTGTGATACTTCATTGCTTAGTGGATTGGGAGGACCTGAGGGCCGTTTATCCGAATCAATCTCTTCAGAAAACGAAGTATCGGGAAAGCATCAAGGTCAGGCGAGTCATAGAGGGATCAGCTCATGGTGTTTGTCTGTGCCACATTGCCGACATCTTTGTACACTTTTTGTATATTTTTGTGCATGTTTGTATAATTGTTGCGCAACTTCCTCTTTTCAGGGGTTGCATCTGTTGTAAAACTTTGCCTAATTACAGGCCATTTGTCAATAAACATATACTATTCAGTACTTGATTTATTTGCTTTGTTTTAACTTTTACAGTTTTGTTTGTGAAAAACGTCCGATGTTTTTGATAAACTTGCACATACATAAACTTGCAAACCTTGGCTAATAATTGTTAAAACTTGGATTTAATTTAACAATGTCACGGATGATGACCAAGATAACTCTTGTTGTGTAGGATATCTTGTCTGTTTGTTCATTTTTGCAGGGTCGTTACCCTTGGGGAAAAAGGTATGAATGGAATTCGTTTTCTCCCCAGCCAGAGTCCATCCCCTGGCTAGTAGAGTTTGCATCTCTATCCCAGTAGAGTTGTATGCAGGTTAAAGGAGTAGTTAAGCGTGTATGCTTACCCCGGCAGTTGGTCGGTACGCATTTTATCCCCACAGAGTACAGGTATGTGCTTACTCCTCAGCGAGTCGAGATTCAGATGTCTTTCCACTGAGTAGGTGTGGAGCTTTTCCCAACAGTGGTTTGGTACTCATTTCTCTCCAACAGTTTGTTTGTAGATATTCAACTCTCGGCAGTGCAGACCGAGGTCTCCAGCAGAGTCGATTCCCCCGCGGAATCATTAATTCCCCGGCGAGTAAGGTGTGATCCCAGTGTTTGGTCGTCTTTCCTCAGCCAAATCTTCTGTTCCCCAGGATAGTTGTATCCTGGAAGGCCGTTTAGGGTGTTGTTGTTCTCTATCAGGTGAAACAGGTTGTTTAGCCTGGTTGTCCTATTTCCCCGGTGAGTTGTCTATTCCCCATAAGGTTTGTATTTTGGGAGGCCATTCAGGGCATTTCCCTCAGCAGGAAGCCATCCAGGGCTCGTTTCCTCAGCTTAAGTCCAATCGTTATTGGCATGTGTAAGCTATCCCCAGCAGGGTTGTCTTCTTTTCCCAGCAGGGTGGTTTCTCTAGCATTTATTTTGCTGATTTGGTTCCGTTGCATCTGCATGCATAGATAACATCTACCCAAACGCGTAGCATTTCCATCTCGTATGGAGCATTGCGCCATTTTCAAATATTAAGCATGTGAAACATAAGTCAGGTTGTTACCCATTTGTTTGCAGGTATGTCTCCGACGGATGACTGATATCTTTGCCCGTATGATATCCAGACCATGACAAGCTAGTGAATTTCTGTTGCCTGAATGGTATCCAGACCATGGCAATTCTAGATATGATTTTTGTCCGTTGAGTATCCAGACTCCGGTCAATCTCCTTGTGATATCCAGATCATGGCAGGTGTGATTATGTTCTTTTGCCCTTATGGTATCCAGACCATGGCAGATTACGTGTCTTATTGTGTCTTTGTGGTATCTAGACCACGGCGATCAGCGCTATTATGTTTTTTCCGTCGAGTATCTAGACTCCGGTAAAGACAGTCATGGTATCCAGACCATGTTAGCGTATTTGATGATTTGTGATATCCAGATCACAACAAATGTTGTTATTTTCTGTCGCCTTATGGTATCCAGACCATGGCAGTTTCTTTCAGCCCGCACGGTATCCAGACCCCGGCTTATATTATTCCCCAGCAGTATCATCGGACTTCAGTTAGTCATGTTGCGGTGAACCCATGTGGTATTCAAACTTGGATAAGTATATTTGTGATATATTTTCTTATTCCTCCGAGTATCCAGACTCCGGTCAAGTCCGTTGAGTATTCAGACTCCGGTAAATTTCCAATTTGTGATAGATTACTTTGTCCGTCGAGTATCCAGACTCCGGTAAAGTCAGTTGGGTATCTAGATCCTGATGAGTATGTTTGTGGTGTATCCTTTTGTCCGTAGAGTATCCAGACTCCGGTCATTTCCGTCGAGTATCCAGACTCCGGTTTATTGCATTGAGAATCTAGGCTCCGGTTTCTCCGTTGAGTATCCAGACTCCGATAGATTTCCAATTCGGGTTGTATTTCTTTGTCCGTCGAGTATCCAAACTCCGGTAAATCCCCATTGAAGTCGTCAATTTCGTTGAGCATCCAGGCCCCGGTTGTCGCATTGAGCATTCAAGCTCCGGTTTTTGTTCGTCGAGTATCCAGACTCCGACAAATTTCCAATTTGTGAATCCTTTTGTCCATTGAGTATCCATACTCCGCTCATTTTTGTTGAGCATTCAAGCTCCGGTTTGTTCGTTGAATATCTAGACTCCGGCAATTTGTTTATTGATTCACTATGTCCATTGAGTATCCAGACTCTGGTCATTTTTTAGCGTTCAGGCTCCAAGTTTTTGTTTGTTGAGTATCCAGACTCCGGAAAATTTCCAATTTGTGGTTCTATTGTTCGTTGAGTGTCCAGACTCCGGCAATTTGAAATGTTACCCTTCTGCCTATATGGTATCCAGACCATGGCGCAGCTTTTGATGAACGTGTTCATCTTATGACGTGTTACCCGACAGAGTTATTTGGTTAAGTTTCTCTTGTTTTCTTCCCCGCCAGAGTTGTTTGGTTAAGTTTCTCTCTTCCCCGGCGGAGTGTTTTTGTGATCATTTCAGTTATCTCCAGAGATTCTTGTTTGCAGTTTTATTTTCTGCGGTTGGCAAATTTCCGGGCTCTTTGGTATTCAACCATCTTTTACCTTGATTGTTTGAAAGTCGTTCGCTTTTCACTCATTCAAGTCCAAGTCGTTTGAATAGGGGCAGCTGTTGTACCCCAAAATTTGCTCAACCTTTTCTTTACTTGGCTTATGTTATCATTGCATGTTCTAGCATTCGCATTGCATATCATTGTTCATTTTGCAGGGGATCAAGAGAGGTATGCATAGCAAGAGAATTTTACCAAGGTTTTTGAGCCATAGCAAGAGGTTTTATTCAAGCAGGGATGCTCATCAAGTCATCAGAAGTTGATCAGAGCTCTTTCTAAGAGAAGGTGGATGTATGTGACTTATCTCCTATCTTGGAGGCCAATTGAAGATCATCAGAGGATTGTGAATCCATGGTTATGGATGGAGAATGTACAAAAATCTCATTGAGTGTTTTGAAATTCATTGTGGAGCTTATCTAAGTCATTACATCATGTGCAAGAAGCCACAGTCAAGAGTGTTTCATCTAGGGTTTTCATCTGGTCAACCCTAAGTCAACTGTGGATTGGAAGGAGCTTAAGACTTAGCTCTAAGTAATTGTGATCATGGAATGTTGTGTTGAGGCATATGAGATTTTATTCCAAGATCCATTCAAGAAGAATCAATAGTGTGAGAAGTTACTAAATTAGGGTTCTCAGTGTAAAATCCCATATTTAGTGCCCAACATCAAGACCACATATCTCAAGATAAAAGTGTAATCTAATTTTGATGTGGACATGATACTTGTAAAGCATGTTCTTAGCTTTATTTTGAGTACTAGAACTCATCCATTGGGTTTCTAGAACTCAAGATAAGATGCTGGCAAGTTATGGGTCCTCAGATGAATGTGATTTCAGTCAATAAAAGTTAACCAACTTCCAAGGCATTTTTGACCTAGAATCAAGTTTCTCCTCAACTTGATCCAAACATGAAAGTTTTTCCTTATGATCTTATCTTTCCAAAAAGTCCTAGAAGTCCTTAATCAGATTTATAGAGCTCAAGTTATGAAGCTTGCAAGGCAGGGGTATTTTGGGAAAGTGAGATTATAGGTCCTTTTCATTATAGGTCTTGTTCATCCACTTGTGCACTTCAAATGAAACTTTTCCCAACATGAAAATTACTCCAAATGATCCCAATTTCATCTTAGAACACTTAATTGTCATGGATTTGGCTAGGGTTTGGAGATTGGTGAAGGAAAAATCATGAAAAAGACTTTAAAAGGGGTAAATTCAATTAATTTGATTTTGAACTTTTACAAGGCATGTTTGTGCATATTTTGAGCCACCAAGACATACTAAGCAAGATGAACAATTTGGATTTAAGTTTTGAGGTCATTTTCACGTGCAAATTCATGGTTACTTCATGTTGAAGTTTCATAATCAAATACCAACCATTGGATCAATTCAAGGGATGATTTCAGCCCACGTGATCAAAACAAAGTCCCAGCAATGAATTTGAATAAAAAACAAGGCAATTGGAGGGAGTTTTACGTGTGCATGAAGCTCCAAAATCAGAATTGGGCATTTCTTCCTTTCTCACAATTCAGCCACAATTGGGCCTCCATTTCACTCTAGACCCATCATACATAAGCCTCAGATGAAGATTGAGCATTCATTCAATCATTTTTCATGGAAATTGAGCAGAGCACAGTTTGGAAAGTGAGGAGCAAAAGTGAAATCGTGAATTCTGAATTAAGCCATCTCAAGCAAAATTGAAGCATCTTTCTTCTTCCTCAAGTGGAGTGGAGTGTTTCTGCATAATTTTCATCAAGCTTAAGCATCTGAGAAGGAGAGGCTCTGTTAGGTAAGCTTCAGATCAAAGTTTCTCTCTTAATACGCATCTATCTCATGCCATTGTTGGTTTATGCTGAAGTCCTATGTGTGTAGGCAAAATCTGGTTCATAATTGGATGTGTTCATGATGTTTTCAGTTCTGAGCATGAATTTTGTTTGCTTCGATTTTGCTTGTTCTCGCATGATAAACAAAAATTATTGGTGGATTCATGACCTACGTTGCATGAGGATGATTTTGCTTTTAAATTTTGTTTGATTTGGTTAAGTTTAGGGTCATCAACTCCGGTGGTGTGACCAAAGAAGATGACCGGAGACCGTGGAACCACCGTCTAGTTTTGTCTCTGTTTTTGCTTGTGTGGCTGCCTCGTTGGAATGTTGAATGTTTGACTCTAGATGATGAACGACTCAGATCTGATCTGACCTGCACGCGTGGATGGCTGACTTCCCAGTCAGCTAAATGAAACAGTGTGTTTCATTTTGTTGTTGCTGATGGGCTGGGTTCACTATTGTAACCCCCCTGCGTGGCCCAACCTTTTTGCCTTCATTTCTTGCTTTTTGCACCACTTATTTTATTTTCTTTTTGTTTTATTTCTGTTGAGAATTAATTCAAAATAAAATATCTCCATGGATGATAAAATCCCCCAAAAAAAATTTCTAGACATATTGAGATGTCTTTTAATTTTAGGAATTTTTTATTTTATTTTTGGATTATTTTTTCAATTTAAAAAGGATTTATCAATTGGAGGTGTTTTAATTGAACTATTTCTTGACATTTTCTTGTTCTTGATTTGTTTTTTACTCTTCCTTTTGATCCAATGACTGAAAATCAATCCTCATCTCAATGATGAGTTAAATGATTTTTGAGGACCATTCTGCCCTTGTTTTATTGCATTTTGGTTTGACTTTTATAGCATTTCATTTGACCCTCGACAATCCTCTCTCAAATTGGGGCATCCTTGTGAATCAAATTCTTTGATGATGATTTGAGATGACATTGGTTGATTTCTTTTGGCCTCTGTTTGCCAACATCTTAGTGTACTTCTTGCATTTTATTTGTTTTTTTTAATCTTTTTCCTAATTTTGAGGTAACTTGCAAGTCAAGTTACCCCTAAGGGAGGTTCATACATACACATTGACCTAGTTTGTCTTGGAAATGACATTGGTGGATCCTTTGAGCTTTCAATAATTTTTTATTCATGTTGTTAACATGTTAAGGTTGTTGTTTGCTCATTTTTAGGTCATGATATTGTGCTTTACTTATTGAACTTTGCACTCCTTTGTAGGCTTTCCACTTGATCTTCAAGTGTAGAATGTGTTTAAGACTTAGGTCTTTCTCCATGCATCTTCTTGCTTTCTCTTGTGTGCTTTTCCATCTTTGGTTTATGCATCTTCTTCTTCATCTATACGTCTATCCCATGATCTTTAGATCCCATTTATGATGGTTTAGTCCCTCCTTAGGAGGTACTTGAAGCATATCATGGATGGTGCATCTTTGACGACTCCTTTGTGCTTTCTTTTGCATATTTCTTGCGATGCTTATGGTTGAGTGCATATTATGAGTTCCTTGCTGTCCTCATATAGCCTCCCATCCTCACTTTGTTTTAAGTCTTCTTTTCCTTTCATTTGATTTGCCTTATGGCATTGTGGTTGATGTTTGAATGGTTTAGGCCATTTCATCCCACTTGTGGTGCATTTGTGTGATTTCACTTATATGCATTTCTTTTCCTCTCTTCTTTGCATTTATCATATGCATGCTTGAGGTTGAGATGGGCTTATGGAGGCTACTACCCCACACTACTTTCCTCCCTCACTTTCATTCTATTTGTGCATTACATGTTTGCATACTTGCATTTTACTTTGCTTCCATTTCCTTCTTCTTTTGCCATGTTCCCTTAGGATCTCTAATCTCCTTTGAGGTTATGATAGACCTTAGGACTTAAACCATGCATGATAACATTAGGTAGTATTCCTTTACCTCAATCATAGGACCATTTTGCATGACAACTACTAGGTTTGAGTTAGTCTCCCTTTAGTGTGTCCTTTCTCTTCTCATCTTCAAACAATTTCAAAACACTTAATAAAGGCTAATGAATGTTGTGCGTTAGAAGGCTTCCTCTCAATTTCTTAGAGTGTTTAGTGTACACCCTTAGGGTGATATGCGACGCATTCGCTCCTAAGTCATAGTCTTTAGTGCAACATGAGTTACAAATTAAACTCAAAACACTTCTTTTCTGTAAGACAAAAACCAATCATCAAATCATTTTATCCTTCAGGATCCTAATAATGGAAAACATTTTCATTAAAGAGAGTTTTGTTAACTCTTGGTTCTACCGCAAACAGGTAACGCCTAAGTCTCCAATGGTCGAGCTGCATACACCTAACTGTTAGAACTAGTTGTTAACCCTACTCGGGTAAAACATTTTGAACCAACCGGTGTTCTTGTTAGCCTGAAATACATTTGCTCTTATTTCTCGTACCAGACGAGAATACGTAGGCACAAGACGATGATGTCTTGGCGAGCAACCTTTCCCCACCTTTCACCTGTAGTTTGCCAAACTACGTTGACTCTGACTTTCCCATTGCACGAGGGAATACGTAGGCATAGAGCGGTGATGCTCTATCGAGTCTCTTTTCTTTTCTTTTGTCCAAGAGACCTTTAGCTAGATATTTTAATCACCCTTTTAGATAGACAACAAAGCATGGATCCCGTCGATTACGACGGACGTAAGGGGTGCTAATACCTTCCCCTTGCATAACCGACTCGCGAACCCGAGATTTGGTTGCGATGACCAAGCTTATCCCTTTTTCGCAGGTTTTCTCTGATCATTTCCTTTCCATCTCTTTGGGATAAATAACGAATGGTGGCGAATCTTCTATCATTGTCGACCTTCTTTTTTCGCAGTAGCGACAAAACTGCCTCAACAAATCTTTGTCCCTTTTATTTTCTGCACTTTCATTTTTGCTTGATAATTGAGTAATTTTAGTACAAACAATTTCATCAAAATTAGTATTAGTTTGAGTAAGTGCTGAACATTGTTTTTAACTCTAGTACAATAGTTTATTGTACAAGGAAGCTAGAGCTACTTACTCAAGGCAAAACTCACTTGGAGTGTTTTACACACCAAGTGTTTGATAAATTGCTTGAACCAAAATTATCTAGTGATGTCCATATAATTTGTTGACATTGTGTGGCACTGTAACTAGTCATACCAATTAGTGATATTAATCGATTGATATGGTGACTAGCGTGGTGATTCTATTTGTTCATTATCATATCCATAGGCTAAACGCATATTCGGTCTTCTAATAACGGTTCGTTATAGACGGTAATTTTTCCACGGTCGCTTCCGCATATCAAACATTTTTAAAACCAATTTTTAATTGGTAGCGCCGACTGATTTTTTAATTAGGGATCTATTCAACCCCCCTTCTAGATCCACGCCATCGTCTAATAGAAAGTGATATCAATAAAGAAGGAGTTACAGTCACTGCTGAGCAAGATTAATTTCTTGAGGAGATTTATATTGAATCTCAGCGGGAAGACTCAAGCCTTCTCACCTTTACTTCGACCTAATAAAGAAGGATTCGAATGAGGACAACCTCAGCAAGAAGCATTTGATAAAATCAAGGATTACTTGAGTCATCCTCTACTTCTATCACCACCTTTTAGGAATAGGAGCATGAGGTTATATATATCTGCGTCAGACAAAACTTTAGGAAGTATGCTGACCCAAGAGGATGAAAATGGTGTCGAAAGAGTCATTTGTTACCTTAGTAGGATTTTAAATGATGCAGAAACGAGGTATAACATAGTTGAAAATTTGTGTTTATGCTTGTATTTTTCTTGTACAAAGTTAAAGCCTTATATAAAGTCTGTTGATGTTTATGTTTCATCTCATTTCGATATCATTAAACACATGTTGTCTAAACCAATTTTGCATAGTCGAATTGGTAACACTAGCTTTAACTGAATATTCTTTAACATATATGCCTTTAAAGGCTGTTAAAGGACAAGTGGTAGCAGACTTTATAGTCGACCACTCGATAAATGAGAATAACATAAACTATCTCGAGTTTGAGCCTTGGAAATTATATTTTGATGCCTCTAGCCATAGAAATGGAACCGGTGTAGGAGTGTTGATCATTTCTCCTGACAAAATTCCAACAAAATTCAAGTATAAAGTTGAAGGTCTCTGTTTGAATAATGAGGCTGAATATGAGGATTTAATAGCCGGACTTGAGATGTTATTGGAATTGGGGGCAACTCGAGTCGAAATAATGGGAGACTTAGAGTTAGTCATAAAACAAATCACAAAAAAGTACAAATGTGTTAAAGAAAACCTTATTATGTATGTTGTAATAGCCAATCGATTACTGAAAAGACTCGAAATAGTTAGTATTCAACACATACCTTGATTGGAAAATCAAGTGGCCAATGATTTGGCTCATATTGCTTCTGGGTATAAACTTTCGAAAGAAAAATTACAAGACGCAATCAAAGTCAGAGGAAGAGTTGTGTCATCCAGATTGTCCCCACCATATTTGGAAATGACAAAGCTAGGGTACACTGATAAAAAAAATTCGAAATATTTGCAATAGATAGTTTGACGGAAGAAGATTAGAGGAAACCGATAGTAGAGTATCTGCAAAATTCAACGGTATCCACAGAGCAGAAAATCAGGTGTCTTGCTTTAAGTTATGCTCTTTTGGGAAATGAGTTATTTAAAAAGACTCCTGAGGGAGTTTTACTTAAATGCCTTAGTGAATCAGAGGCATATGTAACCCTTTCGATTGTCCATAGTGGGGCATGTGAGGCACGCCAGGTAGGCCACAAGATGAAATGGTTGTTGTTTCGACAAGGCATGTATACCCACCATGTTAAAAGATTGTATCGAATTTGCTAAAGGGTGCCAAGAGTGCCAACTGTACGCAGGTATACAACATGTTCCTGCGAGTGGGTTACATTCCATTGTCAAACCATGGCTCATTAGGGGGTTGGGCTTTGGATTTAGTTGGAGAAATTCGACCAGCGTCATCAAAAAATCAAAGGTACATTTTGGTAGGTATTGACTATTTTACAAAATGGATCGAAGCTACACCTTTTCCAAATATAGACCAAGAAGACGTAATTGAATTCATCAAAAGACATATCATTTATAGACTTGGAATCCCATAGACCATTACAACAGATCAAGGATAAGTTTTTACTAGTCGAAAGATGCAAAAATTTACCAAGGAAATGGGTTTCAAATTGTTAACTTCTACGCCCTATTATGCTCAGGCAAATGGTCAGGTCAAAGCAGCGAACAAAATAGTGATTAGTCTAACTAAGAAACATGTGAGGAAGAAGCCTAGAAATTGGCACAAGGCTTTAGATCAAGTGCTCTGGGCGTGTCGAACTTCTCCCAAAGAATCGATTAATGCAACTCCGTTTCGATTAACATTTGGCCATGATGCAGTATTACCAGGGAAATTTACTTACAGTCAACGAGGATCCAAAGGCACCATGAGATTCCATCAGAATCCTACTGGAACATGATTTTGGATGAGTTGGTTGATTTGGATGAAGAAAGGCTCAATGCCTTGGAATTGTTAAAAATACAGAAGAAAAGAGTAGAGAAATATTATAATAAGAAAGTCAAGGTCAAGATGTTCTCGCCAGAGGAATTGGTTTGGAAAGTAATTTTGCCTATGGATCAAAAAGATACAGCCTTAGGTAAGTCGTCCCCTAAATGGGAAGGCCATTTTCAAGTCATACAAGTTTTTTCTGATGGCGCATATGAGATTGAAGAGTTAGACGAAGATAAAAGAATCTTGAGGTTTAATGGGAAATATTTGA
This sequence comes from Lathyrus sativus, assembly GCA_963859935.3. Classification (NCBI taxonomy): domain Eukaryota; kingdom Viridiplantae; phylum Streptophyta; class Magnoliopsida; order Fabales; family Fabaceae; genus Lathyrus; species Lathyrus sativus. The sequence goes on along the minus strand of OZ012738.1, from coordinate 43,322,616 downwards.
AAAAATATAAGCCTGTACTTCAAGAGATAAAAATAACTAAAGAGTAATCACACGCAAAAATGGTGAAGCCAATATGGTAAATAAAATTCCTGAATGGCTTAATCCATTACAAAGAAATGCCGCAAAGGGCCAAAAGTCATGATCACCAAAAAATAAAGAGTACTATAGGATAAATTTCAAAAGAGGAGAGAGCCCTTCATCTTGCCATACTTTGACCTTTGGAGCATCAAGAAGCGTTCATAAAGAGTTTTGTTGGTCGAGAGGGTTTCAATCTCTTTCACAAGCTACTGAGCTTTTTTGAGATGTTGAAGTCCGTCCTTGAGCTCTTTCGCCACCTCGTCCTCGATAGAACTAAGAAGGTTGGTATTGCGTTGTTTGGCTTGAGAGATTTTGTTTTGCAATATGACAATTTTCCTTTCCTATTCTACAATGTTTTTGTCGCATTTCTCGACTTCCTTCTTGTTCTATTCAGAAAGTTTCTCTAGAGTCAAAAAAATTCGGTAGACGCAGAAACAACCTCTCAAGAAGACTTTTGATTTCTAGTTTTGGTGGTGAGGTTGCTCAAAAAGTCTCTGAGGCAGTTTAAATCAGCAACAACGAGGTCGATTAGTGTACTCAGTTCCATAATAACATCAGCAACTTCTGGTGAAACTTCTAGGACATTAATTTGCTTCAGAATTTTCTTAAGTCCAAAGCTGACAGAAACATCATGTTCTAAGATATGGAACAAATCCACTGCAAATATTTTCTCCTTTATCTGAACGAGCAAATCATTGTCAATTTTTCCATTAGGAAGATTCCCCTAGACGGTCGAGGTGTTGGTGCTTTTGTCGCTGAAACTATATTGGGAACTGAGCATGGCCTTCCGATACTTCAATGGTCGTTGCACTTTTAAGGATTCCAGTTCCTCGTGTGAAAGGTTGGTCGATAGAGTTCCAATTGAAGCAGTAATATGAGGGTCTTTGGACTGATTTCCTTGGTCCACTTTGTCTTCTTGGTCCTCCACCGCAACTTTTGCATCAGACGCAGATTGTTGTTCCTCTTCCTCCTCTTCATTAATTTTTTCTTCTTTTTCTTCTTCATCAGCCCCATCATCTTCGCCTTGTTCATTGATGGGAGATCTCTCTTCAAGATTATCCTCAGCAACTTGTTCTATGTTGGGAATCAGAGTGTCCCCCGAGAGATCAACAACTTCTCTTTTGACCAAGTCTATTTTTGGAAGGGCTACCTCGACATGTGGAAACTCAACAGCAGGAGCGAATGTTATTTTCTTGGGAGCACCTATAGATTGGATTCCTTCGTCTGATCCTTTGGTAGAACCTTTCGTAGAAGTCCTAGAGGGAGTTGTTGGGTGATAGCTAGGGTCGCTTCTTGTTGTTGGAATGATTTGTTGCACCATAGGTTGTCCTCTGACATCAGTGGTAACCTAAGAAAAAAAGTCAAAGAATTAGAAGGATATATGGTGAAAAAAATAATGAGGTTCTAGGAGAAATAATTACCTTAGGATCATCAGCCTCAGGACTGGATTTGTCACTATCAGTTTGCGCTACATCTATCTTCGCCATCTCCTCAGGGGTAGACTCCAAAATATTGCAAGAGGGGGATGCCTTCGTCGAGATCTTTCCAACCTTTATTTTTGGTTGACTAAAAGTTTCAGTCATTTTGCCCTGTTTCCTCCTCCTTTTAAGGGTCTGCTCTTCGGGAGGAGATTGATCTTCCTCATCCGATTCAATTATGATATGGCTGGAAGCTCCTTTTGATTTTTGCCTTTTTGGAGTAGGGGATGGTCTTCGGGAGCTCTAAGGAGAAAAGATTCGAAGTGCTGGACAACATGATATTTTGTAGTAAAGAAGAAATGAGTAAGAAAAATTACATTAGTAATATGGCTGTTTTCTTCTGTCTTCTCTTCATTTTTCTTTTTCTTCTTGGGTGCAACTTTGGTAGCTAGAATTTAAACAAGTCATTGTAAGTAAGATGATAAAAATCGAATAAGAGAAATCTAGTACGAAAACCTCTCATTCCACACCTTCATATATTTCGAACTAGATGCGAACATCTTTGATACCGATATGAAGAGACCCTTTGAAACTGTCTAAAGTATACTTAGTCATAACTACCCCCTGAGCCTTGGGTATCGATTATTGGCGGAGGATTTTTATAGAATCCCTACAAATAAACCAGTCTGGAAATGGAGGGGCAAGGGCCACTCTAAAGTCAGCAGTTGGCAGTCGAGGAAATTTTGGAGGAAACTTGTTGAAAGCCATTGTGTATCGTTCCCCATGAGGAACAAACGAAGAGAGTTTTTAACTCTCCATTTTCTTTAGAAACTTTTCCTTCAGCGTAACAGCTACACCATGGACGGTTCTACTAAGACCATTTGGTCGATAAACAGTTTCAAAGTACTTCTAAAATGCTTGGATTTCTTTAATATGTGTCGGAATACCTTTCTTTGTCTTCTCCTGCACAAAGAGGAAAGCTTGGTTAATAAGTTGAGTGAATGAAGGAGCATCGAAGAACTCCTCAACATAATATTTATACCACCAGTTGTTGAATTTTGGGGTGTAAAGAAAATTTGGTTCGAAGCTAGTAGGGATGAGTTGAGCCTTGTCATCATAGCGAGCAAGTTGTGTCGAAGTCATCTCCTTAGTATATTTCACACGGTGAAGAAAAAGAGCACCTTTTTTCTCAAAGAGACACTTGGGAAGAGCTTGAACCAACCCAAACTGTCAAGCAACTAAGTTTGGTTGGTAAGCAACCAGAGTTACTTGAAACTTTGGCAGATTCAGTCGAATGGTTAACAATCTTGGAATAAGAAAGGCCTCTCAGATCAGTAAAGACTCTGCTTCCTTGTAGCAAAGAGAGCCATGTTCGACGTGAATTCATGATGTTTGGAAAACATCATGACATAGCTCAAGAATGTTGGCCTGAGAGATTGTCCTTATTCAGTAGGAGTAAGCGTGACCAAACGAGTCCCTTCGACTCTTTTATTCTTGATTTCTTCAGCGATTTCATCTATGGGATTCTTGTTGGGAAGACTGGCTTCGAATGATGCATTCATCCAGAGTTGTAGCAGCCAAAAGGGGCCAGATAGCAAGAGGTTCCGTTTTTCTTCTAAATCTTTGAGTTGATCCACTCCTTCACTCATAGATTCGTAAAAAATCCGTAAGATCATTTCGCTCAGACAAACATCATGGCCTTTATGAAGCTGAGTGGTCATAGTAAGATATTTGCTAGATACTTTGAGGAATACACAGTGAGATAGCCATACAGTCAAGAAGGTTATATGTTCTTTATCCAAGACATCATCAGTTTTTTGGTCATAGTAATGTGTTATGAAGTGGGAATATGTAGCCTTAGCGGATGCAAAACCTATTGAGTCATCAGATTCTAGGTCTGGGTCGTAAGTGTTTCCAGTAGGTTTGAGCCATGTGATAGCGGCTATGTCAAATAGTGTGGAAGTCATCATCCCACAAGGGAGATGGAAGGTATAATGGGTGTTATACCAGAAATACAGAGAAGAGACCAACATGGTCGAACAGTAATTAAGACTCGTCTTCGACAACATGATCGGGTCATAGATTCCCATGTTCTTCCAGGTTTGGGACTTAACTTTTTCTACCTTTGCTAACCAGTTCATATAATCATCAGATTCCTTAAAGGATGGGGTCGCTTGAAAGACTCTAAAGATGTTATTCATATACCTTAAGTATATGTTATTCAATGCTACTGCATCATAAGAGGATTTTTCAACCCTAGATTTATTGGCTTTCCCTATGGGTTTAGGTTTGTGATAAGAAGGAAAAAAATCTCTAGATTTGCTATGATCAAAGCTAAGAGCAGGTAAAGGACCGCATAACGCATGTCGTTTACCAGAAACGATAACAGGAACAAGTACCTAAGATTTGTAGATTTTTCTCTTTTCTTCTTCAGGCGGCTCAGGAATGAACTATTAGCTCCCCACCATCTTTGGCTCTGAAAGTGTGTTAAATGGAGGAGGCAGAGAGATCTTCTTTAGGTATTTGGATTTTTGGCCTTTTTTGGAGTCTTTGATGCAGGTGGTTGAAGACGCCATTGTTAAAGGTTGAAGAAATCTGGGTATTTCCTTTGAAGTTTTGAAAGGTGAAGAGAGAAGAGAATGCTTGAGTTTTTTGAGAAGCGTAAAAAATGAAAATGGCTAAGTATGGAGCTATTTATAAGCTTGTGGAAGATCTAGAAATGAAAACGAAAATGCTTGAGTTTAAGGGACTTCAAATCAGCATTAAAAAAGCTGATGGTTAGTGGGACACGTTTTCCACTAGGGTTGTTTGATGGAACGTTGGTAGTCAATGCATAGCCCCATGATCTCCTAGAGTCTAGAAAGTGAGATGATGGCTAGAGATTTTGGCATGCATTGATAAGACGTTTCATAAACTGCAATGATGATCGTGATGTCATGGGTTTCTGAAATAGTGGTAGACACCAAAGTCATGCAAGATTCGTTCGAGGCGTCGAATGAAATTATCAAAAAATGCCTTTTTCTTCAGTGATGTCGAAAATGACATTTTTGGGGGGGCAATTTGTTGGTTCTAAATTTCGACGCCTGAATTGGATTAAAAGGAAATTATAGAGTTTTTGAAGAAATCGGATGAGTTCTACCAGAACTACATTTTTGGATGTGAGTCGAAGGCGTCCCTTTGCAAGGAGGAACTATTTTATGGACTTAGAAATATTTCCTAACAATAGGGAAATGTGATTCGACATAGGTACTATTGAAGGAATTTTGACATGAAGATTTGAATTTAAATAAAGGAGGGAATGTTTGTTCTTATCCATTTCTCAAAGAAGACACGTGGAGCGCTTCCAAGAGTCGAAGACATGCATAACGCCACTTGTCTCGATCTAGTTTGCTAGCCGTTGATGGCAGTTATTCTCGATTAGTATAAATAGCGAGTCTTGGTGTTAGGATGCGTGTGTGTTCAATTGTGTACAAATTCCTCAATATACTCAAAGTACCCGCGTGTAGAGAAATGAGTTCGTGAGAATGTACGTTGATGCAACACCACTTTTACATTTCAATGCAATTCAATAGGTCTTTTCATTAAGAATTTATCTTTTCCTTACGCAAGTTACTTTCTACATTTTTATCAGTCTTTCGACTTTAATCTCTTATGTACAATTCAATTTACATTTTGAAACAAGTTATTTTTATCATGAACTCTGTCGAAGTGTTCATCGTTTTTCCAAACTTTGTTTAAGATCAACTAGCACATGTTCTAGGATTTGTGTGGTCGATCCTGCGAGTAAAATAAATCTTTTTCGATTTAGAAGACCAGCGGTTGTTCACCAATTTTCACGTCGAACACCAGTGAAACAGCTAAGATATCTTTTTTCCCTTTCTGGCGTATGGCAAGTACAACCGCTATAATAAGAAATCCTACACAAGAGACACCATAAAGGGTAAAGTTAGATAAAGAACCTCAACTGAGAAATAATAAGACAAAGAAATGAATGTTACCTTTATAATAGTGAAACTAAGGGCAAACGTCAAAGGAAATTGCAACACAAAAGAATGTGAGGCAAATCTAAGAGTTTGGGAATGCTCTAGAATTTCAAACGACAAAAGAGTACGAAAAAAATAAGCAAAGAGGCTTTTATGAGCGCTCCTAGCACAAGAGTAGCACGATATCCTATAATTAGGAAGAAGAAATGACTATCAACATTCTAGATCTCCTTGAAAGTCGCCCTAAATACTCAAGTATTCTAGGGTCAGAGGATCATCATTGATGGCATGCTAAAGGGGACATGTCAATGGTTCATCAACAGAAAGACACATGTTACAAAAAATGCATTTAATGCGTAAGTTTCCAACGCTAGTGATGCCATATCACTACTTTTCACCTGATCTAATTGACAGTTGATCCCAGGGCATGCACGACAAAATCCTTCCCTTGCAAGATAGAGAAAAGGGTTTTTTGAAAACTGTTAAGGGTTGCACAAGAGTCCAAAGAGTGAATGTTATTAAAGACTATGCATAAGAAAGAAAGATCATTTTCCTCTTGATCATAGACAATCCCGACCCTTAGCTTATCACACACCGTCCAGAACAATCGAACGATCTTCAGCTTAACACGATGTATTCCACGCAAAGCAGTTATAACCATCTTGTTTATATAAAGGTAGGAACGTGTCATTTTATAAGTAATTCAAATCATCTTCATTACTCACCATATCTATTCTCTCACTGATTTGGACATTACAGTAATAACCTTCCAAGTACACTCCACACCTCTATACTGGAAAGCTCAGCACACTACATCAGAAGTCCAATCGCATTGATATATCTCACATTTTTTGTTTCCTCGCAAAACGAGTATTATAAAATATTTTACTTTTATTATGAAATTTTCTTATTGCATAGACATATTTAATAATTAACACATACCTCAAACTAAAATGGTAAAATAGATTTCGCCGCTAAATTTTATGAGTTTTTTAAAATTAACATAACTTTTGAATTATTTAGGCTTTAGGGGTGCAAGCCCGCCCCGCCCTATTTTTTTAAGATTAAAATTTTTGCCCCATAGTCTTTACTATATCTGCTACTCCATCTCTTTTCTTTGAGATTTTGCAGGCGGGCCTAAATGCATGTAATTTACCACCCCTACACAAAACATAAGTTGTGCAGCACTTCGTAGTCATCCTATTCTACTCTGGATCACAATTGTTAGTATCTCTTTCAGTCCATTTTTCTCTAAATCAATACAATGTTGCACTGGCAATACCAAAAACAGCAACTAAAGTGAAACCATGGCTCTCTTTGAGACAAGTTATCAAACATGTAGAAGCACCAGTCAGGTACTTTTTGAATTGATAGGTCTTTCTTTTTCATATTCCCTTTATCTTTTTTTCCAAGCAATGTGAAATTGCTAGGAAGAAACCTCCAAAGTCTTTCATCAAACACATTTGAGGAACCATAGATATCTTGGAGTTTGGTGTAACATAATTCAACAAAGTAAGTAAAAGGAATATTGGAAATAATAAAAAAGGGTTTGCTTTTCTGTTACATAATATTGAATTATTGATGAACTTTATTTGACTAACAATTAAATAAACAAAGCAAGTAGGTGAGGGTTTCAAAGCAACCAAACTTCTATGCTCTTTCCTACATAGATTTATGACTTTGTATAGACTTATGAAGTCAACATCATCATTTACTACTGTTCAGATATGTGTCCGTCTGTCTGCTTTTTTAACGAGCATCAATGAAAATATAAGCGATATTTTTTATTTAAATATAATTTTAAAAAAATATAGCATGTGGAAGTTAATAGTAGGAAGTTATTGAAAGTTAATAAAACTGATTTCAATGGAAGTTATTAAAGTAAGAGTAAAAATGGTAGAAAAATAAACTACACCAAAACAAAGTATTCTCTTTATATATAGTTATAAATTATAGATTATAGATTAATACTCATTTTACATCAAAAAAGAATATTGAGTTGCATTGGCATAAAAACCAATATCATTGCAAGGATAATTCATAATTGAATGGCATCTATCACCACCAAAGATGAAGCCTCTTCATCTTCTTCATCTTCCATCCTAACATCAAAATGGACTAACCATGTTTTCTTGAGTTTTAGAGGCGAAGACACTCGCCAAGATTTCACTGGCCATCTTTTTGCTTCATTGGAAATAAGAGGGATCAAAACATTCAAGGATGATCATGATCTTAACAGAGGTGAAGTGATATCAGTAGAACTCAATAAAGCCATTGAAGAATCTATGTTTGCTATCATCATTCTCTCACCAAACTATGCTTCCTCAACATGGTGTTTGGATGAGCTGCAAAAGATTGTTGAATGCAGCAAAAATTTTGGTCAAGCTGTTTTTCCAATCTTCTACGGTGTTGAACCGTCTGATGTCAGGCATCAGAGAGGAAGCTTTCATGAAGCTTTTAGAAAACATGAAGAAAAATTCAGAAAAGATAGAAACAAAATTAAAAGGTGGAGAGATGCTTTAAGAGAAGTTGCTAGTTACTCTGGTTGGGACTCCAAGGGCTGGTTAGTAGAAAGGTTTATGCTTATCATTATTTTTCTCTATCTATTGCTATATTTACTTATGGTTTAATACAACTCTCCTTTCCGTCTTTATGCAGGAATGAGGCATCATTGGTGGAAACAATTGCTGAACATATTCATAAAAAACTGATTCCCAAGTTGCCTGTTTGCAAAGATAACCTTGTTGGAATTGATTCACGGATAGAGGAAATCTATTCGCTTCTAGGAATGGGATTAAGCGATGTTCGCTTCATCGGCATATGGGGAATGGGTGGCATAGGGAAGACAACTATTGCTAGATCAGTATATGACGCGATCAAAGGCGAATTCAAGGTTAGTTGCTTTCTTGCAGACATTCGAGAAACAATTTCTAAGACAAATGGGTTAGTTATCATCCAAAGTGAACTTCTTTCTCATCTTAAGATAAGAAGTAATGATTTTTATAACGTTTATGATGGCAAAAAGATATTAGCCAACTCATTCAACAATAAAAAGGTTCTTCTTGTTCTTGATGATGTGAGTGAATTAAGCCAATTGGAGAATTTAGCTGGGAAGCAAGAATGGTTTGGTCCGGGTAGTAGAGTAATCATCACAAGTAGAGATAAACACTTGTTAACGACACATGGAGTGCATGAAACTTATAAGGCTAAAGGCTTAGTGAAAAATGAAGCACTTAAGCTCTTTTGTTTGAAAGCCTTTAAACAAAATCAACCTAAAGAAGAGTATTTGAGTTTGTGTACAGAAGTGGTTAAATATGCAAGAGGTCTTCCATTAGCACTTGAGGTATTGGGTTCACATTTTCATGGAAGAACTCTTGAGGTTTGGCATAGTGCTTTAGAACAAATGAGAAATGTTCCCCACTCCAAAATACACGATACACTGAAAATAAGCTACGACGGCTTACAAACCATGGAGAAAGATATGTTTCTCGATATTGCTTGTTTCTTCAAAGGAATGTACATAGATGAAGTGATAGAAATATTAGAAGATTGTGGTTATTATCCCGGAATTGGAATCGACATTTTGATTGAAAGATCTTTGGTAAGTTTCGATAGGGGAGACAAAAAGTTGTGGATGCATGATTTGCTTGAAGAAATGGGAAAAAACATCGTGTGTCAAGAATCTCCTAATGATCCTGGAAAACGTAGTAGGTTATGGTCTCAAAAAGACGTTGATCAAGTATTGACAAGAAACAAGGTATGTTCCAAATCATTGTTGAATTTTATTGCTTATTTTATGTCAATATAACACAGCTCTATTGGAAGTTTATGTTTTTTTTATCATCGTTAGGGAACTGATAAAATTCAAGGCATAGCTATGAACTTAGTTGAACCATATGAAGCAAGGTGGAACATTGAAGCTTTTTCCAAACTAAGTCAGCTAAGATTACTCAAATTATGTGAAATAAAACTTTCCGATGGCCTCAATTGCTTCCCTAGTTCACTAAAAGTTCTTGATTGGAGAGGATGTCCTTTGAAAACCCTGCCACTAACTAACAATTTGGATGAAATTGTTAACCTCAAATTGTATCATAGCAAAATAGAACAACTTTGGCATGGAACACAGGTAAAAACTCTATCAATAACCTTTTCCAATTTATGCTTTTTGAAATTAGTTCAGTGTCATCATAATAACTTATTTTTTGCAATCTCAATTTTAACCAGTTTCTTGAAAATCTGAAGTCCATCAATTTGAGCTTTTCGAAGTCTCTAAAACGATCGCCCGACTTTGTTGGTGTTCCAAATCTTGAATCGTTGGTCCTTGAAGGTTGTACAAGCTTAACTGAGATTCATCCCTCCCTTCTAAGCCACAAGAAACTTATTCTACTGAATTTGAAAGATTGCAAAAGGCTCAAAGCTCTTCCATGCAAAATAGAGATGAGTTCCTTGAAGGGTTTAAGTCTTTCCGGTTGCTGTGAATTCAAACATCTTCCAGAGTTTGATGAAAGCATGGATAATCTATTAAAGCTTTGCTTAGAAGAGACCGCGATAAAAAAACTACCATCTTCACTTGGATTTCTTGTATCCCTTGTTATCTTGGATTTAGAAAACTGCAAGAATCTTACTTCTCTTCCAGATACAATAAGTGAATTGAAGTCCCTCTTGATTCTGAATGTTTCTGGCTGCTCAAGACTCCGTAGTTTTCCAGAAGGTTTAAAGGAAATCAAATCTTTGGAGGAACTTTTAGCAAACGAAACTGCCGTTGAAGAACTGCCTTCATCTGTTTTTTATCTAGAAAACCTCAAAGTTATATCATTTTCCGGATGCAAAGGACCCGTTTCTAAGTCAGTGAATACATTCCTTCTACCATTTACCGAGCTGTTAAGTAGTCCACAAGAACCTACTGGATTTCGGTTACCACCTAAGTTGTGTCTACCTTCGTTGAGGAATTTAAACTTAAGTTACTGCAATCTATCTGAAGAATCAATGCCAAAAGATTTTTCCAACTTATCTTCCTTGGTTGTTTTAGATCTCACTGGAAACAATTTTGTTAGGCCACCAAGTAGCATTTCGAAACTTCCAAAGCTTGAATATCTTAAGTTAAACTGTTGCAAAATGCTTCAGAAGTTTCCAGAATTTCCGTCAAGTATGAGGTTATTAGATGCAAGTATGTGTGCTTCATTGGAAACTTCCAAATTCAATCTATCTATGCCATGCAGTCTCTTTGCATCGATGATACAGCTAAACTCGCATTTGCCTATATTACTGAAGAAATTTTTGGAGGTTTGCACTTTTGCTTCCCTAACCTTGTCAAAATAATGTTTTTTTGTTCATGTACGGTTGTGTTTTCGTAGAGAATGATAAATGAATATTATGGAAACTATTTGTGACATGTTCATACAGGCACATCAACACGGTCTACCGAAAGCGAGATTCGACATGCTTATCACAGGGTATGAAATTCCATCATGGTTCACACCTTCAAAATATGTCAGTGTTACAAACATGTCAGTCCCTCATAATTGTCCTCCAACCGAATGGGTGGGATTGGCATTGTGTTTCATGTTGGTAAGTTTTGATGATGAACCAGAGATATGTAATCATGAAGTGAGTTGTTACTTGTTTGGACCGAACGGTAAGCTGTTTATCCAATCCAGGGATTTGCCTCCAATGGAACCATATGTCCGTCACCTTTATATTCTCTATCTTACCATCGATGAATGCCGCGATAGATTCTATGAAGGTGGTGACTGCAGTGAAATCGAATTTGTCTTGAAAACTTATTGTTGCGATTCTTTGCAAGTAGTGAGGTGTGGTTGTCGCATTGTAAGTAAGCAAGATGTTGAAGATATGTACAATAACCATTACTAGGCTCTCTCATTATAGTATCTCTGGTTTTTTCATATAGTGTCATGCAAATGATGTTATGTTATGTAATTTATAAATAGAATTTCATGAAATTTTGTACCTCTGGTTCAAATTTGAAGTTAAAAGTCAGACGAAATTCATACTGCATTTTTAACCGGCGGTGTAATTTTATGCCGGTTTGTTGAGAGGATTGATACATCTGAGAACCAAAAAACTAAATTTCATTCATATGATATATGCTAGACAATAAGGCCAAATTATTGTTGACAAAACAAATTTTACAGACTTTTGAATCTAAGGCAATTAAAATGAAATCCACAAGGCTAGCTGAGACCTCTAGCTTCTACTTTACACATTGACCATAAATGATTTGCACACTTTGAATTCGAACGAGTAAAATCACCCGGTAAAACTGATTGAACACTTTGAATTTGAACGAGTAAAATCACCAGGTGAAACTGATTGATTCGAAATGCAGATTTTCAGCTAAACCAGATGAGCAAATGGTTGCAACATTCTGTCTCAGTTGTTTAGGTCCTGATGCAAAAACTCCCACACTTGACCCTTTGATTTCTAAAAGAAGTCCTGTAAAAACGAGGAGCGATTTCAGTTCATAGAAAGGTTTCAGAATCATAATTAAAGAAAATGCAGATTGTTGTAAATAACATATATACTGTATTCGGCCTATTACAGCTTTGAAATGTATCAGAAATTTTTTCAAAGATAGATGACTTACTGCTCAAGTCAGGTCTTGCACCGTAGTGCACATTGGTAGCTTGAACAAGTGACTGATATGGAAAGCTTTCCAATTCTCTATCTGCATTAAAAATCATTGAATTTGGTGACACTGTCGGTGTCGACCCTTCCATGTTCTGAATCTGTTTAGCTTCTTTAGCATTTTGTTTCTTGTTTGAAAGCACTGCGACACTAGCAACAACAACTATCGACACACATATTACTAGCATGTGAAGGATTGACCTTATAGCATACGAGAATATGTTATTCGTGTTATGGTCGATAGGGAAAATATAGTAACGATTAATGATCCCGATTATGATAAGGAAGATGATGAAAGAGGACGAGATTATAGCACCAAGCCAGATCCAACCGTTTGGACCTAATATAGCGTGTATTGGTGCATCGGTTGCATTCGGCTTGAACCATAAAGTTTGAGGATGAATTGGAATATCGGGTTTAAACTCTTTGTCTCTTGTGATGTAGGCCTCAATTTGTAGTTGCATATTAGAAATGTCTTGTGGTGTGCTTGAAATTGGTAGGATCAAATCTAGCATTGAGAGAGATGAAGTGTTCTTGAATGAACAAATTAGAACAATGTTTGGTGTTTTGCATTTGAATGTAGTGCTAAGATATATTAGCTCTCTAATGATTGAGATAAATGGTGTGATTCCACTTCCTCCACTCACCATCACAAGTGTGTCATGCCTATAGAAAAACAAACAAAAGTTAGCGGCGAATCTTAGACGACAAATTAGATAGTTAATGCAGTTTAAATATGTAGTTAATTATGTTTAATAGACGATTCATTAATCATAATTATTATGCGTATATTTGATGTAAACCTTAGGTAATTGGTTGAAGCGGGTCCATAAGGACCTTCAACGGATACTTGAAGGCGATCGATCGGAGAAGGATTTGAAAGCAACTTGTAGAGCTTTTGTGTCCAAGTTCCTTCACTTTTAATGACAACACTTAGCTTATCTTGCTCCAAGTTACTATTAGAAGTAATGGTAAATGGATGCCATTGCAACTTTGATATGCATGGCACATTTATGAACATCACACTTGTTGGATTATAACTCAACTCTGAAGAAAAAAAAAAAAAAAATCAAATCTTATCTCATTAGACCGAGTCTGAGTCTAAATATACAGCGTTACTTACCATGAGCCTTAGAGAAGTTGAGCTCAATGGCTTCACAAGGCAAAACACGAGATGAAACTAAACGAACTTCACGTCTAGATTGGAGGAACCTTAAGTATCGATCGACGATGAAGAGATAGAAACCGGGGAGCATAATGTAGGCAAAAGAAATGCCAACATGAAAGATGAAGAAGATCATGAAGATAGTGTATAGGTTATGAGTGTAGAAAAAGAGTTCAAAAAATTTTCTTCTAATTCTTGGAATGGTTGCAACCCATAGGAACAAACCAGCAAGCAAAGATATCTCTCCAGCTACATTTGATACTCCAACTTTGTCCCATTTTAGCATCTACAATGAATTAAATAAAACTTCATGTTAAAAATAAAATAAATAAATAAAAGATTCTAAGAAATTTATGTTATCATTATAAATAAAACAATTCATTTAGTATAATGTAAGATTATAAATTTAAAGAAATTTTTTTCTATTTTTTTTTTAATAATCTTAACTACTAATATTACTACATTTATTGATTGAAGTTATTCAAAACTTGATAAATATATTATAAAAAATAATATTGAAAATACATTTAACTATTTAAAATTTGAATTCATATTAAAATAAAATAAAATAAATTTTATATTAAATAAAATGACATTCAAACACATTTAAACTATTGAGTTTAGTGAAGTTATCTATTTTTTTTAGATTGGTTTGCTTGCATTTTAATTTAAATTCATTTGGATGAGAACACTCTTAAATTCTAAAATTGATTAAAAAAAAATATTTTCCTTTTTCGTAGAAAAGATAACTTTCTCATTTATTTTCTACTAGTGTATTTTATGGATAATTGTTAGTAAGGTTATTAAGACTTTTAAGATTAATTCATCCATAATACATCATAATAATATTTATGATACGTAACTAGTTGCTAAATTTCATGGAGATGTAGTTAGAATGAACTAGAGAATGCTTCTTTTTTAGCATAGCTTAATCTTTTCAATTTTTTCATAACCTACTTCCACACATGGTAATTTTACTAGAGAATTTATTAGATAAACTAAGACTGATTTTAATCTTGCAATAGTTATATGTAAATATAGAGAAAAAGAGTGATTAACTACGTGTAAATTTATTTTATTTTATCAATTAATGACGAATTCTATATATTTTTATTGATTAATCGGATAAATTGTTTTTATATTATCAGTATATTTTTATTAAATTCATAAATATAATAATATTTTAAAATAGTGTCATTATTATACTAATAAATACTTGTACTTAATATTCAACCAAAAAAATATTTACACTTACTAATAATAAAAGTATATCAGGATAACATTATTAATTAAACTTACACAGAAATCCGTAGTTATTTATTACTCTCCTCTAGTTTTGGGTTTTAAAAAATAAAAGTCTTTAAATATATGATAAATAATATATTTGGACAAATAATATACATTGTTTATTCAATAAATTCAGAAATTATATTTTTTTTTATTAAATAAAATCAGAAAAGTAATAAAAATGTCTATTTATTATAATATATAAATTTATTAATAAAAATATAGGTTATTAAAATAAATTAAATAAATAAATAAAAGAAAAAATCGAAATTAAAGGGCGAAGATTTGAAAGTTTCTCTTTTTTTTTTTCATTTTTCTGCAAAGAATTTTTCAAATTTTAATACAGTCATGGTTATTCCTACCTATTTTTACTCTAAAATTAAATAAAATTATTTTAAAAAAAAACAACACACACTTTTTATATCATAATCACACGTAAGCATGGATTATATATAAATTAATCTTGATTATAACTAATTAATAATTAATTACCTGTGAAATTTGATTAGTAGATATCCAATAGATAATATAACAAACTCCATGAGCTGTGAAAACCGTCATCAGCACGTGCCCAACCCAAATATGGTACTTAATGCAACCTTCAGAAGTGAGCCCAAACATTGGTAGCACGGACGTGCCACGTGTCACGGGAAAAAATAACAGCACTAAACATATGTTACCGACGAGCCCTAACCTTACTCCCACACTCTCCAATTTCTCTTGCCACCTGTCACAAATACACAAATAAAAAAATAAGGTTCGAATCATGACGTTCACACAAATTTTTAGTTTTTAGTAGTTATCATCACTCTCTACGATGACTTACGCTTTAGGGCCGTCTTCTTCCTTAGGTGATGATGCAATGGATGAAAAGTCATTATGCAAATAAGTTGCGAGGGTCCAAACAAGAAGAGCAATGAACATAAGCAAAAAAGCTATTTCTGTGATCGAAACAATTCCTAGAGGACCTTTTACAAGCATTGGACGTTTCCATAGAGCTGCTTCATGTTTCTTGCCATTGCCACTAATTTTACAATAACACAAACATTAATTAGATTCAAATTAAATTAGCATAATCTAAAAGAAAAAAAATCATAGATAAGAGAAGAAAAATGTTACATTTGATTTGATTTTTTGGCTATGTGAATATAAACACATCCCAAAGTGGCTATTAACAAGACTGGAAAAGTGTATATAAGAATCCTAAAACCTGAAATGAAATTACAACATTATTAATCAACATGAAAAGTGAAAACATGAAATAAATTATGAACACAATAATTGAATAAAAAAAAAAGTAACCTTGAACACCAAAATAAGTTGAATTAGTCTTTGCTCGAATTTTCGGAATCCATTTTTGTTTGAAAGTCGGTATAGGCATCATAATGAAAATGAAAAGTAAACCCAGAAACACTAAAAACACAAATAATCTAATAAAAGATTTAACCATGGTGTATTTTATTTGAGAAGGTGATCTTTTCACACTTTCTTGAGCCATTTTTTTGTCTGTAAATTTAACTGTTTCGAGAGAAGAAAGAGACACGATTGTGATTTATGAGAATCTTGAAATGAACTTTGGGTATTTATAGGAAAAAAAATAGAATTAGAAATATTATTATTTATAATTATAAAGGGACGATTAGTGACAATTAAGTATTTTATTTTCAAGTAGGCAGAATACAGACAAAATATTTAAAGAATGTTTTGATTTGATGGATCTCTCTCACTCATTTTTTATGAATGAGATTATTATACATTAAGATATATGGTTATATAAATTGGTTAATTAGATTATTATTAGGGTATTACTATCAACTTGTTTGTTTTTACCTTTTAGAAATATATTCCAAATTTAATATTAAAAGTTAAAGTACAGCCAAAATTACTTTTTAAAAATATATATTTCAAAAATATTTTTTACAAAAAAAAATAAAACATATTTAAATTTAAATAATTTTTTTAAAATTTTGACATTCAAATAAAATTATAACAAAAAGGTAAAAGACCTAAAATAATATTATATGAAAAATTATTTAAATTAATTTGTGTTTGAAGCTTTTTTTGAATGTAAAGTTTTTTAAATAAAGCATGAGAAACTCACTAAGCAGGGGTTACTCTATTTATTCTGATCCTTTTTAAGGAATAGCCTAAAAAGAAGCGTTTTGTGATCGTTGTGGCTGCCCCCAACAAAGATCGGGTAAAAAGTACTGAACGAGTGAAGGTTGACTCTGTGGATGATACTGTCCAAGGGTGAAAAGGTACTTCTCTTTGTTTTCCTTCTCTACTAGCTACTCCTAGTTCTCAACAACTTGGAAGAGTAAACAACCTCATATATGTCGGGGACTATGCTTTTGTTGGACATCTTTCTCCTTCCGGACGATGTGATATGGTAAAGGAGATAGTCGCATGTGTGATGAGTGTGGTGCCACTACTTAATCAGTTATTTGTTGATCCCGAGGAGTTTCTAGTGCCTTTCATTCTGCCCTAGGAGGTGAAATCGTTAAACACTCGTTGTGACCTTGTTAGGGGAAATAAAGTGGGCTTTGCAAAAGATTCCCTGGAAATGTTTGACCTCGTGGAGCATAGGTTCACCTTGTTTGAAGAAAAGTATCTATATAGGTCCCCGACTGAATTAACTAGGCAGTTGAAGGATCTCGCAGACCAATTTAAGGAGGTTGTGAATGATAGTATCAGAGTATGCTCGAAGCGGGAGTTTTGTCTCTTTTTATCCGAATTACTGCAGAAGAGTTGACCGAATGGAGGGAATGTTTGGCTAAAAGAGAATAAACTCTTCGGGGTCAACAAGTTGCGCTTAATGTCTAATTCTAAGAACATCTTGATATCGATCTTTCGAAAAAAGATGTCTTCTAAAGTGTCTTGCACCAATTGGAATCTCTTGCCTTAGAGCTTCTTACTTTCTGCACTTCCTTCCAGCTGATTTAATCTTTATGATGTAATATGCCACATAGTACCTACACATACAATGATACATGTGGTTTTGAATTTTTAGATATCTTATTATATTTAGCATTTTGATTGGATGCGCTTTGTCCTTGTCTGGCGTGATACAATTATGCCTTTGTATTTGTATTGCGCTTCGTGCCAGAAAGGATCATTCCCCAGCCAAAGGTAGAGGATCCACGTCCCTGCCCCCAGGGTATAACATAGATCAATATGGATGTCTCCAGGCTCCACCACTCACGTTTCTTGGATTGGCTAGATCTGAAAGGGTGCACCAGCTAAGCAAAATGCGTGTATTTCTTTGACAAGGGGATATTTTAATTCTATGTTGGATGTACAAAGTTTCTTTGATAGCACCCTTGGGGGAATTGGTTGTTGTATCCAGACGTGCAAAGTATCTCAGAAAGCTCTCCTGAACTCTGAAGGCGTACATGGTGATCTAGGGAATCAATTAATATAGTTTGACGTGCAAAACGTCTCCGACAACACCCTTGATTGTTGGAGTTTTGATGCCCTAAAGAGGGGGAAATAGACAAATAAAACAAACAACCACAAGATAACAAAAATTTAATCAAATTCAAATGTTTGTCAATTTTCATATTTGCGAATGTTATAAAAAGAAAAGAATTGAACATTTTACTCAACTATAATACCATTTTAATTTGGCTATGTTCCATATCCTTGGTATTTGATCCCCTTCCTGAGATTCCAACCAATACGCTCCCCTCCTGATATTTTCTTTTACTTGATAGAGTCCTTCCTAGTTTGCCGCTAGTTTTCCATCATGAGCATTCTTGCCCTTGATGTTGGCCCTTCGTAATACTAGGTTTCATAGCTAGAATTTTATGTCCCACATGTGACAGTTGTAATTGGTAGTCGTGGCTTGCTAGACGATGGCACTAGTGAAGGATGATGATAACCTTTTTTTCTTCCAAGAAGTCTACTTCTTTTCTGACGGTGGCACTATTTGTTTCCTTGGAAAGGGGTTGGTTGTCCTCCATGTCAATACTTCAATTTCCACCAGGATAACTGCTTCTACCCCATACATGATTTAGTATTGAGTCTCCCTTGTGGTAGACTAAGGGTTGTACGGTATGCTCATAAGATATGTGGTAGTTCGTCTGGCCAGTTACCATTAGCTTCCTCTAACCACTTTGCAACCCTCTAACCATTATTCGATTGGCACCTTCTACTTAGCCATTGGTCTTAAGTATTGGTACTTTCATCTAGTACCTTCTTGTTAGCCTCATCTCCTTTATCTTTTTTTACCTTTGCTAATATCAATCGCTAGGTATACTTCCACTATATTAGGGGGTATTTGGTTCAGAGGGGGACTCATCGACATGTTTTTTAACTATGTCGAACATACAACAAGAGTATTTAAAAGTATGGACTTTTATAATTTTAGACTATAAGAACTTAATATTTTCATCCCTTACTTCAAAAGTGAGTTTCCCATGCTTATCATCTATGATTGCCTCAATTGTGGTAAGGAAGAGTCTTCCTAAGAGGATTGGGATTTCAAAAACTTATTATATATCCATTATGACAAAATTCATAGGAATGATGAGTTGCCTTATATTTATTGGTGCATCCTCTACAATTCTCATTAGGTACTTAACTGACTTGTCTGCTAACTAGAAAGATATTCCAATGGACTTTATCCCATCAAGCTCTAGTTTTTCATAGACTGGAAGAGACATCTAGTTCACACTCTCCCCTAAATCACATAAAGCTCTCTCGAAACTCATTGTGCCAATAACACATGGAATAAAAAAAACCTAGGATCTTTTAATTTTGGAGGAAACTTTTGTTTTTGTGTTACATTGCACTATTTTGACAACACTACAATTTCATTATCTTCAAATTTATGCTCCTTAGACATAATTTTCTTAATGAATTTAGAATAAGATGGAATTTGGGATAACACCTCAGTGAAATGAATGTTGAATTACAACTTTTCAAGACCTCAAATTTGTTTTTGAAATGCTCTTCTATCTTGTCTTTTGTTAGTGTTTGCGGAAATGGGATATGACACTTATATGGTGGGGGGAGGTGCATAAGGTTTCTCTTTATCTTTTTCCACAACCTCACCTATAGGTTGGGTTTTCTCATTCTCTTTTCTCTCATTATTCTTCTCACCATGACCTTATAAGTCTTTTCCACTCCTTTAAGTGATATCATTCACATGTCTTTTCAGATTTTCCATGGTTTGTCTTCGAAATGTTTTGGCAGGAGCAGAAGATGAGACTTATTGTTGCAACATGATCAGAAAAATAGCAAGTGTACTATTTTTTCCAATTGTAGTTAAAATAGGGGTTTATCCCCAGTATCGATCTTGAGGACTGCGTAGGAATATAAGAAGCATGCTAGGGTACAGTGTATGAATTGCCTTGCAACAACCTTAATCCTTATTTACGAGACATGGCTTAAAACAAACCTTTACCAATTCTTAAGTGAATCTTTCCCTAAGGCCTTAGAAAGAAAAACCTTTGATATTCATCCTAAACCTTAAGTCCTTAGAGATTTAGGATGAAATCAAGCATTATATTTTATCAAGAATGTTACGGCTACTACAGGGTATCCCTAGTCCTAGGTGATATCTACTATAGTATTATCGCATAAAAAGCATTAACGACAGTTTGCCCGACCTAAACGTTAACCATAAATCAATTTCTATTTGTCCAAAAGAAAAAGCATTAAACACATTAATAAAAATTGATTATGAAAAAAGCACTATGTCATAGAACAAAGGAAATTAAGGTCATTACAAAAGCAATTCAGGGACACCCCTTAGCATTGGGGGGTTTAGCTACTCATAGTATTCATGGAAAATTCAACAAGTTAAACATTACAAGAATGTTGGATTCCTTTGATCTTTAATTGCACCCGCGCATGAAAATCTTTAGTTCTCCCTTTGTTCTTAATCGCTCAATTCTTGATCGTGACTTTGCTCTACAGTCAAAAGTGTCTCTTCCCTTTCCTCAAACTCTTCTAAATAGCAAAAACTCAAATAACAGTAGGTGGGAATCCCAAAAATGCCCTCCAGATCAACATTCAGTTAAAAGTCAAGAAAACGGGAAAATTAGCGTCTAAGCCAACACGGACCGTGTCAGCTGACACGGGTGACCGTGTTGGCTCCCTATCTTCTAAAAACAAATTTATCAGTGCCAAACATGCTGACACGGGCGGCCGTGTCAGCCCCTTGGTTCCACACTTTCTTCTTCTTTTTGTCATCATCTTGACACGGCCCGTGTTAGGGGACACGGGTGGTCGTGCCAGGCTCTCTGCCTCTTGCCAATTTCATTCCCGAAAACACTAGATTGTCCACTTTCTCGCTTTAATTCTTCCTGAATGCTTACCTGGACCTAAAAACATTAGAAAGACACAACCCAAGCATAAAATGCGGTAAACGGACATAAAATGCAACTAAACATATAAGAAGATTAACTAAAACTAACGATAAAATAATCCATAAAAACCACCAATCACAGAACTTATATGATTCTCTAACATTTTTTTATGTGTGGCTATCAAATCTACTTTGGACTCTAACTTATTCAAAATTTCATTCATGTGCAGGTTTTGGTTTTGGAATTCATTATTATGCCTGGTCTAACATATGATGAAATTTCCCATCATTATTTTTAGATTGGACTTCACAGGAATGTTGTCACCCACATGTCATTGG
This sequence comes from Lathyrus sativus, assembly GCA_963859935.3. NCBI lineage: Eukaryota > Viridiplantae > Streptophyta > Magnoliopsida > Fabales > Fabaceae > Lathyrus > Lathyrus sativus. The sequence goes on along the minus strand of OZ012738.1, from coordinate 43,301,388 downwards.
AAACGAGAAGAACTAGGATTTGCTACAAACTGGAAGAATTATTTTTGTAGGAAAATTTGGGTTTATCTCCCTACCCAGGATTGTATATGTTTGAATAAGGGTTCACTCATTGGTTATTATTAACATAGTTAACATTTCCTAGACCAGCTCCTCCAATGAGGATCACCTGGCCGACTGTGATAGTATGACCATTTACTCCACATAACTCATAGACATGGTTTAAATGGGTTATTGCATTCACACTAAAATTATTGAATTTTGAAAATAGAGCATCGACTTCGAAATTTATGTGGTGTAGGGCGCTCACCTCATATAGGCTTCCCTTCTGAAGTCTTCTCTCTTTATAGCCTTGGTCGCTTCCCCACTGGTAGTTTTTCATCACTATGTCCTTAATAAGAGCATAAGCTACATCATAATCCTTATTCATTAAGGCCTCTCCCACAATAGCATCTAAGGTCATCCTCGTGGAATACATAAGACCATTATAGAAAGTATGGACTATAAGACATTTTTATTGTCCACGGTGGGGCATGACCCTAAAAATTACTTATATAGCTCCCATGCTTCAAATAATGATTCCTCATCTTCTTGCCTGTAGAAAGTTATTTGGTTTCTCAGTAGTACCTTTTATAGGCAGAAACTAACAAGTGAGCAACGCAAATTTAAGCTCATCCCATGTCGTAATGGAATTTGAGGGGATGGACAGTAGCCATGCTCTAGCTTTGTCCCTAAGGGAGAACGAGAAAAGTTTAAGCCTAATCACTTTTCTACCTACTCCATCTCTCTTTAGAGTGTCATGAGATTTGATGAATATTGACAGGTGTAGGTTTGGTTCATCATCCGGTGACTCTCAAAATTGGTTCTTGTGTACCATTGACATCAGAGAGGGTTTTAAGTCAAATTCATTAGCATCCACGGCATGACGCACTATGCTCAAATGAGGTTCCTCAATTGTGAGGGTAGCATAGTTTTTTAGGGGTCGATTAGGCGCATGTGCAACCATCAGTACAAGTATTTGTTGTACTTGACGCCTTTCATAGATATAGCATTCAATTTTGTTAATCATTTCAGTGAGGATTCCTAAACTTTGGGTTCTTTGTATACAACTTAAATTGAGAGAATTGTAGAAAATTATAAAAATAGGAAAGAAAATGTCTTAATCTACCGGGAGAAATATTAGAATTACAATATAAAATTCATCCATAGCAACTCCGCCAAAAACTAGACACGCCATAAGCGTATGACAATATCAAAGTAATAAAATAAGTATCGCCCGCAGAGATCAATTTGAGTATCGAGTTCTACTATTTCTAAATTTATTTAAGACGATCAATTCGAGTTGTTTTGAGAACAATTTTAATTGGTTTTATTTAAATATGGTTAATACATCAATACTAAGAATATGTGTTATATCTATATTAGAGAACAAATAAATCAATTCTATCAATTTTATTTTGGCAAATTAAATTTTCAAAGATATAATAGAAAAATATAGACTGCATCTTCTTTAAGAATTTCTATTTGCATTTATACTCATTTTCTCAAATAGGTTATCAATCTATTTATCTAGTTTTTAAGTTCATATATCAAACTTCACGTTTTGGTTCTCCACTTGATATATGAAGTTGTCTCTACTTTCGTATAAATATTTGTTAAATGCATAAATTTTAGATTGCAAGACGAAATCCGATAAATCGAGTTATGATTCAATTTATTTTACTCATGCAAATTTTTAATTCATCTAATAATGAGTATCATTAATTTGTAGATATAAAAATAAATTACCCATAATGCCTACTTTCTTAGGTGTATTATCGTATTTGAATTAACAATTTACTTGCTTTCGCAGCGTATCTCATACATTTAGAATCCTTTAGGCACACCTATTCTTTCTTTAAAATGGTAAAGCTTCTCTCAATTGATCCGAGACATTTTTATCACCTTAGATACAATTGTTCAAAATTTCTAAGTCAAATTCATTAGCATCCACGGCATGACGCACTATGCTCAAATTGAAGGTGAGAAAATACTTAGAAGGGGGATTGAATAAGTATGAAGATAAAAACTTAGAAATAAAAACTCAAGTATTTTTATCCTGGTTCGTTGAACTCAACTACTCCAGTCCACCCTTCCTAGAGTGATTTGCCTTTCTCAATCAAGGACTTAATCCACTATTTAATCAACTGATTACAATAGTAAGCACTAAGAACAACTGTTCAAAGTCTTCTCAAGAACTACTGATCCTAACTGGATCTTCTTAAGGTTTTCTTACAATCAAATGTAATAACAAATACAAGTGTTTAAAATGCTTCTAATAAAGCTTTATCACAACTGTGATTTTTCACTTAATATTAAGAACAAAGAAATTAATTCTAGAAAGAATGTGAGTTGTATGAGAGCTTTGATAATAAATTATTTTCAAGTAAAACGTCAACTGAAGAAGATGAGTGGAGACTTGCTTTTATAGGCATAGTGGTCCAAGAGCTTTTCACGTTGAGAAGTGTGTACCAAAAGGTCTGAGCCTTTTTGTCTTCACATCAAGTGACCTTTCCTAGAAGAAGAAAGCACAGAAAAATCCTTTTTGTCTGTGTTCTTGTGTCTAGCATAAATAAGGAAATAGTCGTTTGGATATTCCAACGGACATAATCTTTGAATTCTTCTTCATCAATTTTTAGCAAGAATCATCAGAGTCTAAATTGATCAGAGCCTTCTGATGTTGATCAGAGTTATGCTGAATCAGAGTCTTTGCAGCAAGTGTGATTTTAGCGTGTATAAGTTCAGAGCATATTTGAGTCAGATCCTCAGTACTGACAGCTTTAGTACTCTCAGAATCTTCTGTAGTAACTATGCTTGAAAAACTCTTCATACAAAATTCTTCATTGGTTCAGATGCTTCTGACTTGCTTCAGATTCTTCTGGAGCTTCTACTTCAGATCCTTCTGGAGACTGCTTTAGATCCTTCTGGAGACAGCGCTCAGGATCTTCTGATGGCAGTGTTCAGAATCTTCTAATGAGTACATCTGACGCTTCAGAGTCTAGCATATTTCTTATGTTCAGTTCTGATTTGCTTCTGGAGTGATAATTACTTTAATATCTGCAGCAAACATTCTTAAGCAAATTTTAGAGTATATAATTCTTAATTACAAAATTTCATAATAGTTATCATCAAAACATAGAGATATTATTAAGAACCAATCTGTGTTCTAACAATCTCCCCCTTTTTGATGATGACAAAAACATCAGAAATTTTGTTTAATTGAAAATAGAATAATTATAACTCCCCCTGAGATGATGAATCTCCCTCTGAAATAAATACAAATAAGGAATAGAAACTTCCCTTTAGTCTTGAGTATTTTTCAGAGTTAGAGCTTAATTGTTCTTTAACATTTGAGAGTCAGAGTGTCTTGCATATTTCAGAGTCAGAGTCTGATAATTGTCAAATGATCTGAGAGTCTCAGAGTTTCTTTTACAGAGTATACTTATCAAATGTTCTGAAATACTCAGATTTTATGTTAGATAAAATTGATATGTCTGAAGTTTCATTCTGGTGAAGTTTAATTAAACAGTTCAGATCTATTTTCTCCCCCTTTTTTGTCATAAGCAAAAAGTAATAACTTTGAAAAGACAAAGAAAAGGAAACAATAAATGAGATAAATCATGTGGAGAAAACTTTGAAACATTCATTCATTCAGAGCAAAAGTACACACATCAGAAGATATTCAAATACATATGCAAACATTAGATGCAAACATCAGAAGAAAAAATAAATAAATAAACTAAGATTGTTTTGACAAAAGCATCTTCAACAGATCTGTGATCTCAGAAGAAGACTGTTCTTGTTTTGACATCCACTTAGCCATGGTTTCATTCTTCTGATCCTGTTTGGACATCCACTGAGCCATGTCTTCAGACTTCTTGTCTTGCTTAGCCATCCATGACTTGATTTCTGATTGACCAGCTTCCAGAACTGCAATCTTATCTTCAAGATCTGGATATTCTTTCTTGATCTCAGATGAAGAAGGTGGAACAGTTGCTGAAGCTTGAACAGAGTCAATTTCCATAGGGGCTTTAAAGTTAGGAGTAGTAGAGCCAGAAGGATGTTCTATCAGAGTCATAGCTAGAGGGTTGTCTTCAGATGCAGATTTAGGATTCTCTTCTGATGACGAAGGAGCATCTGTAAGAAGCAATGGTCCAGATCTCTTAACAGTCCAGAACAGACTTCTAGCTGTTTCAGCAAATCTGAGATTCGCATCATCAGAACATACGTTCTTCAGATTTGATGCTACAGTGTTGAATCTGTTTATGAAGCCATTCCAAATGGCATCAGATTCCTTTGCATCCATTGTTGATGAACATTTCCTCTGTACAGAACCTAAATACATCTGTATTTCTTGCAAAAAACTTATAAATAAATTATCAACATTCAGTCTAGGTCTTGGGTGTAACAAAGTTTCCAAGGTTATTGGCTTGGGTTGGGGAGTAGGTGGAAAGATGGATTTTTGAATGGTGATCAGAGGAGGATGGTAGTAGGGTATGAATGGAATTTCAGATGATTTGTCAGGTTTGGATCTGGTTAAAGCATTCAACAGATTTGGTTTTGCTTTTATTGGATAGGAAACCACATCAAATGGTTTATCAAAGTAAGGTTTGAAAGCAGATTTAGCAGGCTTATCAAATTTATCAGATATAGCAGAGTATGGTTTTGGATCTGATGAAGGTATTGCTGACATTGTTTTAATATATGTTTGAAGCACAGATGGTAGAATGATGGTAAGTTTGGGTTTGAGAGGAGTGATAGTGTCAGATGGTTCAATTTTTGTGTAGAAATTTTTCAAGGTGAAACCAAAGGGAAGTTTGTTAGAAGAATGTAGTTTGCACGAAGTAGAGGGTACATTCTCAGATGTTCTTGGCTTTGATGTAGGGGTAGGATTGGGAATGGTAATTTCAGAAGATGGTTTAGGTGTTGGAATAGGATTTGGAATAATAACTTCAGAAGAAACAGGTGGTTCTGGTTGGTTTACTTCAGAATTTCTGTGAGAGGGAGATACCAGAAAGTCTGGGTGTATATCAGATTCTGATGAATTGGATGATCTAGTTGGAGTGTAAGAGGTAGAGGACACTTCAAAAACAGTTTTGAGAGGTGTAATGTTTAGAACCTCTGTCTCAGGGATATGGGTTTCAGATAGGTTAGCTGTTTCTGATGGATTTTCAGAAGGTTTTGATGGGGGTTCAGATGTAGGTGGTTCTGATGTGATAGGATCAGATGTAACTTTTGCAGATCCAATAGGTTCAGATGTGGTTGATGGTGGTTTTTCTGGTTGTAGTTGTTTTTCTTGTTGTGGTGGTTGTTGTTCAGATTGTTTTTGTTGTTGATGTTCAGATTGTTTTTCTTGTTGTTGTTCAGATTATTTTTCTTGTTGTTGTGGTTGTTTGTCAGATTGTTCTGTAGGCTTTTCTGTTTGAGGTTGTTTTTCTGATTGTTGTTGTTGTGATACAGATTGTTTTGTTGGTTTTTCTGGTTGTGGAGTCTGATTTGGTGGTTTTGTTGTTGTTGGAGTTGGTGCAGATGATTGTGTAGTAGAAGGTTTTATAGGTGAGATGGAAACAGGATTAGATGATTTTTATGGGGATGGAACAAATATATGAGATGGAGCAGGAACAGATTGTTTCTGAGTAAAAGTGGTTTTGGAATAGACTTAAATGTTGAATAATTTAAAACAGTATTATTGAAAGAAGATACAGAAGATTTGGTACCTTTAATCTTGATACATTTTGTAGGAACAGAAGGAGTGTCTCCAGATGCTTTCCTCTTTATCAGCTTCTGAGGCTTGTCAGCAACTTTGGGCTTCTTCTAAACAGGCACTTGTTCTGCTTCTGATTGACTTCTTTTTCTAGTGATCTCATCTCCTCCATCAGGCATTGGTTCCCTTGCTCTTTTCAAAATATCTGCAGGGATTGGGGTTCCATCTGCTTTGCAAGAATCAATATACCTTACAATGATTTCCCTTGGTTCTTCAGCACAGAACAGAGGGTAGTCTTCTACTGGGATTCTCTTCTGACTGAGTTCAGAAATATTCAGCTTCTTGGGTGCTGATGTGAGTTCTTCTACAATTTTAAGTCTCTGAAGACTTTTGGCATTCAGAGGCTTCCCAACAATAGACTCAAGTTCCTCCTTGACTCCAACAGCATACAGAGCAGTTACCAATCCATTTTCTGTCAGAATATCTGAAATTAACCTTCCAAAGGGAATCCATGTTCTGATCTTCTGACCCTTGTCTTTCACAGATTCTCTGGAGGCATTTATATGATTCCATAAGTGCATGAACAGAATGTAGGGAAGATCTACCTTAGTGCTCTAACTTAAGCAGTACATAAAGTAGAGCTGTTCATTGTTCACGTAATCTGGAGAGTTTGTAGATTTTCTATGATGAATGCATCCCATGAAAATCTTTGCCCAGATCTTGTAGTCAGGCTTCAGATCTTTAAACTTATTAGAGGCATGTCCAGCAGTCATGACTTCCTCATACACTTCTTCCATATCTACACGCCCAGCTGGCAGATGAGATACTCCATCAGTCTCCTCATATCCAATGAGTTTCCTGATCAGATCTTTTGTAATGATTATCTTTTTACCCAGAACAGAAGACAAGATAAACTTAGGGTATACAACAGCATGTATCCAGAACTCTTTCACCAGATGGGGGTAAACTGGTCCAAAAAGTCTGTCAAAGTATTTTACCCATCCTTGAGCATCAATTATTGAACGAAACTCAAATCCATTTTCAGCCAATGAATCAAATTCCACCATTGATTCACAGAGAATTTCCAGTTTGTCAACAGGTGTTAACAAAGTTCTTTTTGGTGTCGTATAAGGAGTCACACCCATATTTGCAGAAGTAACTGCAGCCATGGTTGATTGAAACTGTGCAGCAGTGGAGGATGAAGTTGCCATTGAAGATGAGTTTGTCAAAGGTTTAAGGTTTTTGTGAAGAGAGAAAAGAAGACAGAAATGCATAAAAGTTCTTGAGATGTGAAAAGTGTGAAAGTGGTGAGAAATGTGATATTTATAGTAAACACTTAGGCATACAAACAGACAGATAATGGAACGTTCACACATAGCAATTAATGAAAAAGAATAAAAATCATTTCAAGCATTAATTGATTCTGACAAATTGGGGGGAAAATCAAGATTTTCACTATTCAAACTTCACCTCAAACGTCTCTTCAGTAGTGTACACGCCATCTTTGCAGATTTAGAGTGACACGTGTTTGCTTGCATGTGCTTCTGAATTCTCTTGAGAAATGAAATGTTAACCAACGTTCAGATCCTCTGAGTATTGTTAGTTCAGATTTTCACAAATACAGTATTTTAAGGAAATGAATAAGTAATCAGATGAAATACTTCAGAGCATTAAACATTTTTGCATCTGTAAAATTTGCTTCTGACAAAAATTATTCTGGACACAAATCCATACCAATATTTTTCAGAATAAATTTGAATCTATCTTCAACAAGGGGTTTTGTGAAAATATCCATTGATGATCTGTATCAACAAAGGCTAAGTTTATAATTCCCTTCTGAACATAGTCTCTGATGAAATGATGCTTAATTTCTATATGTTTTGCCTTAGAGTGTAAAATGGGGTTTTTAGACAAACATATAGCAGAAGTATTATCACAGAATATAGAAATGTTACTTTCAAATATCTGATAGTCTTCTAGCTGACTTTTCATCCAGAGCATCTGCGTGTTACATCCAGCAGCAGCAATATATTCTGCCTCTGTGGTTGATAGTGCAATTGTGGGTTGCTTCTTGCTGTACCAAGAGATTAGATTTCTTCCTAGAAATTGACAACTTCCAGAAGTACTTTTTCTTTCCACTCTGTCTCCAGCGTAGTCAGCATCACAGAATCCAACTAATTTGAAATCATCAGATTTTCTGTAACACAAACCCATATTAGAAGTACCTTTCAGATACCTTAGAATCCTCTTAACAGCTGTTAAGTGTGATTCTCTAGGATCTGATTGGAATCTAGCACACAAGCATACACTGAACAAAATGTCAGGTCTAGAAGCAGTTAAGTAAAGAAGAGATCCTATCATACCTCTGTAGAGTTTCTGATCTACTTTCTTACTTACCTCTTCCTTGCCTAGTGAACTAGTTGGATGCATGTGAGTCTTTGCCAGCTTACTATCACTCATGTTAAATTTCTTCAGAAGTTCTTTAACATATTTGGTTTGATGTATGTAAGTGCACTCTGGAGTTTGGTTGACTTGAATTCCCAGAAAGAATCTCAATTCTCCCATCATGCTTATTTCAAATTCTGCCGCATACATTGAGCAAACTCCTTTCCCATCATAGTATTGGTAGATCCAAATATGATATCATCCACATATATTTGACAAATTAGAAGATCTTTCTTAAATGATTTACAAAAGAGTGTTGTGTCCACTTTGCCTCTGATGAAATCTTTCTCCAGAAGAAAATTGCTTAATCTCTCATACCAAGCTCTGGGAGCTTGTTTTAAACCATACAGAGATTTCTTTAGTTTGAAAACATGATCTGGAAATTTTTCACTCTCAAAACCAGGAGGCTGGTGGACATAAACTTCTTCTTCTATAATACCATTTAGAAAGGCACTTTTAACATCCATCTGATACAGAGTGATGTTATTTTGTGCAGCAAATGAAATAAGAAGGCGTATAGATTCTAACCTTGCCACTGGAGCATAAGTTTCAGTATAATCAATACCTTTTTGTTGACTGTACCCTTGAGCAACAAGCCTTGCCTTATTTCTTTCAACTTCTCCTTTCTCATTAAGCTTATTTCTGAAGACCCATTTAGTTCCAATTATATTGAATCCTTTTGGTCTTTGAACTAAATCCCACACATCATTTCTGGTGAATTGATTTAGCTCTTCTTGCATGGCAATAATCCAATCATTGTCTTGCAGAGCTTCATCTACAGAAGTTGGTTCAATTACTGACACCAGTCCAAATAATGATGCTTCAGATGATCTGAGAAAGGATCTTGTTCTGATAGGGTCATCCTTCTTTCCAATGATAACATTCTCTGGATGAGAAGCTTTGATTCTAGAAGATGATCCTCTAATAGTTGATTCTTCAAAAATGTTTAAAATTTTCATCTGAGAAGTTAAAGGAATTGCATCTGGCGTTGCTTCTGGTTCCTTCACTTGAGCTTTGTCTGCCTCTGAGCCTTCAGAGTCTGTGAAGACTACTTCTCTATCTGCAGAGTTTTCAGACTGCTTTGGCTTTTTAATGCCAAGCTTATCATCAAATCTAACATGAATAGATTCTTCCACAATCTGTGTCTCAGTGTTGTATACTTTGTAGCCTTTAGAGCGTTCAGAATATCCAAGCATGAAACACTTATGTGCTTTGGAATCAAACTTGTTCAGATTTTCTTTAGTATTCAACATATAGCAAATACATCCAAAAGGATGAAAATATGAAATGTTGGGCTTTCTGTTCTTCCACAGTTCATAGGGAGTCTTCTCCAGAAGAGGTCTTACAGACACTCTGTTCTGAATATAACAGGCTGTGTTGATTGCTTCTGCCCAAAAGTGTTTTTCCAGATTAGTCTCATTGATCATGGTTCTGGCCATTTCTTGCAGAGTTCTATTTTTCCTCTCTACAACTCCATTTTGTTATGGAGTTCTAGGACAGGAAAAATCATGAGCAATGCCATTTTCATTAAAATATTTTTCAAAATATTTATTTTCAAATTCACCACCATGATCACTTCTGACTTTTATAATTTTGAAATCTTTTTCATTCTGGACTTGTTTACAGAAGTCAAAGAATACAGAATGTGACTCATCCTTGTGTTTTAAGAACTTTACCCATGTCCATCTACTATAGTCATCAACAATGAATAATCCATACTTCTTGCCTCTGATGGATGCAGTTTTCACTGGTCCAAATAGATCAATATGAAGTAATTCTAGTGGTCTGGAAATAGAAACAACATTTTTTGATTTAAAAGATGATTTTGAAAACTTCCCTTTTTGACATGCTTCACAAAGAGCATCTGAGGTGAACTTCAGATTAGGAAGTCCTCTGACAAGATTAAGTTTATTAATCTGAGATATACGTCTCATATTAATATGCCCCAATCTTCTGTGCCAGACCCATTGCTCCTCATTAACAGACAAGAGACATTTAACATTCTGAACCTTAAGTTCTGAAAGATTTATTTTATAAATGTTGTTTTTCCTCTTTCCACTAAATAGGATTGAGCCATCCTTTTGACTAATAACTTTACAACATTTTTGATTAAAGGTTATATCATAACCATTGTCACTTAATTGACTTATGGACAATAAGTTATGCTTTAATCCTTCTACAAGTAAGACATTAGTAATAGAGGGAAGTTTACCATTTCCAATAGGGCCAGATCCAATGATCTTGCCCTTCTGGTTCCCTCCAAATTTCACATCACCTCCAGATCTAAGCTCCAGACTTTGGAACATAGACCTTTCTCCTTTCATGTGTCGCGAGCATCCAGAGTCCAGGTACCATGATTGGCGTCCTGACCTTGCTGCTAAGAACATCTGCAACAGGAATTATTTTACTTTTAGGTACCCAAATCTTCTTGGGTCCTTTTGGGTTAGTTGTTCTGAAGGTTTGTCTAAACTTCTGTTTTTCAACATAAGGTTTATTCTGACTAGCCTTAGATTTAAACACATGAATATTCTTTTCAGAACGTGTTTGTTCAATATCATTCAAGTGACCAAATTTAAAGTGGGAATATAAAGGAGTTTTCTTGATGATAATTTTATCAACAGGTTTTGGATTTAAATCCTTTCCATAGGAAGATTTATATCCAATTCCTTTTCTGTTATTTCTGCTAACTCCATAGATCATAGAAGCCATTTTGCTTCTGTCTATGCTTTAGCAAGAAACTTCTGAAAGCTGTAATCATATTTTTCCAAAATATTTTTGCATTCAGATTCAGTTTCAGAGTCAGAGTTTTGTTAAGCTAATTCAGAATCATTTTTCAATTTTAAGTTCTTTTCATTTAGCTCAGCTACTTCTGATTTTAGAATATTATTATCAGATACAAGATTGCTTTGACGCTTCTTGTATTTGAGCTTAATATTGTTATAGCTCTTCAGAACTTTTGATAACACTTTGATAATTTCTTCTTTAGTGAGTTTAGCCATTACCTCTTCAGCGTCAGAGTCAGATTTAGAGTCAGATTCAGATCCTGAAGTTCCTTCCTCCTGATCTTCTATGTCTGCCATCAAAGCTACATTGGCACATTCCTCTTCTGACTCAGATTCAGATTCAGATGTATCTGAATCATCCCAGGTGGCCATTAGAACCTTTTTCTTCTTATCAGATTTTCTTTTAGGCTTTTCTTTCAGCACCTTTGGACATTCATTTTTGTAATGTCCAGGTTCTTTACATTCATAACAGACAACCTCCTTTTTGCCAGATCTTCTGTGTCCAGAAGACTCTTTTCTTTGGTCAGGCTTCCTGAAGTTTCTGAACTTCTTTCCTTTATGCTTCCAGAGTTTGTTTATTCTTCTAGACAGCATGGATAGTTCATCTTCATCTTCACATGGGGATTCTTCAGAGCTTTCCTCTATTACCTGCAATGCTTTAGCAGATTTATTAGATTTTAAAGCAATTGATTTACCTTTCTTTTGAGGTTCATCTTCCTCAAGTTCAATTTCATGACTCCTTAGTGAACTGATTAGTTCCTCCAAGGAGATCTTGTTCAAATCTTTATCCATTTTCAGCGCAGTCACCATAGGTCTCCATCTGGTAGGTAAGCTTCTAATGATCTTTTTCACATGATCAGCAGTAGAGTATCCTTTATCCAGAACCTTTATATTTGTTGTTAATGTTAGACATTGAATTATCAGCCATAGTAACAACCAAATATATATCAAAGTTTTTCTCACTGGATCTTTACTGTCACTGTGAAGTGGTATCACACACAGAACCGGAGCTCTGATGCCAACTAAAGGTGAGAAAATACTTAGAAGGGGGGTTGAATAAGTATGAAGATAAAAACTTAGAAATGAAAACTCAAGTATTTTTATCCTGGTTCGTTGAACTCAACTACTCAAGTCCACCCTTCCTAGAGTGATTTTCCTTTCTCAATCAAGGACTTAATCCACTATTTAATCAACTGATTACAATAGTAAGCACTAAGAACAACTGTTCAAAGTCTTCTCAAGAACTACTGATCCTAACTGGATCTTCTTAAGGTTTTCTTACAATCAAATGTAATAACAAATACAAGTGTTTAAAATGCTTCTAATAAAGCTTTATCACAACTGTGATTTTTCACTTAATATTAAGAACAAAGAAATTAATTCTAGAAAGAATGTGAGTTGTATGAGAGCTTTGATAATCAATTCTTTTCAAGTAAAACGTCAACTGAAGAAGATGAGTGGAGACTTGATTTTATAGGCGCAGTGGTCCAAGAGCTTTTCACGTTGAGAAGTGTGTACCAAAAGGTCTGAGCCTTTTTGTCTTCACATCAAGTGACCTTTCCTAGAAGAAGAAATCACAGAAAAATCCTTTTTGTCTGTGTTCTTGTGTCTAACATAAATAAGGAAAGAGTCGTTTGGATATTCCAACGGACATAATCTTTGAATTCTTCTTCATCAATTTTCAGCAAGAATCATCAGAGTCTAAATTGATCAGAGCCTTCTGATGTTGATCAGAGTTATGTTGAATCAGAGTCTTTGCAGCAAGTGTGCTTTTAGCGTGTATAAGTTCAGAGCATATTTGAGTCAGATCCTTAGTATTGGCAGCTTTAGTACTCTCAGAATCTTCTGTAGTAACTATGCTTGAAAAACTCTTCATACAAAATTCTTCATTGATTCAGATGCTTCTGACTTGCTTCAGATTCTTCTGGAGCTTCTGCTTCAGATCCTTCTGGAGACTGCTTTAGATCCTTCTGGAGACAACACTCAGGATCTTCTGATGGCAGCGTTCAGAATCTTCTAACGAGTGCATCTGACGCTTCAGAGTCTAGCATATTTCTTATGTTCAGTTCTGATTTGCTTCTGGAGTGATAATTACTTTAATATCTGCAGCAAACATTCTTAAGCAAATTTTAGAGTATATAATTCTTAATTACAAAATTTCATAATAGTTATCATCAAAACATAGAGATATTATTAAGAACCAATCTGTGTTCTAACACAAATGAGGTTCCTCAATTGTGAGGATAGCATAGTCTTTTAGGGGTCGATTAGGCGCATGTGCAACCATCAGTACAAGTATTTGTTGTACTTGACGCCTTTCATAAATATAGCGTTCAATTTTGTTAATCATTTCAGTGAGGATTCCTAAACTTTGGGTTCTTTGTATACAACTTAAATTGAGAGAATTGTAGAAAATTATAAAAATAGGAAAGAAAATGTCTTAATCTACCGGGAGAAATATTAGAATTACAATATAAAATTCATCCCTAGCAACTCTGCCAAAAACTAGACACGCCATAAGCGTATGACAATATCAAAGTAATAAAATAAGTATCACCCACAGAGATCAATTTGAGTATCGAGTTTTACTATTTCTAAGTTTATTTAAGACGATCAATTCGAGTTGTTTTGAGAACAATTTTAATTGGTTTTATTTAAATATGGTTAATAAATCAATACTAAGAATATGCATTATATCTATATTAGAGAACAAATAAATCAATTCTATCAATTTTATTTTGGCAAATTAAATTTTCAAAGATATAATAGAAAAATATAGACTGCATCTTCTTTAAGAATTTCTATTTGCATTTATACTCATTTTCTCAAATAGGTTGTCAATCTATTTGTCTAGTTTTTAAGTTCATATATCAAACTTTACATTTCGGTTCTCCACTTGATATATGAAGTTGTCTCTACTTTCGTATAAATATTTGTTAAATGCATAAATTTCAGATTGCAAGACGAAATTCGATAAATCGAGTTATGATTCAATTTATTTTACTCATGCAAATTTTTAATTCATCTAATAATAAGTATCATTAATTTGTAGATATAAAAATAAATTACCCATAATGCCTACTTTCTTAGGTGTATTATCGTATTTGAATTAACAATTTACTTGCTTTCGCAGCGTATCTCATACATTTAGAATCCTTTAGGCACACCTATTCTTTCTTTAAAATGGTAAAGCTTCTCTCAATTGATCCGAGACATTTTTATCACCTTAGATACAATTGTTCAAAATTTCTAAGTCGAACATCAATTATATCCTTTAAGTATATAATTGATGGTTAACTCGTTCCTACTTTCTAATTGAACTTAATAATTTTAAAATAAAAATAAAAATAAACATGTATTTTTAGTTTTACAACTTAAATTAGAAAACTTACATGAGGTATTTTTCTAAACAGTCCTCTTATCCTAAGTCCTAAAGTTAGTACTCAAGCATTATAATGGTAAAATCATTCATATTAACATACATGAATATGAATATAATGACAATGTATAAACAAAATAAAAAATTGGAATCTCAATGATATTTATTGTACCAAAATGCTCTAGAGAGACATTATAAGACAACAACAAACTAGAGCTTGCAGAAAATAATGTGCCTAAAAACAGAATAAAGCTTAAGAGTGCTAGTATCTAAAATGACTTGGTCTCTTTTTTTCATTGTTAGTTATTTGTAAGCCTAAAATCTATTAAGAATGGATTTAATTTGTGTTAAGAGGTAAGAGAAATAGCTTAAACAGACAGAATGCGAAGGACCACCAAAGCAACAACTTTAAAAACACAATTTGAGGCCATTCTTTGGTGCACTATGACCAGTAATAGGCGCTACAGACAGGTGCTAATGCTGGCTACAGCTAGTAATGTCTACTACTGGCAGACAATAATGCTCTTTGTTTTTATGTATGAGGGTTCTGAAATTCTGGTATACATATAACATATGTCCCAAAAAATATTGAGACATTGATCTCTGCTTTATTAAACAAGGACATAACAAGAACATTCTGAGATCTCAAAGTCATAACAGTGTCATGATAGATGTTTTAACATCTATTAAGACATATATTTTAGAGCATATGAATAGACTGGATTATACATATCAGAATGATAAATAACACCAAGATATGATGATCTAGTTTGGTGTACAACAACACCTACATCTGAAGGCTACCAAGCCAAGAATGAATTCACTATCAGTAGTATTAATTCTAAGTATACAACCTCTGATAACTTATCACTTAATTCCTTACCCAGTGTAACTTCTACTTAGAAACACATCTAGATAAGGGAAACTCATCTCAATTCCTAAATCGCCTCAGTGATATCTAACAGTCACAACCTCTGGCGACTGTATCAAACTTTTCAACTGAAAGACAACCATTTCAACATAATATCTAGTCAATACTCTTAACTAACACTAATACTTGAATTTTCTTAAAAGCTTCATCCAAGAACAATATACAATTTATTACCTACAAGTTTTTCAATATGAAAAACTGTGTTTACCACCATGTATCAAACTGATACAAAGGGTGACTTACAATACAAGAAAAGCACACGGCTCTCAAAATCCTAAACCCTTATTTTTGCTTTACAAAAGTCTTAAAAATGATAGTGATTTACCCTAGGTCTTGATCTTCCTTTTATAATCTTCAACTGTCCATGGGCTTCGAAATCTCTGTCCAATCGTTCCTTGATCCATGTTCTGATTGCGCCTTAAATCTTGTAACATATCTGCAACAAGCATGTTGTATCTGACCAAGATGTCGAGTCCTCAAGATAGGACATCTTGTCCAACATGTTGTTCTTTACATATTTCTTCATATTTAAACATCTTGTTGAACATCATGTTTTACCAAAATTTAGTTAAATCTTAGAGCCTTCAATCTCCCCTTTTGACAAATTTTGGCTAAAACTCCTTTTTTATAATAAACCCGGGAAATCAAGGAGTAGGAAGAGTAGAAAGTCCTAAAATCATTTCAGCCGACCTATGAAGATTTTAGCAGAAAATAAACGGACTCTTGGAAGCTTTCATTCTTCCTGTATAGTTGTTCGGATGATTTACACAACACACACCACATGTTGTATGATGTGTACCCTTTTCCCTGGTGTACGTGAGGAGGAAGATACAAGACACTCTCCCTCAAAACCAGTCCCAATTTACCCTCCTCTGTTATCTATATCAATGCTTAGTGGACCAAACTCCAACTCCGGATAACTTAGAACACAAGACACAACTATGTTCATAACTCAGATCACAAGACACAAAAAGATGACTCATAACAAAAAGAACTGAGACACTGACAGGATGTTAGAACATCCTATCCAACATCCTTGCAAAATAACTGCAAGAACAGACTCAAGACACAAATGAAGATCAGTCATATGTTTCAAGGAACAACATACAACTGATATAGACACACAACCTATCTCCCCCTTTTTAGCCAAAAATTGATAAAAGTATCCAATATAATTCCATACCTAAACAGTACTCACCCAAACTCAGACAAATGCCATAAAATCACGACACAACAAAAACACAACCTAAGACAAAAGAAGCAAAGACCCCCTTTAAATACCCGAAAAGTTTCCTTAGGAATTAACAAGCCATTGATATTACCGAAGATCAATTCAATGAGAACGTAAATTGAGGAAGATAACTTCATCAAAAATGAATATGCACCGGCCAACTCAGTTTTGACTATTTCTTCTTTAATGAGAACCGTCCAAAGAATATTCATGTACTGAAGAAACATGTTTTGCACGCCCTCTTTAAGGCACATTTTCCACCATCCAAGGAACACCGTCCATATAGAGACACTAAACAATGTCCTGACGCCCAGTCAAACCTTGTCTGCTATCTCTTGTGAACTTTGAAGCATAGTCACAGTGCCTTCCAATAAACTCCAAGCATACTCCTTTCATCCAGAATTAGAAAAACCTGACCATGATGTCAAGACATTATGTGTGACATCTTCCATTTATCAACAAAAGCTCCCATGAACCTTATCCCAATCTACAAAGAAAAATAAATTCTCCTAGACAATATCCAATCCTATTTCTCAGATATTTCCTAAGAATCATGAACACAGTTGAAATAATTCAATAGCCTCAACAATTCAAACTCACAAGCAGAACTTACTAAGCTAAAGGATCAACACACCATGATGTCAAGACATCTAGTATGACATCACAACCTCACATGAATGACATGAACATCTTCATGCTCATAAGTGAGAAAATACCAGGAT
The DNA here is from genome assembly GCA_963859935.3 of Lathyrus sativus. Classification (NCBI taxonomy): domain Eukaryota; kingdom Viridiplantae; phylum Streptophyta; class Magnoliopsida; order Fabales; family Fabaceae; genus Lathyrus; species Lathyrus sativus. The sequence continues at coordinate 43,284,157 of OZ012738.1, read as the reverse complement.
CACAATCCTTGTACCATAACCAATAAACTCTTGGATTGAGACCAAATAACACCATTGATCACTCTCCCCTTGAACACATCCACACACTATACAAATCCATCTTGAATCTTACAGCCATAGACAACCTTATTCTTTGAGAATAAATCCAATCAAACTTGGAAGCTCACATCCCCGAAAGAGACATATAAATTCTCTTAACTCCTTGGTTAGACAAGATGTTATCCACACTTGGAAGACATCAAACCCCTTCTCCATATGAAGAGAGATACATCCTCAGATTGCTTCCTTCTCAAGATTTAGCCTGATACAATCTTTTCTAGAGATACTTCCAGCAGAACCTACCATATACTCACAGATAATCAGAATCCACACAGTCTTAACCAATAGCTCTAAACCATACTCAACAATGAATAGATATAGCTCTAAATCAAACTCAGTCATCCTCTAAGAATAACTAATAGTAGGAATGATGTTCCAACATCATTTAGGACATCAGTCTCAATCAGAGGAGCCATGTACTTTGATTCTTGAAACACCAATCACAAAACTTACCATTTGCATAGTAGTTCTTACACCTTGTTAAGGTACACATGAAGATCTTAATATGATACACACTTATATCGAATTAATCTTCACACGAATCAAAAAACCGCTGAGGGAAATAAACTCTCATACATCTCATGAAGCTTCTACCAGAAATAGGATGTGTAAACAATCTATCTGATATTTTAGAGACATCAATCATCCTTAAGCACCTTGGGATTTATTTTACACGTACCAAGGCATGGACATAAACAATTTCTCCTTTAAATTTTTGTCTACTACCCTTTTGCACAGACATTCATAAAGTCAGGAACACCATCACTTGCAAGATCAAATGTTCCAAACATGTGATGACACACATTTCTTAGACCCTAAGAAAAAGCAAAACCTCCCTTAAGCATACAAATAACTATGGTTATTTGACACATCTCCCTACAAGGATGATCAATAAGAGTTCTAGAAGAGTGGTCTTTTAATCCACCAGAGAAACTGGATCTTCCAATTCTAACTCCTCTTCCAATTCTAACTCCTCTTTGCTCCAGACATAATTCTTGAAAAGCTCATCCCACCTTGAAGTATTTCTCTACCTCAACAGGACAAGAGTTGCAAGTTCTCATAGACTTGAAACTTGTATTCAAATTTGAGTAAATAACCTCCATCATGTTTTAAGAAAAACAACAACCAGTCTTCTGAAAAACCATATTGATCAATTGCTTCTTTAAGTTCCCTTATCCAACATAATCATCCATACCAAAGACTATTCTATTTGAAAAGAGTATCCACAAGCAGGTTCACACGAATCTGGCTTCTTATGAGCAGAAGAGTATTTAAGATATTTGAGAAAAAATCCTAGATATTAGATTTTGACCTCCATATAGTCTAGTTGAGATGCCTTTAACAGTCCTCCACTAGGAATTAGAACACATACTCCTATAAGGGATACTGGAACATAGCTTTTGCACCCCTATGCGCTTAGATCAGAAATAAACTAATCCAAGGAATGTTCATCAAGATGATCATGTGTTAATCTTCATTCCCACCAGCACACATATCCATAACAAGTTTCTTGGATAGAGACTTCCTAGACTGAAAACCAAATGTCTCTTCAAGTCCAATATGAAGAAGATTCCCAACACTTTTGATCAACACACACTTGTTTAGCATCCAGAGCATATGCTACATCACTCATTTGTCCAAAAAGTTCACTCATTGGATCAACAAGACTCTACACACACTCTTCTGGAATGATGTTTCAACATCTGGTTGAACATCAATTCCTTTTCCAATGAACAGATCATTGAAATTGGTTCTGAAGCCATTACTAGAAGTACACACCTTGATTACATTTAAGGACAAGATAAGGACCTTTTGAGAACTTCACAGATGATACCGACTGTATCCATTCTTCAAGAAAAATTAGATACATAGAATAGGTTCTTGAGTTCTTGCAACTGTCTGAAGCTGCACCTTCTGGTGTGACATTTTGACATCATCTTTCTTGAACACCAAGCAAAAGGATAATCAATTAAATGCTTGCTAAGGTCACAAATAGAAATTGATTTTAAATCCCAATTTTGAATTCTTCAGTCACCAAATGTCATTAGAATCTCCTTTAGTTAGAGAATCTTGATGATGGTTACAATGTTGAGACATTAGGATTAACATCCATGACTCAACTTGCTTCTTGATACACAACCTCTTGAAAATTCAATGTTCTCTTTGGTGTTCATGCTAGGAAAATTATATCCTCCTGAATCTTCCAAAAACCTTTTCACTAGATGAGCCCTCTACAACTATTCAGTCCTTACAGACTCATATTTCTTCAGGTTGACACCCATACTTACTCTAGCTACAACCTAGGAAGAAATCTTCAAAGCATAAATCTTCCTTAGAAGACCATCTTCAGATAAACTAGTAATATCCTTGGATAATCAAGATCACTTTCCAAGAGTTAGAAACCTCATGTAGTTGCTCTTGAGATCAATAGGAAAAATTTCTCCACAAAGATCCAATGTCTTCACACTCATAAGAATGCTTTGACATTGATCAGTTTTTACTCTAGTTCCACCCTAGTTAAATGTCAGTATAATTATGCTGACATTTGAACAACCATAATGTTCCTTCTTTTCTATTCCAGAATAGACTGCCTTCCAAGAACTCTGATAGGGAATCCTCAAACGTAGACAATCTCTTATAGGGTTGAGAGCAAAAATAAACTGCTTATGTCTTTCTTCAATGGTATGACATTCTCATGTCGCACTTCTTAAATAAGTATCAGTGGATCCTCTTCTTGACCATCTTTTCTTCTGAACTCTATTTATCAAACACATTCAGAAGTGCCTTTATGAGTGGACTTTAGAGAAAACTCAAGTATCTTGGGCTACTTTAAACGTGACATAGAGTGTTTACTAAATCCATAGATCATGAATTTGAAAAATAAGACCTCAACTCAATCTTTTTCCTTATATTACCCATCATGGTACCTGGTTGAAACTATCTCCCAAGCAACATAGAAAGATCCTTCAGTGGAAGCCAGATCACAATGCTCTCTCCTTTATATTACTCTCAGCTAGTGATGGCTTGAATATCTATAGACGATGACACTATCTTCAACAAACGCCATGTAAGATGTCAAAACATCTTATAAGGCACCATGAGTAATAATAGCATCATTATCAGCAACAGCGTTAGAATCTTCACAAAAGTATCAGTCAACCATCAGTAGTTGTCAGGCTGGACTCAAAAAGCTATCATCCTAGCTTCCAATCCCCTTGAACACAACAATAGGGGATGGTCTGATCATACAGTCTCCTTCCTTGTTCAAAAGACCAGAAAGTATATTCTTTAGAACTCATCTAGAAACAGAATAGGATGCCCGTTCTGATACCAATTGAAATTCTGGTATACAGATAACATATGTCCCAAGAAATGTTGAGGCATTGATCTCTGCTTTACTAAACAAGGACAAAACAAGAACATTCTGATATCTCAAAGTCATAACAGTGTCATGAGATGTTTCAACATTTGTTAAGATATATATTTTAGAGCATAAGAATAAACTGAATTATACATAGCAGAATGATAAATAACACCAAGATATGATGACCCAGTTTAGTGTACAACAACACCTACATCTAGAGGCTACCAAGACATGAATGAATCCACTATCAGTAGTATTAATTCTAAGTATACAACCTCCGGTAACTTATCACTTAATTCCCTACCTAGTGCAACTTCTACTTAGAAACTCATCTAGATAAGAGAAACTCATCTCAATTCCTAAATCACCTCAGTGATATCTAACAATCACAACCTTCGTTGACTGTATCAAACTATTCAATTGAAAGACAACCCTTTCAACACAATATTCAGTCAATACTCTTAACTAACACTAATACTTGAATTTGCTTAAAAGCTTCATCCAAGAACAATATACAATTTACATACAGGTTTCTGAATATGAAAAACTATGTCTACCACGATGTACCAAACTGATATAAAGGGTGACTTACAATACAAGAAAAGCACACGACTCACAAAATCCTAAACCCTTGTTTTTTTTTTCTTTACAAAAGTCTTAACAAAGACTAGTGATTTTCCCTAGGTCTTGGTCTTCCTTTTATAATCTTCAGCTGTCATGAGTTTCGAAATCTCTGTCCAATCATTCTTTGATCTATTTTCTCATTGCGCCTTAAATCTTGAAACAGACCTGCAACAAATCTGTTGTATCAAATCAAGATGTCGAGTCCTCAAGATAGGACATCTTGTTCGACATGTTGTTCTTTACAGATTTCTTCATATTAGAATATCTTGTTCAACGTCATGTTTTACCAAAATTTATTCAATGCATAAAGGATATAAAACAATTACTTGTATAAGAATATTCATTCCGGTTCAAATTTGTATAATTTAATCTTGACAATTTTGTGCACGTAATCAAAATAATTTATGAATGGCTATATTCATTTAAAGTGTTTAACAGTTTATATTAAAATCAAATCTCTTGTTATTTTGTTGTTAGACTCGATATTATCTATCTTTAATCTATCTAATATATTTTTCAATTTATATTTTATTATAATAAGATAACAACAAACCTATACCAAAACACAAAGGTAGTTGATTAGTGTTTATAAAAATAGGAGAGACAATTATTTTACGATACGATTTAATTATAATAAATTTTAAACTTTGTCCAATTATCTAGTTGTGATTAGCATTTTAAAAATATATTAATTATGGGCTGTTTGTTTTGTTTTTTTAAAAAAATAATTTTTACACTATAACACAATATTGTGTAAAAAAAATTACAAAGAAATTTCTTTAAAAAATTTCAAATCAAATTTTGGTTTGAATAATTATTTTTAAAATGTTATTTTAGATATTTCAGCTTTTTAATAAAATATTTTTTGATATTAAAATTTTAAAAAATTACTTAATTTCGAAACTATTTTAAATAATTTTTCATAAAAATTATTTTTGCGATATAACTTATAATATTTTGTTTTATAATAATGTATATTTATTCATAGAATGTCAGAATTTTTAATTTTAAAAAAAATTCAAAAAATTTATAATATTTTAAAAATCAATTTTATAAAATTTATTTTTTAAAATATAAAAAAAAATCAAATTTTAAAGATGAAACAAACATTATATTGCAACAATGATTTAAATTATGATTAGATTGCATCAATGTAAAGACTACTACTAGGCTCATTACTCATTAGAAGGAAAAATCCAAAAAAGCATGGTTCACGTCCCTATGCTACGTACAAAGTTTGGAATGTAGAAATTAATATAATAGTAATAGCATTATTTTAGAGTATAGTATTACGTATGACACCGAAAATATTAATGTGGGTCTCAGTGACATTACCGTTGACATCAATGGAAGGTAACCGTTTAGTGTTATGATTAATGCCATATCAAAGAAGAATTAACCACATTTTAGGCAATGTATTTGCGGCACTATGTCATGGTATGATGGTAATCAATTAATAATCTATAAATATTATTAAGTATATTTCAAATAACTAATCTGTTTAATAAATAAAAAGAAAATGAATGATGCATTTTAGAGTGTCGATTAATAATCAGTCTGTATTCCGCCACAACACGTTTATATTTTTAATTTTTTTTAATAAAGTGACAGACTTAATTTTTTATTGGATGGCAGTGTATATCCATTAAATCAATAAATATATAAAATTTTAACTGATTTGTTTTAATTTTTAACACAAATTTAATTATTAAGTTTTTAATTTTAGATAGGATAAAATTTAATTATTTCACCACATGTTTGACTTCTTGTCTTCTACCATTAGTTCATGTTTGTGCAATTATTTAAACTCGTGTTTCCACGATCTCTGTTCAATTATTTAGTCTTAGTGTGTTTTAGATTAAATATAAAATCTTGGCAACCATTTTTTGTTGTGTTTTTATTTTTCTGAGCTTACCTCAACTATATCTTATGCTAACTGTCAAATCACTTATTTTTCGATTTTAACTCACACTTGAATTATTTTTAGGTACAAACAAATGCTCAATTGTGTTGGATTATTGACTAACCTTAAGGAGTGAGATGATATGTTGTAACCAACAATTATTGTGCGTGAATTGTGTAACAATTGCATTGTAAAACAAAAAATTAGTTGTGAATCATAGTCAATCCGCAAACTGTCAAGGGTCTTTGAGATTCCTGTCAATCCACTTTTTTCAATGTTGTTTTTGTTTCCTCAAATGCCCATATCAATTGACATGTTTGTTTATCGTTAATTTTTCATATATATAGTTATGAACCAATTGACTAAATTGTAATCTATTCTTTTCAATTCATATTCATCTATCTTGATTCATATGAATGATTTTCAGCCTTCAAAACCCTATGCCACAAATCAATAAGGAACATTCCTTTTTTTCAAGCATTCTTGACCTGGGTTGCCTTTTTACTCTAGGTTCCATCACTCTTACAAATGAAAGTTGTAGTTGGAGTAAGCATGCATAACAATGGTATTTGACTCTAAGAAGAGCTTTGAAGACTTCTCCTCCCGAGAATCTTAGAAGAAAGGTCGCAAAGGTAGACTATTTATTTGTTATTTAGGAGAAATAATGTTGATTCTCTTCAACTAATCAAATACATTTCTTCCTTTTTTTAAGTCAAGAAGATATCCCTTATTCGTGTTTTGGAGAGATTCATCTGTGATATTGAAGAGACAAATTGATGTATTATGTTGTCTTCTTCATCAACGTCGTTGATTCTTGGTGGGGGGATTCGATGTTGGTCTCCCAATAGTCATTTTTTACCATCCTCAATAGACAATGGTGATGTGGATACAATGTTGACGATTGGGGTTTCATGATCATTCACTAAAGTTCTTCTAGGAATATGACAAGGTACACCATGTAATCCATAATTAATGGTAGGACGCGAGTTCCCGTGTTAGGGTTTAGGGAGGCTTCTAGAGACCATTTTAATTTGTAACTTTCCTTTTATTTGATCAGGAAGATAGTCAATCTCTATAACTACCAATCTTTTGAAATATCAAATGGATTTGTTATTTTTACTCTCAACATTTTTCCACGTGATAGTACTTCTTTAAATACTTTTAATTGATGTTTAAACTAAATTATTCCTCTTCCATGGTCACTAGTTGATAGGTTCCTTCATCATATGCTTTAATAATCATGAAAAGACATTCTTATTTTTGGCAACCACTTTCCAAACTTAGGATCCTTCGTCCCAATTTAAAAAAAAATAGATTTCAAACTAACTAACCCTTAATGAATCATTTTAGCTTGACTCGTTTTTTATTTTCCGTCTTCTCCTTTGAATTTTTGGCTCTATTTAAGTATGACATATGATCTTTTTCTAAATAGTATAAGTCCATTAAAATAGTTGACATTCATCAATATTGAGTTGGTTTTGCTTGGAAAGTATGATTGGAGTTATACTAATCTCCATGGGTAATATTACATCTTGATCATAGGAGAGGCAATATTGAGTTATAATTGTTCTGAGATTCTTTATCCCTCACATGTATTCATGAAGGGTTTCATGTCACTTTCTCTTATTGTCCTCAAAGTTCTTTTTGATTAATTCAATTACAATTTGATTGGTTACCTCATTTTTCCTATTAGCTTAAGTGTAGTAGAGGAAAATGTATATTTTTTATACCAAAAATATATATGATCTGATGCAGTATGAAATTGATATTCCTATTCTATCATAAATTTATCACCGACTAAGCCTATACTCATTTGGTAAAGTGGCGTATGTGTCTAGAATGATAAAGGTATGTCCCTTGAGTGAAACATGATATATTTTAGAAATCAAATCCATAAACCACCCCTTGAAGGACCAAGGTTTGATCAAAGTATGAAATAAGCCTATTAATGATATTTGTATTGGGTAGTGCAATTGACATGCTTTGCACTCTTTGGCATATTGGAAGCAATCAACTATGATGGTTGGCCAATAATACCCATGACAATGAATAAACCATTTCATTATGGGACTAGCCATATGAGATCAGAAAATTCATTTGTAAGACTCTTCTATAAATTTGAGGGCATCTTTGTTTCCTATAAATTAGGGGTGGCAAACGAGCATGCCCGCCTTATTTAGACCCGCCCCGCAAAAGCCTGCAAAAAATAGGGCATGACAGGACAGTCAAATTTGAGAATGCAGGCCTAAAACCTAGGCCCACCTTGCAAAAAAGTGAGGGCGGGACGGAGAAATCCTGTGGGCATTGCACCTTTTAAGCCTAAAAATGAAAAAGTTTATATAAATGCGTGTGTCTGCAAAAGCCTGTGAAGAAAATGGGGCGGGGCAGACACATTAGAGGATGAGGGCCTAAACCCTTGGCCCATCCCGCATTAAAGTGCGGGCAAAACGGGCATGCACAACAGGTTGGGCCCATTTTGCCACCCCTTCTATACATGTAAATAAAACACTAATAATTGATATCTTATGCAACTTTCCATCCATCAAAGTTTTGTAAAGTGATTGTGTTTATTTTTAAATTGATTTTAGTGAACGAGTTCCTCATGTAGTTTACTAACTCTTTGATCCATGCGTCAACCATTTGTTTACATCATTTCGTAGGACATACCTTGTGTACAAGTTCGACAAATATTTCTTGAGGGAATGATAGGAACACCAGAAGTTATACAAGTTCAGTAAAAAAAACAATTTAGTCTTGTCCCTAAGTATTGATCTTGAGAGTTTCTAATAAACGTTGAGAGCTTTTAGTATGAAAGACTCACTAATCCCCTTATACAAGCAAGTGATGGTTACTCCCAACCAAATATTACAAGACTTTTCTCTTCCAAACAGTGAATTCAGATGGTCAGTCCTTTCTTCACAAACGAGGACCTTAGGGTGATCAGTCTTCAAGTTCCCTAAACCTTACAAGCTTTTATACAGGATGAGCTCACAAACCTTAAACCTCGATTTTACATGGGATAGCCAAAAACCTGTGAGTTCTTAACTCCGGATGATCTCGAACTTATGAAGCTTTTAATATCGGGCTAAACTTCAACCTATCTTGGTTTTAATACTGGGTTGACCAAGAACCTGTGAAATTTTATCAAGACTTGATCTCAAACTTAAACTAGGAATAAACCAAACAATCCCAAACTGATGCTTTTTATGGGTTTAGCTTCTAATCCAAACAAATATCTAAATGGATAATATTCAACCAAGGTGTATACAAAAGATTTTTTTGGTGAGTTTACAATTATATCCTTTCCAGAATTATAATTATATCCTTACTCACAAAAGGACTTTTTTTCACAAAAGCACTTAGGCTAAAACATTAGTGAGAGAAAGTTAAATAAAACTTTAGAGAGAGAGAGAGAGAGGTGCCAAAACACTTTTTAGATGAAATAAAATGAGAAACGGAACATCTATTTATAGGCCAGAGGTTGGCCACATATTCACAATCGATTAGAAGTTTGAAAAAGAATCAATTGTAAGTTTATAAAATGAAGGAATAGATATCTAGTTGTTGCACATCATTAAGGTGTTGTCTCAATCGCTTGTGCCTCACTTTTGAACTAAGGTAATCGATTAGACAAATGTCCTAATTGATTAGATAAGTCGAAATTTTCCCTGTAGCTACTTTGACAATTCATAATTCATCTGGCATAACTTCAAGATATTTTCGAAGGTATTTCCTTTGGTAAAAATATTTTGAAAATCATTTTAGTGTGTGTGTGTGCTTTAGCCACACACTTTTTCGATAAAGTCTTTATGCTTTTACAGTGGATTCAGTCACTACTAAATTAGAAGATTCTCCAGTACTTCAAGACTTCTCATATGCTTTCTCTTTTGTGGACATTTGCTTGACTAGCTTGAGATGAGACTTTAAATTACATTTCATTTGATTACCATCATCAGATAGTCAAGTCTATCAAACCCTACTAATAAGATTTGCATCTTTATCCACTTAACCATTCATGCTTAACTTATCACAAGACATTAGTTGTCATCATCAAAAATTGATATCCTTATTAAAAGTATAGATGGCAAGTGGATCCATTAAGGCAAAATCCATCCAATCCATCCATCAAAAGATTCATCCAGTCCATCCATCACATAAAAATTAAGTTAATGGATTGAATAAAATCCATCCATTTATATGCATGGGTTGATTCAATCAATCCAACATATTTTAAGAATCCAATGAATTATTTTTATTTTCGTTAGATTTATTTTTAAAAAATAATTAAAAATGGATTGTTTAAAAGAATTGATTTTTTTCCAACAAAAAAAACCTGGAATTTTTCCAAAAAAAAAGAATGTTTTTTTGAAAAAAAAAATCAATTTTTTTCGAGAAAAAAAACAATTTTTTCCAAAATAAAAAACCGATTTTTAAAAAAATTAAAATATCAATTTTTTTAAAAATACAAAAAATTCGTATTTTCCCAAAAAACCGACTTTTTTTTGGAAAAAACCGATTTTTTTCGAAAATTAAAATGTCAATTTTTTTTTTGAAAATACAAAATATGGTTTTTTTTAAAACAAAAAAATTCAATTTTTTCATGAATATATTAAAAAACAATTTTTTTAAAATACAAAAAATAAAATATAAAAAAATACGTTTTCTTTTTCAAAAAAAAAAAAATTGGATGGATGAATATCTATCCATTAAAAATATGTTAATGGATGGATTGGATGAATTTTATTCTTAACGAATCGATTGAATTTGAATAATTAAAATAAAAAAAATTAGTGGATTGTTAATAGACTAATGGATTATTTTGATCCATCCATTAACAATTCAATCCATATTCATCCAATTCATCCATTTTGACATCCCTAATTAAAAATATATCGCCTACAAAAACAAAGTTTCATATTAAGCTTATAGAGATTCGAATTTAGGCATTTACACCGACTACTTTCTTGATTAGTAATCGAGAATCATCCTTCACCTAAATATGGTCTTATTTGACCTTACTTGCCAGTATCTTTAGTCTCATAATCATTCCCCATACTGGACTTAAATTTTAGAGAAATTAGGATCCAACTAGAAATGTGAACTTCCAAATATTCTCTTCTAAACTAATTATGCTAATTATGCCAGCTTCAACCATCTACCATTGGATTGAGCAATGCTTCTTTTATTTGGTAAAAAGACTTATATTATTCAGCTACTTAAACCATCTCGTCCAAGTTCTTTAATTTAAGTAATTCTGAAAATGACTTCATTTTATCATTAAATTGAATATCAATTCGTAAAGTTTATTTTTATGAAGAAACTCTATAACTTTTTTTGGTGAGGGTGGTCTTTGTTCTAATTCCAATAAATGATTCTCATAGATTCTAGAATTGACCATGCATTATTAAGAGACTTTAATACTTTTGCTAATTAGGTCATGGAAGATGGCATGCATGGTCCCTTGGTTTACGATACTCACATTGTTCTTTCAAAAGGATGTAACTACCCATTTGTAAATCCACAACGCACATGAGAATCTAAAGGATGACTTATTACTACCATTCTTGGCTATGAATATCATATTGTAGTATAAATATCCACCCACAAAGGTGAGAATTGAATGGTTAGGCGTGACATCGACAAACATATTAACGATAAGCATTCCATTCTCATATTTTGGAGTGGGTTGGGTTTAAGACTTCAAAATTTAAAAATTGTGTTGAGAATCTAAATTTTTTAGTGTTACATGTGAAAGATTTAGATGTGTTTGGTGAATTTATTTTGCTTTTTATAACACAATTTCTTTTAAGGGATCAATATTTTCTTCCATTTAATGAGTCTTCTCTTTTGTTTGACGGTTTTATTGTTTCCTTCTTATATTTTGCTTCCTGTAACTGCTAAATTAATGCATTAAGAATAAGAAATCATAATAAAAAAAACATTAGTAAGTCTCAAAAGAATACTCCATCTTTTTGGATAGATTTCGCTTACTCGTCTATTTCTTATATTTTTGCTAAACCAAACCGTTTTGATGGTGCTTCTGCATGGGTAGGCTTGTCTTTTGATTGGGGAATCATAATTCCTTATATAGAAGAAAGAGTATGTGACAAGTCTGACACTTATGTCATTCATTTTTTAGAATGTGATTTCTTCATCATGGATCTTCGTGTTCCCTTTAATGCTTTTCAGATAGAGGTATTGAACCATCTAATCGTGGTTCTCTCACAACTCCACCTTTCATGTTGCACATATATGAGATTCTACCAGTATTTATGCAAGCATGTGAAGGAAAAAACTTGCGTAGTCCTCTTTTTCACCTCTTTAAGTGTCTTAGGGACCTAGTGTCTCCGGCTAGGGGCAGAATATTACTTTGGTTCAAGTCGGTCCTTCATGGTTTTGAACCTCTTTCAAAGCTTCTGCCTTTTTAGACTGGTTTTTCCTAGTGATTCCCGTAAGCCTAGGAGATCACACTGCAATTTGCAATGTTTCTAGTGGAACAGAGGGTCGATGTACCGACCTATTTCCAAAGTATTGGACCGATGATCACTTTTTATTGGGAAATAATTTTTTCACATGTAACGAGTAGGAACTTCAAAAGAGGCTCAATATCAAAAGGCCAGTTGGTGAAGTTCATCAATAATATTATATATATATATATATATATATATATATATATATATATATATATATATATATATATATATATATATATATATATACGGGGAGTTACCCCTGCAATGAAAGCTGATAAGAAACACTTAAAATGTCTTATTGACATCCCGATGTTAGTAAAATCCTATTATCAAGAAGAGAGAAGAACCATTTTCAGTAAACTTTGAAGTTTGAAAATACACACACATATAAATCATTTTATGCATAGTGCATCTATAATGAAGAACAACTTCAGCTTCTGAGGCGATGATATAACCGGCCATAACTAACATTGTTGTAGAAAATCCGTCGGCCTTACTAAGTGCCCCGAATCGGACTACTCGCCCATTGCTAATGGGTTTTGGTTCTCGCTCTGCCGAACATCGTCAAATTCCTTCTTTGGCCGAGGACCGTGCTTACCTGGCAAACCTTTCAGGGCCTGATCTGGTGGAATAAATGAACAATCTGGCCAAGTGTGCTCGGAATGATCCAGCTAATTTGACCTTGGTGTAATCGGTCACTGTGAGGCTTTTTGGTCTGGCTGACACCATGCTGAAAAACAACAGACGAAGGACATCATTTGTGACCTAAAGCTTCAACGGAATAGGTACCTGTGTGAAGCAAAGAAAAATTCTACCTCTCTTTCTAGGGTGAAAGATTTTTTGCTTCCCTTGAAGCTTACTGGCCCTCTTCCTAACCAGGAATCTAAGTTGGTGAAGACTGTCGGGGTTGCTCACTAATAGTTAAAGCTCTTGCACACTCAAAATGCTTCATTATCCTAGCAACTGGTTGATAGTATGATTTCGACCCTTGAGACGGTTTTGTAATCATTTGAAAATGCTTTGGATCAAATAGAGTATTTTCACCATACTTTGACGCTTTTCAAGGAGAAAATTTGGCTATATCAATTCGTTGTTGATTGGAAGATCATTTTTTGCGGAAGTAGGTTTGAGGGAGTGTCGGAGCCTCTCGTAATCATTTTTTTTATGGTACTTGTTTGCCACTCATCTATTTTTTTTAGGTGCTTTGTATTATCCTAAGTGCATAACTCCAAATTTTATCTTTTTGTGAATGTATGAGGTCTTCCCTCGAAGTTAATTGGTCGTGAAAGAAAGAATACAAATTAATTACTTTTTGGCACTTTTTTCGAGGTATTTTGCGCGATCACGAGCCTATAAATCCCTATCTTTAAGAACTTATAAGTTCTCCCATGAAGTTTATTAGACGTCATTGGGGCCGTTCCCGTCCAAGGGTTAGTTCCCATTCCCCCACTGGGTGAAAACCCAATCAGAGGTAGACGAGTGGCCAACCCACCATAGCATCTAGAATGGATAGCTATTAGACATGGGTAGGGCATGATTGCCTGTGGGAAATTGATTGCTTTAGCTAGAAATACAAAGTGTTTCCAACAACACCTCTGAGTTTATATGGGGAATTGATTGTTTTAGACAAACGTATAAAGTGTCTCCAATAACACCCCTAAATTTATGTAGGTATTGTTGTTTTAGCCAGACGTACAAAGCGTCCTTGATAACACCTTTAACTTTATGTGGGGATTGATTTCTTTAACTGAATGTACAAAGCATCTCTGACATCACCCTTGTCTTTATGTGCCCAGACATCGATGTCTTTGGTCGTACCCCAAATTTTCGTTTGCTATGCACATTTACAAAGAAAATAATCTTTTATTAAAAATAATTTTATTTTGCTATGTATAGAGATATAAGCATACAAATGGTAAATGACTTAAGCATAACATTTGATATGATTGAGGAACAGAAAACATAACCAGACAGGGTGGTCGCCGCTAATTTGTTCGTTCCTTATGGCCTCTTTATCCACTTTTTGGAGGGTGGATAACCATCTTGTTGAGTTATTCAATAAAGGAAGTGACGTTGAGTTCCATGGATATGCCTTCTCCTTGATATTTTTAGAGAGCTTGGTATATTCTTTTTGCTCCTTCAAAGTCAGCGTTGATCGTGGTCGGTTCTCCATGTAGGTTGTTGTATTTAAGTTTGAGATGAACCAGTGAGGAAACAACGTCTAGCATGACCTCAAAAGGTTGTAACAAGATGAAATTGTATACACTACTGCAAGGAACAACAAGAAATTGAGGATTTACTGTCAGAATATCTTCTCTACTGCTAATAGAAACTATTAGTTCCACATATCCCCAGGTGCGGGTTCTGGATCCGTTGAATTCTTGGAGGGTCGAGTCTTCGTATGCCAACAATTTTCTTTGGTCCAGGTTCATCTTCTCGAATAGCTCTTAGTACATGATGTCACGAGAACTACCGCTGTTGATGAGGATTTGAGACACGTCAAACTTCCCAATTGTGGTGATGATCACGGTAGTTCCCCAATTTTGTCCAGCTTTAAAATTATTTTCGAAAAATATTTAAGTTTTAAATTTTTATTACAAAATTGAATTAAGAGGTTATTCATCATTGACCTTAATCAAGGAAAAAAAATAACTTTATGTTTTATTTTATTTTTAGTGCATTTTTTAAATATTTTTTTATTATTCAATTTATTTTCACCCTTTCGAAATTAAAGAAAAATACAAAAATATTTATTTACTAATTTTATCTTTTTATCTTATTAGTACTATTTTATTTTTATTTTTGAAAAAAAAAAGAGTCAAGATTTCTTCATTTTCCACACTTTCCCATTTTGAGCAAGCTTCCATTCTCCATTCTTTTTGTCGGGTTTTGTTTACTACCATTTGCATGATGGAAAATTTATACACTAGACAATGCATTGTTCTCTTGTTTGTTGCATATTGAATTCACTTTCTCACTTAGAAAGAAGTAGAAAAACCTTTAAAAAAAAAAAAAGAAATCCTAAATTGATACTGTAACGCCCATTTTAATTATTTTTGGTTTCCGGAGTTATTTTATTCGTCAACGTGTTTTGTGTGGAAATTGATGAAGAAATAAGAGCATAGTATTAATATTAGATAATTGATAATGATAATAATTAATAATTAATATTAATGTTGATATTAGTATTATTATTATTATCATTATTATTAATATTAATATTATGAGGTGTTAATATTATTTTGGAATTAAAAAGGTGAATTATTGGGATTTTTGGAATAAAAGAATTATGAGTAATATTGTTATTGGGAATAAAAGTAAATAAAAGAGTATTTTTGGGATTAAGGGCATGTTTGGCATTTGAAAAGAGGGAGAGAACAAGAACACGGTTGGAAAGAAGGAAAACACGGTGAAGGAGGTGGAAGCAACCAAGAGCAAGCTTGAGCAAGGAGATCATCAAGACTATCAATTCGTGTGGATTCTTGAAGTTCAACATCATCAAACTGCTTATTGAGGTAAGGGGGGATTGATCGGTTAAATTCGGTATTGCATGAAAAATTGGTAGAACGGGGAATTCCCTAAACCCCATAAATGAATGATGAAATTATGTTGTTGCATGTTGTTGATTTCTGTTGTAATTGTGATTATTGTGTTTGAGTTCATTGCATGTGCTATGGAATGGTTGTTTGATGATTTTGGGTTTCCGGTAAATTCGGAGTTAATGCAGGAAGTTGGAGAATTGAGTAGAACTGAGGATTTATCGAGTATGAACTAGGATAATCGGTGTAGTCTTGTGGGATAGTACTGTACTGGTATAGTGTAGGTTTTCGTGGAATTTAATCGGACGAAATCGGAGTGTGGGGTTGTTTCTGAACAGCAGTTTTTCTACAGAATCCGCGTGCATTCGCTGGGCGAATGGGGGCGAGCCTTCGCCAGGTTTCGCTAGGAGAACTGGGCAGCGAATGCTGCTTGTTGCTTCTGTTTGGCTTTGCTAGGGGTTTCTCCGGGCGAGTCCCAGCGAGTGTTCGCTGCGGGGCTTCGCCAGGCGAATGGCAGCAAGCATGACAGCATGTTATGGTTTTTATGCTGTGCTGTTTCATTTCTCGCATGGTTAAACCCTTGTTGGTCGTGAGCGAGTACGTGTTTATCGTGGATCGGTTGAGAGCATGAAGGTGATGTAGGGAGCGTGTGCTTGAATATTCGTTGATATGAACGATTGAACCAAAGTACGCTGTGATGCCTAAAGTGGCTATATATCCTTCGATTAGGAATGAATATGTGTGATACGGGAGTGTGATTCTCGTGGTAATTGTATAACCGAATAAGTGACCTGATAAACGTTATGAGTGTATGTGATATTGTAAGAAACTCTTGAGATGTGGTTGTATGAGATTCAGGTGATAGGTGGCGAGCATAGCAAAACTTTGTTTCCCCTGGAACTGTGTGCAGCTGTGATTGTTGAGTGTGGCCAGTCTGAAGTACCGTGATGATTTATGGGTGTTGGGTGTATGTTGGGTGTTAGAGAGCTATGTGGCCGGCGTTTAACGCATTCGACGTGATCGGTGGATTATGTGGTATAATTATATGTGTGTGCTATAAGTTGTATGACCGTTGATCAGTAGGATCGATACGCCTTGTGTGCGTAGTGCTCATATGTTGAGTGACCGTAGATCAGTAGGATCGGGTACGCCTTGTGTGCGTTGTGACTGTGTGTTGTACGTTGATGGATCCGTAGGATCGTGTGCACCGTGAGTGTTGTGTTGATGAGTGAGATATCTTTGATATATGATAAATTGTGATCAGTAGGATCGATACGCTTTATATGCGTTGTGATTATATGTTATTGTGTGATGAGTGGATCAGTGGATCGATATGCCTTATATGCATAGTGTGTGATATATTGTAGTGATGTGTTGTGGTGAGTGGATCTGTAAGATCGATACGCTTTATATGCGTTGCGTTTGTACGGTGTTGTGTGGAGGTTGTGATCAGTATGATCGATATGCCTTATGTGCATTGTATTGATGTGTTTTTGTGATGGATTGGATCAGTAGGATCGATGCACTTTGTGTGCTTGTGTGTATATGCATTATATGATGCGATGGATCAGTAGGATCGTGTGCACTGTGTGTGTTGTGTGGTGCATTGTGTTATGCATGGCATGTGAAGGGGTTGATCATACTGCTCGGTGGGGCGTATGAAATAAACTCAGGCTCCGAAAAGGAGTGGATGCAGGGGTTGATCATATTGCTCGGTGGGGCATATGAGATAGACTCGGGATTTCGTAAGGAATGTGAAGGGGTTGATCATACTGCTCGGTGGGGCGTATGAAATAAACTCAGGCTCCGAAAAGGAGTGGATGCATGAGTTGATCATATTGCTCGGTGGGGCATATGAGATATACTCAGTGGGATAGATCGTTGCCTAGGGTGGCTCGAGTGATCTATCCGGGTTTGATGATGAACCGTGAGTCGGTACCGTATTTCATGTGTCGAGTTGCATGTGTTGCATAGACGTGTGTTGTGATTGTTGATGATGGGACAGTAGGTCCGGGTGTGAGATATATGAAATAATTAAGTTATTGTTTCTGCCTTTTATTTCATGTATGTTTATACCATTAATATTTGATCGCGAATCTCACCCCTTTGTTGTTGTTGTGGTATGTGCTTCTTCGGAAGTACAGACAATCCAGGTGTTTAGCTAGTTTGGATTGTGGCGTCGTTGTAGGACATGCTCTGATACGTAACATCGAGGCTTTTGGGAGTTCGTTGTCATTTGTTGTTTATATGTGCCCCTGTGGCGTATATGTTCTTTTGTGGGATGTGTGATGATGCTTGATGGATATATATATATATATATATATATATATATATATATATATATATATATATATATATATATATATATATATATATATATATATATATATATATATATATATATATATATATATATATATATATATATATATATATATATATATATATATATATATATATATATATATATATATATATATATATATATATATATATATATATATATATATATATATATATATATATATATATATATATATATATATATATATATATATATATATATATATATATATATATATATTGGGCAGATGACCGATTTTTGTATATATGATGATGTATATATACATGTTATGTGGTTTATGGCAGACTAATTTTATTTTTCCGCTGCAATATTACTGAAAATGATTTGGAGAAATGTTATGTGGAGTCTTGTGGAAAAATTGTGACATCCTGTTGTGGGAGATACTCTGATATGTGCTTATTTTAATCGTTTTATTTTATTTTGGGAAACGAGGTGTTACAAGTTGGTATCAGAGCAGGTCGGTCCGTCCGGCCAGGTTGTCTAGTGTTGTGTATCCCCGTTGTGTGCGACATGTGTGGAAACACTGTTGTTACATGGTTGCTATTTAACCTTTGTCTGCAGGTGTGAGAATAATTAAAGTGGGGGAGGAGCTTGTGCTTCTCCCGGGTGCTGCAATATGGAGTTATAACTCGGCGTGTGGTTGAACGCTCTCATAGTTTCGCAAGGATGGTTTATTCCCCATCATGATTTCGGCTGTCTATTGACAAATTGAGGAACTGATCACCCTTAATCTGTTGTTGATAGCAGTTGGGATTGTGTTGGATATGATAGGCGTGTCTTGCAAGCTTAGATGGCGTGAGCAGTGAATTGTCTGGGGTTTAGCTGGGTGCTTGAGAATTGTTTGGGCGGGTCGGCTCAGAACAGTGTTGAAGTGTTTGAATTTTGATGGAAATCTTTGAGTTATAATGGAAGTGGGAAAGTTGGCGATTTGCCGATTGATTGTGGTTGTTTGAAGAGTTATCTTGACAAGGTAGTGATTAGCAGTCAGAACGTGAAGTGGGGTTGTGACTGACTCAGTTACGGGAACCGGTCCGAGAGTGAGGACTCCATATGGTATGTTTGTTTGGATGGACAAGGATTGAATCGAGGGAGTAGTTTTGAGACTGGTATCGAGCGTGTGTGCTGTGACGACAGAATGTGAAGCCGAGTATGTAAGTGTGGATAGTGACATCTGGTGGATGTTAAAGAAAGTAATAATGTGGAGTGCAAATCGGTGTAACTCGGCCTTTAAGTGCTCCAAGAGTTGAGGATGTCCTGGGCAGAGAAAGTTGTTTTGGTGTTTTTGTCGTAACGGGAGAACCGTAACTCGGAATGACGCACGGTTCGAAGCATTGGAAAGCTAGTCCAAAGATCTAGATGATAGTGAAGTATTGGGATGTAATTAAGTTGATTATTTAAGGACTATTTTTGTATTTTGTTGTAGATGCAGAGCGTGTGGTGTGTGTTTCCGCCATAACTTGCGAGAGTGAGTATCCGTTTGGCATGGGATTTTCCCTACTTGATGGAGCGAGGAAATGGTTGTGTTAACCTATGATATTTTGGTATATTCAAAGAAGATATGGAATCATGTTGAGCATAGGGAACTTAAGTTATCAGTGTGAGAGGGAAAGCAGTTTTTATGCCAAGGCGAATAGGGTTTCAAAGAGTTTCGGAGAGCTGTCAACAACTCGTGTATGGATTATGTTGAACTCGATAGAATTATTTGTTGTGTTGTGTGAAGCTCTGTTGGTATGGTTGGAAGATGTGTTCAGTGCAACATCAGTGAGTTGTGGTCATGCTTTACGGCAACTTGGAGTACATAAGAGTAATCATCTGACAAGTAAATTGGAGTTGGTTACTGTTGTGGTTGCGCCAGAGTTGGGGCTTCAATTGGTTAATTTGAGGAATCAAAAAGTTGAAAGGACAATTTTCAGATTTATGGAAATGGTATCCTGATATATGGTGATAAGAGTTTGTGTTCTAGATATTATTGAGTGGGATATGAGTGATGAAGTAGATGGGGTATTCACCACGGTGCCATGAGGATGTAACCAGATTTGAGGGGATTATTGTGATGGCTATAGAGGGGAAGATAAGTGATTGAGTTTAATTATGTTGGTTAGAATTTCTAGAAGTCGAAGATTGAAGATTAGAGACTGTGGAGTCTGATGCAGCTGTCGAAATCTTCCAGAGTGAAAATCGGGTAGTAGTTCCGCGGGTTTTGGAGTTGGGTTTTCCGAAGAATTGAGGAATATGATTTTAACTTTGGATGGGTTAACTGTTCTATGTTGAGGACTATAAGGTGTATATCGATGAAGTTATGAAGTTGTATGAGATGTCGTCACATATTGTGCCGGATAGGAATCTGAGATTGCATCGAGGTTTTGGAAGAGTTGGCGGACGCTTTGAGTATCATGTGGAAATTGAACTTGCCTTTCATCCGTGTACGGATGGACGGACAGGGAGGGATGTCCAGTGTTTAGAGGGCTTGTGGAGATCCTGTGTGTTGGATCGAGATGGATCGTAGAATGGTTAATTATCGTAATTGAGCTACCTAGAATGACGGTTACCATTCTGGTGTCGGAATGGCGCTGTGTGAGGACTTGTACGATAAGAGGAGTAGGACTCCTTGTGTTGGAATGAGTCGAGCGAGAGTGTATTGTTCGGATCTGAGAATTGGGCATGAGACGACTGGGAGGATCAAGAGGATCCAAGAAAAGATATGTTTGAGAATTACGCCAGTGACCGATGTTGGTCGGATTTTTGGAGTCTCAGAAGCTCGCACTGTGTTCGGTGGTTTATATCAGAGTGGCGCAGTGAAAGCGCGGGAGAAATAGCATGTTAAACCGTTTTGCTACTGTCGCTCGCGATTGGTATGATGTGTTCCATGTGTCTCCGTTGAGGGAGTACATTCATTCAGATAGATGATGTGCAAGTAAGAAACGATTTGATGGTTGATGCATTGGTAGATCGGATTGGTAAACAATGAACAACTCCGAGGGAAAGAGACACCTTTGGTGAGAGTAGCTTGGGGAGGTGCTGCAGGAGGCAGTGTGACCTGGGAACTAGAGAGCAGGATGCGGGAAGCGTATCCAGAGCTGTTTCCATCAGGTATTTTCGGGGACGAAAATAATTAAAGTGGGCGAGAGTTGTAACGCCCATTTTAATTATTTTTGGTTTCCGAAGTTATTTTATTCGACAACGTGTTTTGTGTGGAAATTGATGAAGAAATAAGAGCATAGTATTAATATTAGATAATTGATAATGATAATAATTAATAATTAATATTAATATTGATATTATTATTATTATTATTATTATTATCATTATTTATTATTAATATTAATATTATGAGGTGTTAATATTATTTTGGAATTAAAAAGGTGAATTATTGGGATTTTTGGAATAAAAGAATTATGAGTAATATTGTTATTGGGAATAAAAGAAAATAAAAGAGTATTTTTGGGATTAAGGGCATGTTTGGCATTTGAAAAGAGGGAGAGAACAAGAACACAGTTGGAAAGAAGGAAAACACGGTGAAGGAGGTGGAAGCAACCAAGAGCAAGCTTGAGCAAGGAGATCATCAAGACTATCAATTCGTGTGGATTCTTGAAGTTCAACATCATTAAACTGCTTATTAAGGTAAGGGGGGGGGGGGGGGGATTGATCGGTTAAATTCGGTATTGCATGAAAAATTGGTAGAATGGGGAATTCCCTAAACCCCATAGATGAATGATGAAATTATGTTGTTGCATGTTGTTGATTTCTGTTGTAATTGTGATTATTGTGTTTGAGTTCATTGCATGTGTTATGGAATGGTTGTTTGATGATTTTGGGTTTTCGGTAAATTTGGAGTTAATGTCGGAAGTTGGAGAATTGAGTAGAACTGAGGATTTATCGAGTATGAACTAGGATAATCGGTGTAGTCTTGTGGGATAGTACTGTACTGGTATAGTGTAGGTTTTCGTGGGATTTAATTGGACGAAATCGGAGTGTGAGGTTGTTTCTGAACAGTAGTTTTTCTGCAGAATCTGCGTGCATTCGCTGGGCGAATGGGGGCGAGCCTTCGCCAGGCGAACCGGGCAGCGAATGCTGCCTGTTGCTTCTGTTTGGCTTCGCTAGGGGTTTCTCCGAGCGAGTCCCAGCAAGTGTTCGCTGCGGGGCTTCGCCAGGCGAATGGCAGCGAGCATGACAGCATGTTATGTTTTTTATGCTGTGCTGTTCCGTTTCTCGCGTGGTTAAACCCTTGTTGGTCGTGAGCGAGTACGTGGTTATCGTGGATCGGTTGAGAGCATGAAGGTGATGTAGGGAGCGTGTGCTTGAATATTCGTTGATATGAACGATTGAACTGAAGTACGTTGCGATGCCTAAAGTGGCTATGTATCCTTCGATTAAGAATGAATACGTGTGATACGGGAGTGTGATTCTCGTGGTAATTGTATAACCGAATAAGTGACCTGATATACGTTATGAGTGTATGTGATATTGTAAGAAACTCTTGAGATGTGGTTGTATGAGATTCAGGTGATAGGTGGCGAGCATAGCAGAACTTTGTTTCCCCTGGAACTGTGTGCAGTTGTGATTGTTGAGCGTGGCCAGTCTGAAGTACCGTGATGATTTATGGGTGCTGGATGTATGTTGGGTGTTGTTGCACCCCAAAATTTGACCAACAATTATTTATTCATTGAGTGTTTGAAAGTTGATACCTTCATCAGAAAGTTCAAGAGATCCTCAGAGGAATTGGTTGAAACCAGGGTTGTGTGCCTCCTAACTTGAGAGTTGTGGGTGCTCCTCAGATGATTCTGAGACTTTGAGAATGAACTTGATGTTTTGAGAAAGCATATGAGATGTCTTGATAGCCTTCATGAAGCTCAGAAAGGTCATTATGCAAGAATTCAGAAGATTCAACCATGAATGGTAGAATTAGGGTTTTGACTGGGTCAACCCTAGATCAGCTGAAGATTTGGAGAAGGTTGAGACCTAATCCAGGGGCCATGAGATCATGGAATGATGTATAGAGATGTTATAAAGATGATTCCTAGACCAACTCATCATGATTGAGGAGTTTGAGAAGTTTTGAGTTAGGGTTTCTGAGGATTGTCAGTGAGAAAACCCTAATTTGATCCCTATCTTCCAGGCAGTTTTAGCTCTAGATGTGATTGATATCTCATCTTCCCCACAACATGAATGTTGTAGAGCTTGTTCTTAGCTTTAATTTGAGTGGTGGAAGTCCTTGATAGGAGTTACAGAGCTCAAGTTATGGTTTTGACAAATTACAGGTCAGCAGAGGTGTGTGAATCTGGGTCCTTGAAAGTCACCCAACTTGCAGACAACTTTTTCCCTAGTAGGATGATTCCTATGGCTTCTTGGTCAACATGAATGTTGAAGAGCACCTTCTTAGCTTTAATTTGAGTGGTAGAAGTCCTTGATTGGATTTGTGGAACTCAACTTATGGTTTGAACAAGACAGGGGTATTTTGGTCATTTGTCAGTTATAGGTCATTTTAGCCAATGCCTAAAACTCCTATTTCCAAGCCTCAAATGGAAAAACTCAAAACATGAAAGTTGCTCAAAATGTGATTTTAAGTCTAGAAAGAAGGTCACAAATTGTTGGAAAAGCTCATAGCATGAGATTACATGATTGGTCAAAAATGAACTAAAAATGGCTTATAACTTTGAAAAGTTGAAATTGAAAAGTGATTTGGGAGATCCACAAATCCAAAATAGGTCATCCAATATATCATTTTGATTTGAAAAACCATTTTGAGAACATTGGTTTAGCTAGAATTCTCATTTGAGGTCTAAAAATGGGTGATGCTTTGAAAAGTTGTTACTTGAAAAAGAAGGCAATGTTGAAAAACCCTACATAAGCCAAAAATGAACTTGTTTTTCACTCATCCCTTCTCAATATCTCATGAAATGATATTTTAAGACCAGATAGTAAGGCATGAAGCATGGAATATGAGAAATCCAACTAGTCACCACATGAGAATTTCAAGAAGTTTCCACCACATTCTAGATGAATCTAGAAGCATCTAACCATCAATATATAAAGAGTGCATCAGAGAGTGATCAAAGGTTGGTGATAGAGAGTGAAGTCAGAGGAGAAAGAGAGAGATACATTGCCATTGAAGAGGTTTCTTCAAGTTGAAGCAACTTGAATTTTCTTCCACTACAAGCCATCTCCACCATCACAAGTGCAAACAGAAGGTTGAGGATCATTCAAGGAATATCTTGAACCAGTTCCAAGGTCTGCAAGCATCCCCACGAGCCCTCACCATCATCCCTTTGACAGGTTCTTTCTTCTCCTTGTATCTCTTAATTTAATGGCTTTCTTTTAGCTTTATAGGTATAGAATGAATGTATTAGGGTAGATGACCAAATACTGAAAGTTAGGGCACGATCCATGATGGTTTGTGACAGGTGCATAAATCTTTGATGTGCAAGAATGAACTGTGTGCTAGGCTTTAATCAGCATGACATGGATTATATTGACTAGGGTAGTGTGTAGAACAAGATTGCAGCTTTAGTTTTGAGTTTAATTAGGGTTGATCTCAGTTGATTTCATTTGAACCATGATCTTTAATCCCTCTGTTAGAACAATCTAGGGCGAGTTATGGAAAGGTGAGCGCATGGTTGTGTTCTAGGCATTTAGTAGATCATTTTTTGTTTTGGGATCGTGGTAAACCGTGGCCTGAGCAGGGAGATAGAGGAGCTCGAAGATTTGAGTGCATGGGAGAGGGTTCTGAAAACCCTAGGTGCATTTGGGACGATGAAGGAGAGCCACTAGATCATTCTCTGAGTTTGACAAATTCATCAAATCCAATGGCTGTGAGCGAGTCTGAGAAGTGGAGGGAAGATTTAAATATATTGAAACGCTGCGTTTCATTTAAAACCAGCGCTGGGCTCAATGTGCTATCCCCACCCCCCTTCTTATCTGGCCCAATTAATTGAACTAGCGTGAGTTGCTTGTCACACCCCCCCCCCCCCCCTTAATTCATTTAATTATTTTATTTTCTTCTTTTATTTTTTCTGTTTTGATTAATTCATTAAAAAATGGTAAAAAATGATTTTTGACTTCTTCTTTTTTCTATGATTAGATGAAAATGTGTAGAAAATTATAAAGATAGAAATGGGATTTTATTTTTTAGTCTAGTATTTTTAATAGATTTTCCAATTAAATAGCTTTTATAATGTTTAGTTTTATATCATGATTTTGTAGGAATTGTTTTAGAACCTTCCCTTAGGGTTTTTAATCCATTCTTTTTTGTGCAATTAGATGATGAATCATAGTTCCCCATAGGATTTTTTCTAGATTTTTAGAATTAAATTTTGATTAGTTTAATTAGGGTTGACTTAGGGTATCCTAATTAGGGTTTAGAATGTGTTTAGGTGATGAATTCCTTTCTTTGATTGAGTTTTGTCTTGATTTCTAGGTAGAGGCCTATGTAGATGTTATGAGTAGGTGTTGAGGACCCTTATGAATAATTGGTAGATTTTTCCCCATTAGTTAGTATTTTTAGGTATTTTCTGAAGTTGCCTGCTGATTTGGTCTCCCCTGTGGTTATCTGTTCATCTCTGGGGTTTGTTTTGGGGAATTTGTTGAGGGGCTTGTGTTGCCTTGAAGACTTTGATGGAGAGCATCATGAGGAGAAGCTTGTAGATCAAGATTCAGAGACCCGGAGCTTGGCTTTTTCCCTGTCTGTGAGGTTTGAGATCCTGAAGTTTGAAGGAAGTTCATGGTACTTTCCTGAGGAAGGCACTATGAATAACTTTCATCCTTTCTTCTCACCTCTTTCTTAAGTATCCAATGATGTTGGAGCCAACTTGTGAGTTTAATTTCTCCTGAGGAGGAATGTAAACTGATCACATGTTGTTGAGCCACATGGGATACAACTCCTAAGTGGAAGCCTCCCAGTACTTTCCTGAGGAAGGTCCTATGGGTCTATTCACTTAGTTCCCTTAGTTTATCTAGGATTTCTCAAGTATCCAATGATGTAGGAGCCAACTTGTGAGTTTAATTTCTCCTGAGGAGAAATGTAAACTGATCACAGTTGTTGAGCCACATAGGATACAACTCCTAAGTGGAAGCCCCCTAGTACTTTCCTGAGGAAGGTCCTATGGGTCTATTCATTTAGTTCCACTAGTTCAGATAGGGTTTCCTAAATATCCAGTGATGTTGGAGCCTTCTTGTGAGTTTAATTTCTCCTGAGGAGGAATATAAACTGATCACAGTGGTTGAGCCACATAGGGTATGACTCCTGAGTATACACCTCCTAGTGCTTTCCTGAGGAAGACACTATGAGTCTGCTTGCTTAGCTCCCTGTCTTTGGTAAGCTTGTTCTGAAGCTTGAAGGCTGGGATTGAATTCTCTTGTTAGGGTCTTGCTTTAGTGCTTAGATTTGATTCAGATTCTGTGATTAGGGTTAGGATTAGAGAGTAGATGATTCTTTCTCAAGCATGTGTTTTGTTTACCTGATGGTACTTCCCTTCCTTTATCTGTTATTGCTTGATAGCATGTTGTTTATTTTCAGTATGATTATTGTTATTCCATGACTGGCTTGAGGTCGAGATGAGCTTGTGGAGGTTGAGGCCCCACACACATTTCCTCCCTCACTTGCATTGCATGCATTTTACTGTTAAAGCTGATGTTTTTGTCTGCTTCTGTGTATCATTGACATGATCCCTTAGGACTCTCATTTCCTCTGATGAGGATCTGATGATAGACTTTTAGGTTGAAACCTATGCACGACAACATCTAGGAGTTCCCTGTTCAAACCTCGACCATAGGATGAATCCATGGCATGATAACAGTAGGACTTGACAGTTTCCCTCCTAGTTGAGTCATTTTATCTCGTAGTTTCCCGAACTACGTTTGCTCTGATCTTTCATACCAGATGAAAGTACGTAGGCATAGGACGCGATGTCCTAGCGAGCAACCTTCCCCACCTTCACCCGTAGTTAGCCGAACTACGTTGACTCTGATTTCTCATTCTCTGATGAGAATACGTAGGCATAAAGCGCGACGCTTTGCCGAGTCATTTTTCTTTTCTTTTTCAGCCAGCCTTGATAGGTAGATAGATTATAACCAACCCGTCCAAGTAAGCAAACAAGCGAGGATCCCGTCGAGTACGACGGACGTGAGGGGTGCTAATACCTTCCCCTTGCGTAACCGACTCCCGAACCCAGACAATGGTTGCGATGACCTTGTCTTACCCTTTTTCGTCAGGTTTTTTCCGATCGTTTCCTTTCCCGCTCTGAGGGATAAATAACGAAAGGTGGCGACTCTTCTGTTTTGCCGGCACCTTATTTTCGCGCAAGCGACAGCTGGCGACTCTGCTGGGGACTCATGGCATCTAGGGACTTTTCCCATCCCTTATGCTGGGACCGTTTCCCATCCCCTACGCGAGTCAATCCTATCGTTTGTGTGTTTGCTTGTTGGGTTGCGTTTATTTATCGCATTTTTACTTCCCGCATTTTATTTCCCGCATTTTATTTCCATTTGATATGATTATCTGTGCTGCTGTGGGAGAGGGATGTTACTGTGAGTGAAAAGCCGGACCTGGGCTTGAGTACACACCTAGATATAGTTGCGGAGAAGTAGTAGACGAACCTGTCTGCTGAGCAGGCACAGTTCCCTACAAAAATCTGCGCTCAGACGAGATTCTTGCAGAGGTGCTCCTTTCCGGTCCTGAGGATCTGAGGGGAGTCCAGACGTGAGGGTTGTCGACTCTGGGGACCGATCATTTGGAAGTCAGCTAAGAGAGGCCTCTTCATGACTTGACGATGCCACTCCTTCTGGGAATCGTATTGTCACTCGTGAAAGTCTGTGACGCTGACGACCGCATAGGATGTCGTACCTTTGTCCGTGGATTAGGTCCATCATACCTGTGAGTGGGGTTGGGATATTGCAGGAAACTTTGACCTCCAGACTACCTGGTTTTCTTGACAGTGAATCAGTTATGTTGGGTTCTCAGTTGCAGATATGTTCTTGATAGAGCAAGGGTTTGATCAGAGGATCTTATCATCGGGTGTTTGTCTGTTCTTGATAGAGCAGGCTTTGATCAGTGTATTATTATCAGAGGTTTGTTCTGGATGGAGCAGATTTTTGAGTGGGGTCTGAGGATCTCGTCAGCAGTTGTTATTTTGTTCTTGATAGGGCAGATTCTGAGTGGGGTTTGAAGATCTCATCAGCAGCTGTGTATTTGTTCTTGAGAGGGCAGATTTGTGATTTGGGGTCCGAGGACTTCATCAACAGATATTCCTTGATCCTGCATCCGGGGTCTTTATTATCAAGCCTTCGTTCTTGTCAGGGCAGAAGTTTGATCTCGATCCTATCAGATGGTTATTCACAGCAGATCAGATCAGTGGTTTTACACCGGGGTTTCCTTCTCATCAGCAACTGTTGACATCAAATCTCCACAGCAGCCACCTGGATATATTGTTGCATACCTGCATTTTGCATTAGCTTGCATAATCATTCCATTAGCGTGTGTCTGTGACGGGTACCGTTTCCCCGATCCAAGATCTCTCATTGTGTTACTGCAGCCGTTCTCAGGAAGACTGTTGCGTACGAGTTCTCGATCCTTGTTGTGTCGAATCTGACTATTGCTATGTGAGGTTACTATGTCCATGATTGGGCTTGGATTCCTCTCCTTATTATTGTCAGCAGGTGCCAGGATCGGGGGAAATCTCTCAAGCACACAGACACACGCATGCATCTGCACAAAGCATTCTTGCATGACATACATTCTGTTACCTTTTCCTAACCTTTGATGTTGACAGGTTTTTCAGGTACTCAGGTTCCGAGCTGCTTTCGATCTCCAGGATTGATCAAAGATTCATCCACCGCTACTCAACTCGCGCCAATCAAACGAGAATCATGGACCAGGTACAGTCAGATGTTCAGGAGCTTCGTGAAAGGATGGATCGTTTTATGGAGCTGATGCAAGTAGTTGCGAATGGGCAAGATCAGCTTCGTACTTTGGTTCAACCTCTCATCTCCAGGGTTGACAGTAACGGAATACTTCACGGCGGGGCCGTACCTACTCCTCCTCAAGGGGATACTCCACAGAACGTTGTTCCTGCTGCCGGGGGCAACGGTAGTGCTAACGGCAATCTTATGACTAATCTCGGACTTAATGCGGCGGGCGCCGTCAATGGTGGTTTGGGAGCCAATGTTAACGTGGGGCCGGGCAACGGCAATGTTGGTGCAGGAAATATGGTGGTGCCTCAACCGTGGCTGGAGGACCATCAGGATGACATTTTCTCTCAGAGAGGTGTAGAGGCTGAGTTGACTGCTGAGGCTCGACTCAGGTTCAAGGCGCTGGAAGATAAAATGAGAGATATAGAAAATCAGAATACATTGGGCGTTGACATGTCCAAACTCGGGTTGATCGCTGACTTTAAAGTACCTCGCAAGTTTAAGGTGCCTATCTTTGAGAAGTATAGGGGCACTACTTGTCCCCGTGTTCACCTCCGATCTTATTACAGAAAGATGTCCGCTTATTCTGACGATGAGAAGCTGCTGATGCACTTCTTTCAGGATAGTCTTTCTGGCCCATCGCTCGAATGGTATATGGGTTTGGAGCCCGCTGTTGTGCGCACGTGGAAAGATCTTGCTGAAGCGTTTGTTCTCCACTATCAATATAATAGCGACTTGGCTCCCAACCGAGTTCAGCTTCAGAATCTCTCGCAGCGGAGCAATGAAAGCTTCAAGGAGTACGCCCAGCGGTGGCGTGAATTGGCTGCTCGGGTTCAACCGCCGATGGTTGAGCGTGAGTTGGTACAACTGTTCGTGGCTACCCTTCCCGGAGTCTATTATGAGAAGCTGATCAGTGGCATGTCCGGAACATTCTCAGCCCTCATCACTTTGGGCGAGCATGTTGAAAATGGTATAAAGATCGGCAAGATTCAGGGCGAATCATCCTCATCTGGAGGAGCTAGCAAGAAACCCTATACTGGCAAGCGTCGAGAGGGCGATGCCAGTGCTGTCACTAATGCTAGGAGAAAGGGCAAGGGCCCTCAGTCTCAGATTGCTAGCATAAACATCCCAGCTGCTCCCCCACAGCCGCAGCAACAGCCCCAGCAACAGAATAACCCGGGATATAAGAGATATCAGAATCGGGGTCCCCTCGCAAATCGTCATTTGGAAACTCCTCCTATGTCATATGCACAGCTTCTGCAGACGCTGCTTCAGCTCCAATTAGTTCAAAAGAGGACGTTGGCTCCCTTGACAGGGGCACCACCACCCGGGTATGATGCTAATGCTACTTGTGAATTTCATTCGGGGGCACCTGGCCATACAGTTGAGAATTGCAAAGCTTTTAAGCACAAAGTCCAGGACTTGGTGGACGCCAAGGTGATCAACTTTTCTGACAGCGTGCCCAACGTCACCAAGAATCCCATGCCTCATCATAGGGGGGGCGGAGTGAATGCTGTTATCACTGAAGAGAATTCAGACTTGCTGACTGATGTCAAAGATCTGAAGACGCCGTTGAGTTTTGTTAAAGCCAAGTTGCTGAAGAAGGGCTTCTTTCCCGGATGTGGAGAGTTTTGTATGGCATGTGCTACACATCCTGATGGGTGTGAGCAGTTGATCGAAGGTATCCAAAGTCTGATGACCGAGGGTATTTTGCAGTTCAGTCGGAGCGTTGAGAATGCGTCAGGGGAAGTCGTGCTGAAGCAGGCGGACGAAGTTGCTACCATTACCATTCCTCGCCACCCTATCACTATTTCTGCACCTCGTCCGCCTACTATCACCATCACCAGGGCCGGACCGATCCCGTTCGAGAGTACCAATGCCGTTCCATGGCATTATGGCGCCGAGGTCTATTGTAATGGTCAGAAAATAGAGCTTGAGCCGTCCAGATCGACTGCGCAGAATCTTGCTGAGGTCAGTGGTATCACCAGAAGTGGTAGAGTGTTCGCGCCGGCAGAGGTCGCCGCAGAGAAAGTGGTCCGAGCTGACGCTATGGATAAAGGCAAAGGTAAAGCTGTTGAAGAGGTTCCTGCAGGGGCAGAAAAAGGCTTGTTGGTTAAAGATGCTGAAGAGTTCATGCGACTAATCAGGAAAAGTGACTACAAGATTGTAGATCATCTTCACCAGACTCCGTCGAAGATCTCGATTCTTAACCTGTTGCTGTGTTCTGAAGCGCACCGCAACGCGTTGCTGAAAGTATTGAATGCTGCATACGTGCCGCAGGAGATATCAGTTAATCAACTCGAGGAAGTAGTAGCCCATGTCAACGCTGGTAATGGGCTGGGATTCACAGATCTGGAGCTGACGCCCAAAGGAAGAGATCACAAGAATGCCTTGCACGTCTCGATAGAGTGCAGAGGCACGATTATGTCACATGTCCTCGTAGATACGGGCTCCTCGCTGAACGTGCTTCCGAAGAAGGCACTGATGAAGTTGGATACCCGGGGACTGCTGTGCACGCCCAGTGATCTGGTCGTGAAGGCCTTTGACGGAATCAAGCGCCACGTCTTCGGAGAATTGACCCTGCCAATTCAGGTGGGTCCAGAGACGTTTAATGCGGTGTTCTATATCATGGATATCATGCCCGCCTATAGTTGCCTCTTAGGTCGGCCGTGGATCCATTCTGCTGGTGCCGTGACGTCCACGCTGCATCAGAAGCTTAAATATGCTGTTGGGGGCAGCATAGTGACAGTCTGTGGAGAGGAGGACATCATGGTAAGCCACCTGTCGTCCTTTAAGTATGTCGAAATGGATGGCGAGATCCATGAGACTCTTTGCCAGGCGTTTGAAACCGTCAGGGTGAAGGAGGTAGCTCCCGTTGTTGCAGAGAAGCAAGAGGTGAACCTCTCCTCGTTCAAGGAAGCTAGGGCTGTTGTCGAAGCTGGTTCCACCCCAGGCTGGGGGCATGTCTTGGATATACCGTTCAAACAGGATAAGTTTGGATTGGGATATTCTCCTGAAGCTGAAGCTTCATCTTCTTCTGGTAGCTCGTCTCGTGGAAAAGGGCCGATCCTATTCACCAAGGGAGGAGTAATCTTCGAGAGTGTCAACGCAGCGTCAGAGGACAGCGGGGACAGTGATTGCGATCTTGACGCCTGGATTCAACCGAGCAAGCCAGGCGAGCGCCTTCACAATTGGACCATCAAGGAGATTATCGAGCTGACGAGTGAAGAGTAATGATTTGCTTTTTACAATCTTTGTACAACCCTATGTCCTGCCCGGGGCATAGTGGTTTTACTGTCAGGGCCTTGTTGGATTATGTGTATGCATTTTGTTAATAAATAAAAGGCGTTTTCTTCGTAATCAAATATTGTGTTCTCTGTTATTCATATTTTATGTTTGTTTTGAAAAACAGCAAAATGGCAACGAGGTTCGTGCTGACCTGCGTATTCCTGCTTTAAACTTAACCCTTGTTATTGCAGGATCCACGTAACAGATGACATCGACTCTGGACCCTCTACGGCTCACTACGACTTTGATTGCCCGATCTATCAAGCCGAGGATGAGATTGATGAAGACGAAGACCTTCCGGAAGAATTGGCCCGCTTGTTGAGACAAGAGGAGAAGGTTATTCTGCCTCATGAGGAGGATATTGAAATCATAAATCTGGGTTCTGAGGAGCTTATCAGGAATGTCAGAGTTGGGGCTGCGCTGCAGAATGATGTTAAGCATAGACTGGTCGAGATGCTTCGAGAGTATAGTGACGTCTTTGCTTGGTCGTATGAGGATATGCCCGGACTTGACACAGATATCGTGGTTCATCGCTTGCCGTTGCGAGAAGATTGCCCTCCAGTCAAGCAGAAGCTCAGGAGGACGAGACCAGACATGGCTGTAAAAATCAAGGAAGAAGTCCAGAAGCAGTTGGATGCAGGATTTTTAGCCGTTACCACTTACCCTCCGTGGGTCGCCAACATAGTGCCTGTACCGAAGAAGGACGGTAAGGTACGCATGTGCGTCGATTATCGGGATTTGAATAGGGCGAGCCCTAAGGATGATTTCCCGTTGCCTCATATCGATGTGTTGGTCGACAACACAGCCCAGTTTTCCGTGTTTTCGTTCATGGATGGCTTCTCCGGTTACAATCAGATTAAGATGGCGCCGGAGGACATGGAGAAAACGACGTTTATTACCCCCTGGGGCACGTTTTGCTACAAGGTAATGCCCTTCGGTCTGAAGAACGCAGGGGCCACTTACCAGCAAGCAATGGTAACTTTGTTTCATGATATGATTCATCATGAGATCGAGGTCTATGTTGATGACATGATTGCAAAGTCCCAAACGGAGGAGGAGCATCTGGTCAATTTGCTGAAGCTGTTTGAAAGGCTTAGGAAGTTCAGGCTGAGGCTGAATCCTAACAAGTGCACTTTCGGGGTGCGGTCCGGAAAGTTATTGGGGTTTATCGTTAGTGAACGAGGTATTGAAGTTGATCCTGCGAAAATAAAAGCTATCCAAGAAATGCCAACGCCGAAGACAGAAAAAGAAGTTCGTGGTTTCTTGGGCCGAATAAACTACATTGCAAGGTTTATCTCTCAGCTCACAGCCACTTGTGAACCGATGTTCAAGTTATTAAAGAAGAATCAGGCGATTACTTGGAATGAGGATTGCCAGAAGGCATTCGATAAGATAAAGCAGTATCTTCAAGAACCTCCAATCTTGATACCCCCAGTGGCTGGACGGCCATTAATCATGTACTTGACAGTTCTGGAGAATAGTATGGGGTGTGTTCTCGGTCAGCACGACGAGACGGGCAGGAAAGAGCATGCCATTTATTATTTGAGTAAAAAGTTCACTGAGTGTGAATCTCGATACTCGATGCTGGAGAAGACGTGTTGTGCATTAGCTTGGGCCGCCAAACGTCTACGACAGTATATGCTCAACCACACCACTATGCTGATTTCGAAGATGGATCCGATCAAGTACGTCTTCGAAAAGCAGGCTCTTTCGGGCAGGATTGCCAGATGGCAGATGGTGTTAACAGAATACGATATTCAGTACGTCTCTCAGAAAGCCATCAAGGGAAGCGTATTGTCTGATTACCTTGCTGAACAGCCAATCGAAGACTATCAGCCGATGAAGTTCGAATTCCCTGACGAGGACATTATGTTTCTCAAAGCGAAGGATTGCGATGAGCCATTGCCCGATGAGGGGCCAGATAGGAAGTCTCAGTGGAAGTTGATATTCGACGGAGCGGTTAATTCCTATGGAAGTGGTATCGGAGCTATCATCACGACTCCTCACGGATCCCACATCCCGTTTACTGCAAGACTGACGTTTTCAGTTACCAACAACGAAGCCGAGTATGAAGCGTGTATTATGGGTCTAGAGGAGGCAATTGATTTGAGAATCAAGAATCTAGACATATATGGTGACTCAGCGCTTGTAATCAATCAGATCAAAGGGGAGTGGGAAACTCGTCAACCGAATCTAGTGCCGTACATGAATTACGCCAGGAGGCTGCTTCCGTTCTTTGACCGAGTAGAACTTCATCATGTACCCCGGGCTGAAAATCAAATGGCTGATGCTTTAGCCACGTTGGCTTCAATGTATAAGGTCAATCTTTGGAATGAAGCTCCAAGCATTGTTCTTTCGCGTCTTGACAGACCAGCATATGTGTTCGCGATCGAGGATGCCACTGACGGCAAGCCATGGTTCCACGACATCCAGACCTTCCTTATGACTAAGGAGTATCCTGTGGGTGCGTCAACCCAAGATAAGAAGACTCTGAGGAGGCTATCTGGAAACTTTTACCTCAATCCTGATGGAGTGCTGTATAAGAGAAACCACGATCTCGTGCTACTCAGATGTGTAGATGAGAAGGAAGCAAGTATGCTCATGGAAGAAGTCCATGAGGGCACATTTGGTACGCACGCCGGCGGGCATGCCATGACGAGAAAGATCCTGAGAGCAGGATATTACTGGTTGACTATGGAGTCGGATTGCTTTAGATTCGCGAAGAAATGTCACAAATGCCAGATTTATGCTGATAAAGTTCATGTGCCGCCGTGCCCATTAAATGTCATGTCCTCCCCTTGGCCGTTCTCCATGTGGGGCATTGACATGATAGGCAAGATCGAGCCCACCGCATCCAATGGTCATCGTTTTATTCTGGTAGCTATCGACTACTTCACCAAGTGGGTGGAGGCAGCCTCGTACGCTAATGTGACCAAGCAGGTGGTGGCTAAGTTCATAAAGAGGGACATCATCTGTCGCTATGGAATTCCCGAGCGGATCATTACTGATAATGGTTCGAATTTGAATAATAAGATGATGAAGGAGCTGTGCCAGAGCTTCAAGATTGAACACCACAACTCATCTCCTTATCGGCCGAAGATGAATGGCGCCGTTGAAGCGGCCAACAAGAACATAAAGAAGATTGTTCAGAAGATGGTTGTGACGTATAAAGATTGGCACGAGATGCTGCCGTTTGCCTTGC
This sequence comes from Lathyrus sativus, assembly GCA_963859935.3. Classification (NCBI taxonomy): domain Eukaryota; kingdom Viridiplantae; phylum Streptophyta; class Magnoliopsida; order Fabales; family Fabaceae; genus Lathyrus; species Lathyrus sativus. Next base: position 43,248,398 of record OZ012738.1, on the reverse strand, counting down.
ACGGTTATCGTACGACGGTGCGTACGTCGACCGGGGCAACTCCTTTCTCCTTGGTGTACGGTATGGAAGCTGTCCTACCGCTAGAAGTGGAGATTCCCTCTTTGCGAGTTTTGGTTGATGTGAAACTTGATGAGGCAGAATGGATTGCGAACCGCTTGAACCAGCTCAGCCTGATGGACGAGAAGAGGTTAGCATCGATTGCATTTGGTCGCCTGTACCAAAGCCGAATGAAGAAAGCTTATGATAAGAAGGTGCGTCCTAGAAGCTTTCAGACGGGTGATCTCGTCTTGAAGAAGATTCTTCCGCCACACTCCGATCACCGGGGCAAGTGGACTCCGAATTACGAAGGGCCGTATGTCGTCAGCAAGGTCTTCTCAGGAGGAGCTTTGTTGTTATCCACGATGGATGGTGAAGATTTTGCATCCCCGGTGAACGCGGACGCAGTTAAAAAATACTTTGCTTGAAAGCGACCCGCTGGACAAAAAAAAAGGAGAGTCCAGGCAAAAAAGGGGCATCCCGGCGAACCAAAAACAGAATAAAAGGTTCGGGCAAAAATTAGGGATATATTGAAAAAATGTACACCCGCGAAGTCGAAAACCTACACTGGGCGGCTTCGGCAAAAAAGGGTATCCCGGTGAACTGAAAACCCGAAAGGGCGGTTCACGCAAAAGTTAGGGATTTGAATAAGCAAATGACTGCGTTCCGCGTATGGACTTTCATTGTTTAGTGGTTCGGAAGACCTGAGGGCCGTTTATCTGAGTCAATCTCTTCCAAAGCTGAAGCATCGGAGAAATATCGAAGTCGAGTGGGTCTTAGAGGGATCAACTCATGGTGTTCGTCTACGCCTCGATTGCCGACATTTGTATATACTGATGTATATTTATGTTTTCTTTCTTTTGCGCGGCTTCCTCATTCCAGGAGCTTGCCTCTGTTGTAAAACATTTTTGCCCATTCAGGGGTTCATCATCAATAAAATGCACATTATTCAGTAATTCTACTTGTCTGTTTAGCATTTATCTGTTTTGTTTGCGAATGAGAACGCCGATGTGTTTTTTGATAAAATGCGCATACATAAACTTGCGGGCCAAAGCCCATTGATTGTTGAAACAATTAACTCACTGAACATTGTCACGAGATAATAACCTGGATAGGCCCCTTTGAGGAGGGTATCTTGTCTGTTTGCTTGTGTTGTTGCAGGTGTAGCACCTTGCCAGAAGATGTGCCGTGCGTATCCCTGAAGCAGGATGAGTCCTCCTTCTCCAGCAGAGTTCAGTAGTCTCTCCTCCGCAGAATCAGAATCAGAATAGTGAGCATTGATATGTCTTCCCCAGGTAGAGGTGAGTCTCTCCCCCAAGCAGACGCATCCTGAAGGAATGTCACCTCGTCAGCTGAGCCAAGCACCGAAGAATGATGTCGTCTCTCCCCAGCACCGGGTCACAAGTGCAGATTTCATAGAAGTGTTCGGGTGCCGAAGCTCATGTTTTCCCAGTAAAGTCGCTGAGGAAGGATTCCCCCCCGCACCGGGTCACAAGTGCAGGATTCGCAGGAAGCTAGCCATATGCCGAAGTATGCAGTAACTGATGATGCCAGACTGAAGTCTCCAGTGGAATTGAGATTCCCCACCAGAGTCAGGCTCTCTCCTGAAGATCGATGATTCCCTCTTCCCCAGTAGAGTGTTGGAACAGCTGATGTTGTATTCCCTTGCAGAGTTGTACTCTCCCCCGAAGGCAGATGATCCTTTCTCCCCCAGTGGAATCGAATTCCCCGTCAGAGTCGTACTCTCCTGTTGAAGTAGAATGATTTCCCTCCCCGGCTGAGTCCGCAGAAAAGCAGAATCCTTGGAAGTTGATCAGATCATGATCAATTTTCTCCAGCAGAGCGTGGGGCAGCTAATGCTGTGTTTCCCCAGAATCGCACTCTCTCCATCAAAGCAGAATGATTTCTCCTTCCTCAAGCCGAGTCTGCAGATGCCCAAGAGAGCCGAATCCTTGGAAGTTGATCAGATCATGATTGGTTTTTCCCAGTGGAGTGATGAGCAGCTGAAGTTGGTTCCCCACAGAGTTGTCATCCCCAGAAGAGTAGCCGAGACGGCCGCGCAATTCATTCTCGCGATTGATATCAGCAGATCCAAGTTCTCGTAGAGCTTCGTCCCCTGCAGCAGTCAGCTGAAGTTGTTCCCCTGCAGCAGTTCGCGGAAGATCAGTTCCCCAGACAGAGCCCGATTGATATTGGCGTGTTCACGTTCTCCTCAGCAGGATGATTCCTCTACCTGAGTAGTTCTTCCTCCTTGACAGGATAATTCCCCTTCGGCATTTATTTTGCTGACGGGATTGCATCATTGTGCATGACTGCATAGCATTTAACACTGCATAACATTTAACACTGCATGGCATTTAACGTTGCATAGCGTTGTGCATGATTGCACAGCATTTAGCATAAACGCATATCATTCCCATCGTGTGGGGCATAGCACAGAAGCATATGCATCATAAGCATGATCTAGGTCATTATTATTCTTGCCTTACAGGTATTTCACCAAGAGACCAGTTGCTCAGGACGATTCCTGGCATTCTCTCCAACGAGGTTGTTTTCTTAGATGATTCTAAAGACCCCGGTGTGATCCCCGCAGTCGCTCGCTCAAGATGATTTTTGAGATCCCCAGCGAAGTCTCCGGTTCAAGATGATTCTCGAATTCCTCAGCAGGGCCATTTGCTTAAGACGATTCTTAAGACCCCAGCACAGCTTCCCGAGTGGTTCGCCTAGTATGATACTTGAGCTCCCCGATAGCACCTCCAGCAAGAGTTGCCCAGGAAGATTCCTGGAATTCCCAACAGAATGTTTGCTCCAGAAGGGTTATTAGTTCAGGACGATTCTTGAAGATGCCCGATGGATCTGTTTGTTCAAGTTGATTCTTGAAGTCCTCAGCAGCATGATATGTCTGCTCCAACAACGATGTCTAATCTGAAGATGGATTTCGTAAGCGCCCGATGGCGATATCAGAAGGTTCCGGTGAGTCCAGATTTCCGCGTTGAAGAATCAACAGGTAGCTGAAGACAAGGTTCCAGGGTTGTAGATACAACAGAGTGATTCGTGTGAGTCTGAAGACCAAGTCAGTTGTCCTGAGGAGATGATTGATTGCGATCAAGTGAATAGTTTTTCTTCCGACTGAAGTCAAAGATGTTTCTCCAGCTGAAGCGGAGTTTTGCCTGAAGGCAAGGTGTTTGAATCCCCGTAGAGTCATGAATGGCTCAGGATACCATTTCTTTGACTGAAGTCGCAGATTTCCTAAGCTGAAGCGAAGGTGCCTAAGGGCAAGGTTATCCCCCAAGGTCATGAATGACCTAGGATTCATTTTTCGGACTGAAGGCCGAAGTATATCCCTGACTGAAGTCTCGGATGCTCTATAGCAGAGGCGGAGTTGCCTGAAGGCAGGTCCCTGTATCCTTGAAGGCCAAGGACCACTTTCTTCAGACTGAAGTCGAAGATACCTCCTGCAGAGTTGCCATCCTTGAAGGCCAAGGATGCTTATCTTCAGAAGTACTTGAAGATCTTTTCTAGCTGAAGCTGGAAGTGGCCAGGGGCCAGGGTTTCATATAGTTCTAATGTTGAAGTTCTACGGCGAGCAGTGTGCAGCAGTATTCCGATGTTCGTCATGGTTCTAAGGGTGAACCCCAGATCAGAGTGTGCTCGGTTGAGTCTCTCATCCCCATCAGAGTAGCTCCAAATACGCAAGTGTACCTTTTGCTCCATTTACCAGGGGTGAACCCCAGGTCGGAGTTGTTCAGGGTTGCATTTTTGTCCGGCGGCGAGGTCAGATTATGTGTTCGACGGCGAGGTTGAATGTTTGTTTGACGGCGAGGTCAGACTCTTCAAATCCCCAGTAGAGATGATGTTTGTACAGCGGCAATGTTGGGTATGTCAGAAGATTCAGTTCTCCAGCGGCGAGGTTGGGTGTTGTGGTTGTCTGAAGGCAACGTCAGAAGAATTTAATGTGGATAACTGACGGAGATTCAGATCAGTATTTCTCCAGCTAGTTGTTGAGCAGCTAGTGTTGCAGTATTCAAAGAGTTGTTCCCCGCAGAATACCGTGTGCTCGTGCAGTTGGCAAATTTTCGGGTTTACCGATATTCAACCGTCTAGTACCTTGATTGGTTGAGAGCCGTTCGCTTCTCACCCAGTCAGGTTCAAGCCGCTTGAATAGGGGCAGCTGTTGCACCCCAAAATTTGACCAACAATTATTTATTCATTGAGTGTTTGAAAGTTGATACCTTCATCAGAAAGTTCAAGAGATCCTCAGAGGAATTGGTTGAAACCAGGGTTGTGTGCCTCCTAACTTGAGAGTTGTGGGTGCTCCTCAGATGATTCTGAGACTTTGAGAATGAACTTGATGTTTTGAGAAAGCATATGAGATGTCTTGATAGCCTTCATGAAGCTCAGAAAGGTCATTATGCAAGAATTCAGAAGATTCAACCATGAATGGTAGAATTAGGGTTTTGACTGGGTCAACCCTAGATCAGCTGAAGATTTGGAGAAGGTTGAGACCTAATCCAGGGGCCATGAGATCATGGAATTATGTATAGAGATGTTATAAAGATGATTCCTAGACCAACTCATCATGATTGAGGAGTTTGAGAAGTTTTGAGTTAGGGTTTCTGAGGATTGTCAGTGAGAAAACCCTAATTTGATCCCTATCTTCCAGGCAGTTTTAGCTCTAGATGTGATTGATATCTCATCTTCCCCACAACATGAATGTTGTAGAGCTTGTTCTTAGCTTTAATTTGAGTGGTGGAAGTCCTTGATAGGAGTTACAGAGCTCAAGTTATGGTTTTGACAAATTACAGGTCAGCAGAGGTGTGTGAATCTGGGTCCTTGAAAGTCACCCAACTTGCAGACAACTTTTGACCTAGTAGGATGATTCCTATGGCTTCTTGGTCAACATGAATGTTGAAGAGAACCTTCTTAGCTTTAATTTTAGTGGTAGAAGTCCTTGATTGGATTTGTGGAACTCAACTTATGGTTTGAACAAGACAGGGGTATTTTGGTCATTTGTCAGTTATAGGTCATTTTAGCCAATGCCTAAAACTCCTATTTCCAAGCCTCAAATGGAAAAACTCAAAACATGAAAGTTGCTCAAAATGTGATTTTAAGTCTAGAAAGAAGGTCACAAATTGTTGGAAAAGCTCATAGCATGAGATTACATGATTGGTCAAAAATGAACTAAAAATGGCTTATAACTTTGAAAAGTTGAAATTGAAAAGTGATTTGGGAGATCCACAAATCCAAAATAGGTCATCCAATATATCATTTTGATTGGAAAAACCATTTTGAGAACATTGGTTTAGCTAGAATTCTCATTTGAGGTCTAAAAATGGGTGATGCTTTGAAAAGTTGTTACTTGAAAAAGAAGGCAATGTTGAAAAACCCTACATAAGCCAAAAATGAACTTGTTTTTCACTCATCCCTTCTCAATATCTCATGAAATGATATTTTAAGACCAGATAGTAAGTCATGAAGCATGGAATATGAGAAATCCAACTAGTCACCACATGAGAATTTCAAGAAGTTTCCACCACATTCTAGATGAATCTAAAAGCATCTAACCATCAATATATAAAGAGTGCATCAGAGAGTGATCAAAGGTTGGTGATAGAGAGTGAAGTCAGAGGAGAAAGAGAAAGATACATTGCCATTGAAGAGGTTTCTTCAAGTTGAAGCAACTTGAATTTTCTTCCACTACAAGCCATCTCCACCATCACAAGTGCAAACAGAAGGTTGAGGATCATTCAAGGAATATCTTGAACCAGTTCCAAGGTCTGCAAGCATCCCCACGAGCCCTCACCATCATCCCTTTGACAGGTTCTTTCTTCTCCTTGTATCTCTTAATTTAATGGCTTTCTTTTAGCTTTATAGGTATAGAATGAATGTATTAGGGTAGATGACCAAATACTGAAAGTTAGGGCACGATCCATGATGGTTTGTGACAGGTGCATAAATCTTTGATGTGCAAGAATGAACTGTGTGCTAGGCTTTAATCAGCATGACATGGATTATATTGACTAGGGTAGTGTGTAGAACAAGATTGCAGCTTTAGTTTTGAGTTTAATTAGGGTTGATCTCAGTTGATTTCATTTGAACCATGATCTTTAATCCCTCTGTTAGAACAATCTAGGGCGAGTTATGGAAAGGTGAGCGCATGGCTGTGTTCTAGGCATTTAGTAGATCATTTTTTGTTTTGGGATCGTGGTAAACCGTGGCCTGAGCAGGGAGATAGAGGAGCTCGAAGATTTGAGTGCATGGGAGAGGGTTCTGAAAACCCTAGGTGCATTTGGGACGATGAAGGAGAGCCACTAGATCATTCTCTGAGTTTGACAAATTCATCAAATCCAATGGCTGTGAGCGAGTCTGAGAAGTGGAGGGAAGATTTAAATATATTGAAACGCTGCGTTTCATTTAAAACCAGCGCTGGGCTCAATGTGTTATCCCCACCCCCCTTCTTATCTGGCCCAATTAATTGAACTAGCGTGAGTTGCTTGTCACACCCCCCCCCCCTTAATTCATTTAATTATTTTATTTTCTTCTTTTATTTTTTCTGTTTTGATTAATTCATTAAAAAATGGTAAAAAATGATTTTTGACTTCTTCTTTTTTCTATGATTAGATGAAAATGTGTAGAAAATTATAAAGATAGAAATGGGATTTTATTTTTTAGTCTAGTATTTTTAATAGATTTTCCAATTAAATAGCTTTTATAATGTTTAGTTTTATATCATGATTTTGTAGGAATTGTTTTAGAACCTTCCCTTAGGGTTTTTAATCCATTCTTTTTTGTGCAATTAGATGATGAATCATAGTTCCCCATAGGATTTTTTCTAGATTTTTAGAATTAAATTTTGATTAGTTTAATTAGGGTTGACTTAGGGTATCCTAATTAGGGTTTAGAATGTGTTTAGGTGATGAATTCCTTTCTTTGATTGAGTTTTGTCTTGATTTCTAGGTAGAGGCCTATGTAGATGTTATGAGTAGGTGTTGAGGACCCTTATGAATAATTGGTAGATTTTTCCCCATTAGTTAGTATTTTTAGGTATTTTCTGAAGTTGCCTGCTGATTTGGTCTCCCCTGTGGTTATCTGTTCATCTCTGGGGTTTGTTTTGGGGAATTTGTTGAGGGGCTTGTGTTGCCTTGAAGACTTTGATGGAGAGCATCATGAGGAGAAGCTTGTAGATCAAGATTCAGAGACCCGGAGCTTGGCTTTTTCCCTGTCTGTGAGGTTTGAGATCCTGAAGTTTGAAGGAAGTTCATGGTACTTTCCTGAGGAAGGCACTATGAATAACTTTCATCCTTTCTTCTCACCTCTTTCTTAAGTATCCAATGATGTTGGAGCCAACTTGTGAGTTTAATTTCTCCTGAGGAGGAATGTAAACTGATCACATGTTGTTGAGCCACATGGGATACAACTCCTAAGTGGAAGCCTCCCAGTACTTTCCTGAGGAAGGTCCTATGGGTCTATTCACTTAGTTCCCTTAGTTTATCTAGGATTTCTCAAGTATCCAATGATGTAGGAGCCAACTTGTGAGTTTAATTTCTCCTGAGGAGAAATGTAAACTGATCACAGTTGTTGAGCCACATAGGATACAACTCCTAAGTGGAAGCCCCCTAGTACTTTCCTGAGGAAGGTCCTATGGGTCTATTCATTTAGTTCCACTAGTTCAGATAGGGTTTCCTAAATATCCAGTGATGTTGGAGCCTTCTTGTGAGTTTAATTTCTCCTGAGGAGGAATATAAACTGATCACAGTGGTTGAGCCACATAGGGTATGACTCCTGAGTATACACCTCCTAGTGCTTTCCTGAGGAAGACACTATGAGTCTGCTTGCTTAGCTCCCTGTCTTTGGTAAGCTTGTTCTGAAGCTTGAAGGCTGGGATTGAATTCTCTTGTTAGGGTCTTGCTTTAGTGCTTAGATTTGATTCAGATTCTGTGATTAGGGTTAGGATTAGAGAGTAGATGATTCTTTCTCAAGCATGTGTTTTGTTTACCTGATGGTACTTCCCTTCCTTTATCTGTTATTGCTTGATAGCATGTTGTTTATTTTCAGTATGATTACTGTTATTCCATGACTGGCTTGAGGTCGAGATGAGCTTGTGGAGGTTGAGGCCCCACACACATTTCCTCCCTCACTTGCATTGCATGCATTTTACTGTTAAAGCTGATGTTTTTGTCTGCTTCTGTGTATCATTGACATGATCCCTTAGGACTCTCATTTCCTCTGATGAGGATCTGATGATAGACTTTTAGGTTGAAACCTATGCACGACAACATCTAGGAGTTCCCTGTTCAAACCTCGACCATAGGATGAATCCATGGCATGATAACAGTAGGACTTGACAGTCTCCCTCCTAGTTGAGTCATTTTATCTCGTAGTTTCCCGAACTACGTTTGCTCTGATCTTTCATACCAGATGAAAGTACGTAGGCATAGGACGCGATGTCCTAGCGAGCAACCTTCCCCACCTTCACCCGTAGTTAGCCGAACTACGTTGACTCTGATTTCTCATTCTCTGATGAGAATACGTAGGCATAAAGCGCGACGCTTTGCCGAGTCATTTTTCTTTTCTTTTTCAGCCAGCCTTGATAGGTAGATAGATTATAACCAACCCGTCCAAGTAAGCAAACAAGCGAGGATCCCGTCGAGTACGACGGACGTGAGGGGTGCTAATACCTTCCCCTTGCGTAACCGACTCCCGAACCCAGACAATGGTTGCGATGACCTTGTATTACCCTTTTTCGTCAGGTTTTTTCCGATCGTTTCCTTTCCCGCTCTGAGGGATAAATAACGAAAGGTGGCGACTCTTCTGTTTTGCCGGCACCTTATTTTCGCGCAAGCGACAGGTGTTAGAGACCTATGTGGTCGGTGTTTAACGCATTCGACGTGATCGGTGGATTATGTGGTATAATTATATGTATGTGCTATAAGTTGTGTGACTGTGGATCAGTAGGATCGATACGCCTTGTGTGCGTAGTGCTCATATGTTGAGTGACTGTAGATCAGTAGGATCGGGTACGCCTTGTGTGTGTTATGACTGTGTGTTGTACGTTGATGGATCAGTAGGGTCGTGTGCACCGTGAGTGCTGTGTTGATGAGTGAGATATCTTTGATATATGATAAATTGTGATCAGTAGGATCGATACGCTTTATATGCGTTGTGATTATATGTTATTGTGTGTGTTGCACCCCAAAATTTGACCAACCGGGTCTCGTATCTGGCTCGATGTTTCGACGCATAACCGCATTCGCATCTGCATATCGCATACAGTGCATATTTTCATTTTATCAGGATCACAGCTCTCGTCTCGCGTTTCAGGTGTTTTTAATCAGCTCAGATAGATAGAATCATTTTACGATAAGGTTGAGTAACCTGACTCCTTCTTGACTTGCTAGTCACATCCTTGTTGTATTTTTCACTGATCACGTAAGCACTACGTTTGAACTTTGGTTCACTCGTCACTCACAATCATATGCATGTAAATGAGTGACAGCTCAAATTTTTTCAAAATCTGCATAACCATTGCATTAAGATTACCATTCGTGAATAGACAGTTTAATTGCAGATTAGTAGTTGGCATGAAAGAAATTCCAACAGGGAATCGTCGAGCAGGACTGAGTAATTCAGTAGTCTGAACCAGAATGGCGTATGTTGTGAAGCCTAGTGAGTCAGAGGCATTGACTTCTAGTAAATTCAGAATCAGTTAGTCCGAGGACAAGTCCCGGAGCTTCAGTTGATCAGGGGCAGTTTATTTGAGAAGCAGTTGATCAGAATGAGTTTTCTCGAGAGCCAATCAGGGGCAGCTATGCAGAGCGTTGAGATTTGAAAGTAGATACTTCAGGTGGATAATCAGATCAGGTTAAGTCGCTAGAACGCTCATTCAGGGGCAAGTCATCACAGAGAATGTTGAAACCAATTGGGTTGATAGAGGTTTAATGGAGATTGAATTCTGTTGTCGCACAGATACCGGGGGCAAGTAATCTCGAAGTCTTCTCGTAGCAAGTTGTTCAGAGCAAGCACTCCCAAGAGTTAGATTGGGGCAAGCTGAATTATGTTGGGGCAATTTGTTCAGGCCAGTCTTGTTATCCCCAGCTGAGTGTACTGGGGCAAGTTGTTCAAACCAGCCTGTTTATCCCCAGCCGGAGTTGAGTATCGGGGAATCATGTCAATACCCTTATCAAAAACATCAGCATTCCGAGAAGAGCCGTGTTGTCGTTGGATCATTATCCTGCAGTTTAAACCTGTTACGTGTCAGTAACCAGTTGTTTCCAAAGTCCAGTTCTCGCCTGGCAAACCGGTAACCAGTTCTCGTCTGGCCTACCCTATCGTAAGCATCAGTTCCCGTCTGGTGCAGTTTATTGTAACCAGTTCTCGTCTGGTCACTGTTTCTTCAAGTGTCGTATTAGTTCTCGTCTGGTACATGTTGTCAGCTGAGCATCGTGTGTTTTAACCTACGTGGTATACCAGTTCTCGTCTGGTGTACGTCAGCTTTCAGCCAGTTCTCGCCTGGTTGTCTATGCCTCAGTCTGTTATCCAGTCAGCCCCGTCTGATGTCCAAACTACAAGTCAAGTGTTGTATCAGTTCTCGTCTGGTACATGTCCAAGCTAAATCAATTTTCGTTCAATTTTCCGATAACCTATTTTCCTATCAGTTCTCGTCTGGTAGTCTACCTTTGAATACTAGTTCTCGTCTAATATTTTCCATATCTTCCACTGTGTACATAATCCATGTTTATCCTAAACCAGAAAAACAACAAAAACCTACAGGTATCTGACACAGTAGTTCCCGATGCTCGCATGTTGTCTTATTCCCCGATACGAAGCTCGACGAATACCAGTGCTCCGATTAATATTGAATCCCTTGTGGATGTTGTTAAATCAGAATTGCTACTCTTCAGCAGATGAAAGTTGCTTACTATCCCCGGAAGAGTCGAGATTGTATTTTACCCCGTATCAGAGTAGGATCAGGAGTATCCTCAGCAGATTAAGATTGATATCCTTGATAGTAGGGGCATTTCCAGCAGTGTGATACACGCAATCAACCTCAGTTTGGGTCAATCCCCGCAGGCACAATCAGTTGCCAATGGTTTGAAGAAAGCATCCCCGAGCAGAGTTGTTCTTTTCTTTCCCCAGTGAAGTCGCCAAGCAGGGTTGCCTTTTCATTTCTCCAGCAGGACGGTTATTCCCAGCAGATTTGGTTTTCGTTTCCAGCATTTATTTTGCTGAGATAGTTCTGTGACTTCGGCTCATCTCCAGTAGAGTTGACGTTACCTTCGGCATTTATTTTGCCAAGTGGTTTTCAGACCTGGTGTTCTCTGGCAGCTAGAGCTTGCATTAGCATTCGCATATATCGTCATTGCATCTATCAAACATATAACATATCCACGCCGTCTGGGCATCGCATTTTCAAACAGAACGCATAGCATATTCATGCCATATAGGGCATTGCATCATTTCAGCATACGCATGTCGAAACATGGACCAGGTTGGTTACCTATTGGATTTCAAGTATGTTCACCTGCAGAGTTGTGTGGGTAAGCTTCTCGTCTTCCCCAGCGGAGTGATTCTTCATTTGGTTGTTACGTCAGCATCGGAAAAAAACAACAACAAGGAGAGATTGACATATATCGAACTTCTGAAGCTGCCGCCTTCGTCAGAATAGGTGCCAGGCAGTTCAATTCAGAATTCCCCAGGAGAGTTTCCTCAGGTTCGCCGTGAACCATGAGTCGACAGAAAAAATCCCATAGCAGATGGGAAGGTGTTTGCTTTTCTGAAGCATTAGTCCAATACTTGTGGCGTCACACAGGTGTTGAAAAGGAGAAGAAAATTTATCAGAAAATTGACCAGTTGTTGCCGTGACAACCAGACTTCAGTTTATTGGAAGCTTTTCCTCAAGCAGTTTGCAGTATATTCCCGCGGTTGGCAAATTTCAGGGTTCCATTTATATTCAACCGTCATCTACCTTTGAATGTTTGAAGGCTGAGCGCTCTTCACCCATTCAGGTCGAAGCCGCTTGAATAGGGGCAGCTGTTGCACCCCAAAATTTGACCAACCGGGTCTCGTATCTGGCTCGATGTTTCGACGCATAACCGCATTCGCATCTGCATATCGCATACAGTGCATATTTTCATTTTATCGGGATCACAGCTCTCGTCTCGCGTTTCAGGTGTTTTTAATCAGCTCAGATAGATAGAATCGTATTTTTGGGATATTTCTGTGTCCATTTATTTTTACCGACTATTTTGGTGCGCTCTCGCGGTGTTATGTGTCGTTCGGTGCTTATTTTGTTCCTCTGGGAATTATTGGGATTTTTCTGGATTTTATTGACTATTTTTAGATTTTTTAATAGATTTCTTAATCATTTTTAGAATATTAATAGGATTTTTAATAGTTTTAATTCTTTTTAGATAGATTTTAATCATTTTAGGATTTAATAGATTTTTTAGGATAATATAGAATATTTTTAGAATATTAATGGTTTTTAAATAGTTTTAATAGCTTTTTAATCTTTTTTAATATAGACTTTTCCTTATTAAATAAATAGTTTTTTTTTAGGATATAATGTTTTAGAATAATAAATAATAGGGTTAATAGGAACTAAATGTTTTTTAATTTTAGATATAAATAATATAGATTGATTTTTGAATATATTCTTTTAGATAGTATAGAATTTAATGGCATTTTTAATATAGAAATAAATAGATTTTTCTTTTATTTTCTTTTATAGAATTTAAATAGGAAACTTACTAGGGATTTAATAAATTTTGAATTAGGGGAATTATTAGATTAGGGGATTTATTAGAGTTTTGTTAGTTTAGACTTTAATTAGGGTTAGTGAAATTTTTTAGGTTTAATTGGGATTAATCATTAGTTAATCAGTTTAATCATTTTCCAGTAATTTTTTTAATCAAATTTAATTCATATCATTAGCCATTTAATCCATCAGTTTAATTTTTTTATCTCATTTCAGTTTTTTTAACCATTTTTTCATTGGGCCTATATCCAAATTCGTGCAGCCAAAGCCCAGTTCGCAGCCCAGAATCAGTCCACTTTTTTTCCAGCAATTTCCAGCGCAATCTAGAAACTTCCAGAATAATCCCAGAGTATAAAGTTCAGCCAGCCACGTGTAGCTCAGGGAGGCTAGCCACGTTTTTTCTTCACATCACGCCACGCATCGCTCCGTTTCTCTCCCTCTGCCACACAACCCGCACACGTGGCCTTCATGCAGGCTCTCCCTAGGCCACTTGTCCATCCCTGACCTTCATCGGTTGCATGGCCGCCGGCCATGCAACCACCGCAACTCCCAATCGCCGGCAGCCCTAACCGTCACCGGACCACCCTAACTACCTCGCCGGAGTTCTCAATCACTCATCGGAAACTGCATTTTTCACCACAATCTTCATCGTTCCTCAATAATTTTCCAGAATTTTTCAACCTTCATCACCGAGATTCATCCGTTCAACACCAAACGCCAATCATCATCATCGTCTCTGATCTTCATCAGCAATAACCATCTCCATCTATCTTTTCTGAACAACCTTCAATAATCTCCAAAATCTTCCATCGCGCCCAGGTTCTTCATGCGTTCACACCAAATTCATCATCAATAATAGCAGATCTCCACCGTATTCCTCTTGGTTTCCTTCAGAATTCACCAACAACACAAGAACAATCTTCAGAGAACCTCAAATCATCAACACCGTCCGGATCTTCCACCAGAAATGCCTTTCATCATTAAGAATCCAGACTCCAACAATAAGCCTTCAAGTCCCTCCAGAAGATCCTTCCAGATCCAAACAAAGATCATCATTGTTCTTCACGCTTCAGGAATCATCAAGAGCTTCAGGGAGGTCTTCAAACTTTAACAGGTTTCTTCAGGTCTATGTGGTTGCTCATCGTATCCATCAATCATCTCTTTCATCAACACCTTTTGAAATTCATTAAAAAACTCCAGAAAATCGTTCCGGACATCTTCATTGACGATTGCCTTCATTAACGTCAGAAGAATGGATTATGGTTAGATTGTGATTAGTTTGTGGTTTTACTTTTTCTTGTTGTGAAGGATGTAAAACGAAAATTGGAATGAAGATTGAAGGAGATTAAGTGTGAGGCTGAGGGAGGTTGAATGGAGGAGACGGAGAAAGTTCAGAGACGGAGTGTTTGCGGCGGCGGAGGAAGGAGAGAAGGGTTAGGGGAAGATTAGGGTTTCAGGTGGAATGAGAGTGAAAGAGGATGGTGGACCCAGGGGGTTTTGGGCCTTGGAGCCCAATGTTTTTTTGCAGTTTACACCCCCATTTTTTTGGCAGCCTCAGATCCTGTATTTTTTTTTTGGTAGGCATTGGGCTTCAGGCCCAACGAGATGTTTGGCCAACACACCTGCATTTTTTTCCTCACACCCCCCCGTGTGTATTCTGTGCAACTGGGCTGGGCCCTGTGTACTGTTTTTTTTTACTTCCCCTTGTAAACAGGCACCCCCCTCCCTTATATTTTTTTATATAGTTATAGTAAAGAAAAAAAAAGGAGAAAATCACATATCCAAGAAAAGAAATATTAAAGAAAGGAATTTGAAAAAGAAAAGAAAAGAAATATTGAAAAAGGAATTAAAAAAAAGAAAAAGGGGAGAAAATATTGTGAAAAAAATATTAAAAAAGAAGAATAGAAAAAGAAAATAATGTTGTGGAAAAAATCGTAGAAAAAAATACAATGGAGAAAGACATAGAAAAATATGAAAAAAATATGAAAAATATTTTGAAAGAAAGGAGAAAATAGTTGAAAGGAAAGAAGGAAAAAGAATAAAAAACATTAGTATAGACTTAATATTTTTTTAGAGTACATTTTCTTTTAGGGTATATTTTCCCATAGAGTTTATTTCACCTTTTAGAGGTAGGGTTAGAAGTCCACTTGTTAGGGGACTTTGTCATTTGATTTTTTCAGGATAGGATAGGATAGTATTTCCTAGGAGATTTATTTCCAGTATTCAATCATTGTAATCATTTTTCAGAATGTTAATAAAACGAGATTTGAGCTGTGGTCCCGAAGTAGCCGAACTACAGCTGCTCTGATTTCTCGTACCAGACGAGAATATGTAGGCATAAGATGCGATATCCTAGCGAGCACACTAACAACTGACTTTTTGTTCTCTCGCTGCTGTGCGATCGAGACTTTCCCGTAATTGCGACCCTTTTTCTCTCCTGCCCGAGTGCATTTGATACCAGACCGTAGTTTTGCCCATAGGTCCCCGAACCTTTGAAACCAGTTATTTTCTCACTGCTGTGTGAGAATACCTTTGTTTAGCCGTAGTTAGCCTGAACTACGTAAAGCTTTGATCTTCCATGCAGTGTGGAAGTACGTAGGCACAAGACGCGAAGTCTTGGCGAGCCAATTTTCCCTGTAGTCCCGAACTACGTTGACTCTGACTTTCTCGCTTGAGAATACGTAGGCATAGAGTGCGATGCTCTATCGAGTCAATTCCCTTCCGTTTAGATTTAGCAGCCGTAGATAGATTGTTTTGCATCCTTTAGACAACCTAAGCAAGCGTGGATCCCGTCGAGTACGACGGACGTGAGGGGTGCTAATACCTTCCCCTTGCGTAACCGACTCCCGAACCCAGGTTTTGGTTGCGATGACCATACCTTTTCCCGTTTTTTGCGAGGTTTACTTCGAGCGTTTCCTTTCCATCCGTTGGGATAAATAAAGCACGGTGGCGACTCTTCTGTCAGCCGGCGCCGATTTTTGCAGTAGCGACAGCTGGCGACTCTGCTGGGGATTGCGATAGTTCCCTATGTGAGTCTGCTGGGGATTCAACGTCCCCTGGCTGCTAAGGACTGCGATAGTTCTTATGCATTTGGGATCCAACGTCCCCTAAGAGAGAGTCAATCCTAGCGCTTGTTTGCTTGTCTATTGGGGCTTATTTATTGATATTATCTGTTGCTGTTGGGGTGTTACGGGTGTTCTATGATTGAGAGAAGCCGGACCTGGGCTTGAGTGCACCTTAGACTTAGAGTAGAGATTAGTGGGTGCGTACCGGCTTTGCTTGTACTTGTGTCCCGCGAAATCTACACTCGGACGAGGTTCTTCTGGTTGACTTCTTTTTCTACCCTTTGGGTCGAGGGGGTTGTTTGGTCAGTTGGATTGTCGACTCCGGGAACCGATTATTTGGAAGTTAGCTAAGTGAGGCCTCTTCAGGACTCGATGGTGCCACTCCTTCTGGGAATCGTATCGTCAGTCTTGAAAGTCTGTGACGCTGACGACCGCATAGGATGCCGTACCTTGTCAGATATAGGTCCATACCTGTGAGTGGGGGGTTTTTTGTGCAGGAAACTTGACTTCCAACCTACCCGTTATTCTGGTCTTCTCTTCAGAGAACGTCTCCGTCAGCAGTGCAGTAGTATTCAGAGATTGTGTGGGGGCTGTGATCCCGTGTGTGCTGCATTTTGCATATCATATGCATATCAGTGTTGCATTGCATATCATCCTCCAGTTAGCCAGAGTTCTGATCCAGCCTTTGTTTCCTGAAGGTGATTACCCGGAGTTTGGATTGAGCAGCTGTTGATTGCCAGAAGACCTACCTAGGGGTTGAGTAGATTTGAGCAGAATCAAGCATTGAAGTCAGCTGAAGATTATTGGTAGCTATGTCTGAAGGCCATTTCCAGTCTCCTAACACCCTGACAGGGTTCACTATGGCGTCCAACCCTCTGTATGATTCCATGGAAGACTTCCCGCAAGTGAACAACGTTACTGCAGACCAAGTTGTACAGTCTCCTGTTATAAACCGAGATCGACATGAGCAGTTTGTTGCCCGGAATGAGCGTCCTCCTCCTGTTAACAATCAAGGTGTTGCTTTCCCTGTGATGAATTACCGGAGAGATATTCCAACGGCTGGGATGGTAGATCCAAGAGCTCTTGAAAAGGATAGAAGACTCCAAGTGTTGGAAGAGCAAATGAAAGCTTTGAAAGTCAAAGATGCTGTTAACCTGGATGCTGTAGGCATGTGTTTGGTTCCTGACCTGGTGTTGCCGTATAAGTTCAAAGCACCGAAATTTGAAAAGTACACGGGAGATAGCTGTCCGAAGCTGCATTTGATGATGTTTTGTCGAAGAATGATTGCGTTTGCGCGAGATGACAAACTGATGATTCATTGCTTTCAAGACAGTCTGACCGGGGCATCCTTGAGGTGGTATATGCAGTTAGAAAGAAGTCAGATCCAATCATGGATGGATTTAGCCAGAGCTTTTCTGAAGCAGTACGATTACAATCTAGACATAGCTCCCTATCGCATGCATTTTCAAGAGCTGTCTCAAGAGGATAATGAACCTATCAGGAAGTATGCTCAGAGATGGAGAGAATTTGCTGCTAGAGTGCATCCACCGATGTTAGACCAAGAGCTGGCAAGCATGTTTGTGGATTCCCTACAATATCCGTACTTCAAAAGATTGCTCGGAATTCCGGCAAGTTTCTCTGACGTGGTAGCATTAGGAGAACGCCTTGAGTATGCCATAAGAATTGGGAAAATTCAGGTTACTTCATATGATCAAGCTGGTGAAACTGAATACCCTTGTGACTATCAGAGTGAAGAAGAATTTGTGATCAATACAGTCATGCCAAAAGTTGAATATCCTCGAAGCGAATCAATGAATTTTGTCGGTTCTTCATCTTATCAGAGATCAGTACCTCCCGTGGCTTGTTATACTGAACAGACAGCCGTGCCTGGGGCACCCTATCAGGAACCTTATGTCGCCTCCATTGCAAAGCAGCGAACTCGTGGCCGAGGTTATCAGAATCAGCGTCAGAATCAGAACAGACCTCGCAACAACCTGGAACGAAGGAAAGCTCCTTTTCACCCAGTGCCTATGCCATATAGCCAGCTGCTACCATCTTTGATCCAGAAGTCTTTGGTGGAACCTAAAGCTCTTAAGCCAGTGCCAGAACCTTACCCTCCTGGGTACAATCCCCACGTTCAGTGTGGTTATCATGGTGGTTCTCCAGGGCATTCGACGGAAGATTGTAAAGCATTTCAGGCGAAGGTACAGCAGTTGATTGACCAGGATCGCATTTCCTTTCGAGAAGGGTTTCTGTTTGTTCATCCCAACCGCTCAGCTGTCTAAACCCGTTGATTCGGAAAGTATTCCCCAGTAAAAGCCAGTGGTTCAGACAGGCAGGCGCCTCAGCATTGGCAGTCCTCAGACTTTTATATCATTTGCATTTGTAGTTTCTTTTCTGTTAGTTACTACCTGCTTTTAAACATTGTATGTTTCGAATGGTGATAATAATAATAAAGTGACTATGCATTTTTCTGAATTAATCATGTCGCTGTCGCTCATTTACTGCATTGCACTGACACTTGCATTTTTATTCACTCCACTTTACCCCTGTGACTAGCAAAGATTGGAGGGAGGATGACGAAAATAAACTCATAACCAATGATCGTATGCTTTCAGATAAGACCGTACCGATGACGTACAAGGCATTGTTTCAAATTCCCCAAACACTGGAGATATAAGGAGTTAGTCCCTTGTTAACCACTTCGAGCCAGGAAGTAGAAGTTTTTTCGGACTTTTTAACCCTCACATCTTAACCCGGGGCAGGGTAGTTGTCAGTTAGCTTGACCGAGCATTCAAGTCTTGCAGATGAGTGTTGTCTGTCAAGGACCAATCAGTTTATACCTTTCAAGAGGTCAAACCTCACCAATCAGGAGTGAAACAGTTACAATCCTTTCGGAGCAATCGAGACAACCAGTGTCACACGACTTTGTTCCAAAAGAAAGAAGAAAGAAAGCCCGCTAAGTAAAATGAAAGAAAAAGCTGGAAAGCTAATACTTAGGCAAAAATCAGGGCATCCCGCTGGACTTCAAAAAGAAAAAGTGAAAAGAACTCAAAAGGAGTCAGTCCAGGCAAAAGTTAGGGAATCAAAAGAACGAAAAAGAAGGGATAAAAAAAAGAAAGTTTTCCCCAGCAAGTCACAAAGTCGTGTACACAGACACCGAAAACGAGAAGGAGTAACTGTCACTCCAGAAAAGCATTGTGAATTCCTTAGCTATGGTCCTTACCATTCAGCATACCTCTCGAAGAGGCGAGTGCTCGTGCCAGGTTAACTGAACCTTAGGATCGGAGATCATCATGTAGAAGGGGTGGGTACAAAGCAAAATTTGAGCCAAATATCCTTTGTTTCACGAACCGTGAACCCGATCACGATACAGCCCTTAAAAGACCTAATTGAGGTAGGGTTATTCTGAAGCGCATTACGATAAGGTTGAGTAACCTGACTCCTTCTTGACTTGCTAGTCACATCCTTGTTGTATTTTTCACTGATCACGTAAGCACTACGTTTGAACTTTGGTTCACTCGTCACTCACAATCATATGCATGTAAATGAGTGACAGCTCAAATTTTTTCAAAATCTGCATAACCATTGCATTAAGATTACCATTCGTGAATAGACAGTTTAATTGCAGATTAGTAGTTGGCATGAAAGAAATTCCAACAGGGAATCGTCGAGCAGGACTGAGTAATTCAGTAGTCTGAACCAGAATGGCGTATGTTGTGAAGCCTAGTGAGTCAGAGGCAT
Source organism: Lathyrus sativus (assembly GCA_963859935.3). Lineage (NCBI taxonomy): Eukaryota > Viridiplantae > Streptophyta > Magnoliopsida > Fabales > Fabaceae > Lathyrus > Lathyrus sativus. Next base: position 43,228,796 of record OZ012738.1, on the reverse strand, counting down.
TGACTTCTAGTAAATTCAGAATCAGTTAGTCCGAGGACAAGTCCCGGAGCTTCAGTTGATCAGGGGCAGTTTATTTGAGAAGCAGTTGATCAGAATGAGTTTTCTCGAGAGCCAATCAGGGGCAGCTATGCAGAGCGTTGAGATTTGAAAGTAGATACTTCAGGTGGATAATCAGATCAGGTTAAGTCGCTAGAACGCTCATTCAGGGGCAAGTCATCACAGAGAATGTTGAAACCAATTGGGTTGATAGAGGTTTAATGGAGATTGAATTCTGTTGTCGCACAGATACCGGGGGCAAGTAATCTCGAAGTCTTCTCGTAGCAAGTTGTTCAGAGCAAGCACTCCCAAGAGTTAGATTGGGGCAAGCTGAATTATGTTGGGGCAATTTGTTCAGGCCAGTCTTGTTATCCCCAGCTGAGTGTACTGGGGCAAGTTGTTCAAACCAGCCTGTTTATCCCCAGCCGGAGTTGAGTATCGGGGAATCATGTCAATACCCTTATCAAAAACATCAGCATTCCGAGAAGAGCCGTGTTGTCGTTGGATCATTATCCTGCAGTTTAAACCTGTTACGTGTCAGTAACCAGTTGTTTCCAAAGTCCAGTTCTCGCCTGGCAAACCGGTAACCAGTTCTCGTCTGGCCTACCCTATCGTAAGCATCAGTTCCCGTCTGGTGCAGTTTATTGTAACCAGTTCTCGTCTGGTCACTGTTTCTTCAAGTGTCGTATTAGTTCTCGTCTGGTACATGTTGTCAGCTGAGCATCGTGTGTTTTAACCTACGTGGTATACCAGTTCTCGTCTGGTGTACGTCAGCTTTCAGCCTGTCTATGCCTCAGTCTGTTATCCAGTCAGCCCCGTCTGATGTCCAAACTACAAGTCAAGTGTTGTATCAGTTCTCGTCTGGTACATGTCCAAGCTAAATCAATTTTCGTTCAATTTTCCGATAACCTATTTTCCTATCAGTTCTCGTCTGGTAGTCTACCTTTGAATACTAGTTCTCGTCTAATATTTTCCATATCTTCCACTGTGTACATAATCCATGTTTATCCTAAACCAGAAAAACAACAAAAACCTACAGGTATCTGACACAGTAGTTCCCGATGCTCGCATGTTGTCTTATTCCCCGATACGAAGCTCGACGAATACCAGTGCTCCGATTAATATTGAATCCCTTGTGGATGTTGTTAAATCAGAATTGCTACTCTTCAGCAGATGAAAGTTGCTTACTATCCCCGGAAGAGTCGAGATTGTATTTTACCCCGTATCAGAGTAGGATCAGGAGTATCCTCAGCAGATTAAGATTGATATCCTTGATAGTAGGGGCATTTCCAGCAGTGTGATACACGCAATCAACCTCAGTTTGGGTCAATCCCCGCAGGCACAATCAGTTGCCAATGGTTTGAAGAAAGCATCCCCGAGCAGAGTTGTTCTTTTCTTTCCCCAGTGAAGTCGCCAAGCAGGGTTGCCTTTTCATTTCTCCAGCAGGACGGTTATTCCCAGCAGATTTGGTTTTCGTTTCCAGCATTTATTTTCCAGCATTTATTTTGCTGAGATAGTTCTGTGACTTCGGCTCATCTCCAGTAGAGTTGACGTTACCTTCGGCATTTATTTTGCCAAGTGGTTTTCAGACCTGGTGTTCTCTGGCAGCTAGAGCTTGCATTAGCATTCGCATATATCGTCATTGCATCTATCAAACATATAACATATCCACGCCGTCTGGGCATCGCATTTTCAAACACAACGCATAGCATATTCATGCCATATAGGGCATTGCATCATTTCAGCATACGCATGTCGAAACGTGGACCAGGTTGGTTACCTATTGGATTTCAAGTATGTTCACCTGCAGAGTTGTGTGGGTAAGCTTCTCGTCTTCCCCAGCGGAGTGATTCTTCATTTGGTTGTTACGTCAGCATCGGAAAAAAACAACAACAAGGAGAGATTGACATATATCGAACTTCTGAAGCTGCCGCCTTCGTCAGAATAGGTGCCAGGCAGTTCAATTCAGAATTCCCCAGGAGAGTTTCCTCAGGTTCGCCGTGAACCATGAGTCGACAGAAAAAATCCCATAGCAGATGGGAAGGTGTTTGCTTTTCTGAAGCATTAGTCCAATACTTGTGGCGTCACACAGGTGTTGAAAAGGAGAAGAAAATTTATCAGAAAATTGACCAGTTGTTGCCGTGACAACCAGACTTCAGTTTATTGGAAGCTTTTCCTCAAGCAGTTTGCAGTATATTCCCGCGGTTGGCAAATTTCAGGGTTCCATTTATATTCAACCGTCATCTACCTTTGAATGTTTGAAGGCTGAGCGCTCTTCACCCATTCAGGTCGAAGCCGCTTGAATAGGGGCAGCTGTTGCACCCCAAAATTTGACCAACCGGGTCTCGTATCTGGCTCGATGTTTCGACGCATAACCGCATTCGCATCTGCATATCGCATACAGTGCATATTTTCATTTTATCGGGATCACAGCTCTCGTCTCGCGTTTCAGGTGTTTTTAATCAGCTCAGATAGATAGAATCGTATTTTTGGGATATTTCTGTGTCCATTTATTTTTACCGACTATTTTGGTGCGCTCTCGCGGTGTTATGTGTCGTTCGGTGCTTATTTTGTTCCTCTGGGAATTATTGGGATTTTTCTGGATTTTATTGACTTTTTTTAGATTTTTTAATAGATTTCTTAATCATTTTTAGAATATTAATAGGATTTTTAATAGTTTTAATTCTTTTTAGATAGATTTTAATCATTTTAGGATTTAATAGATTTTTTAGGATAATATAGAATATTTTTAGAATATTAATGGTTTTTAAATAGTTTTAATAGCTTTTTAATCTTTTTTAATATAGACTTTTCCTTATTAAATAAATAGTTTTTTTTTTAGGATATAATGTTTTAGAATAATAAATAATAGGGTTAATAGGAACTAAATGTTTTTTAATTTTAGATATAAATAGTATAGATTGATTTTTGAATATATTCTTTTAGATAGTATAGAATTTAATGGCATTTTTAATATAGAAATAAATAGATTTTTCTTTTATTTTCTTTTATAGAATTTAAATAGGAAACTTACTAGGGATTTAATAAATTTTGAATTAGGGGAATTATTAGATTAGGGGATTTATTAGAGTTTTGTTAGTTTAGACTTTAATTAGGGTTAGTGAAATTTTTTAGGTTTAATTGGGATTAATCATTAGTTAATCAGTTTAATCATTTTCCAGTAATTTTTTTAATCAAATTTAATTCATATCATTAGCCATTTAATCCATCAGTTTAATTTTTTTTATCTCATTTCAGTTTTTTTAACCATTTTTTCATTGGGCCTATATCCAAATTCGTGCAGCCAAAGCCCAGTTCGCAGCCCAGAATCAGTCCACTTTTTTTCCAGCAATTTCCAGCGCAATCTAGAAACTTCCAGAATAATCCCAAAGTATAAAGTTCAGCCAGCCACGTGTAGCTCAGGGAGGCTAGCCACGTTTTTTCTTCACATCACGCCATGCATCGCTCCGTTTCTCTCCCTCTGTCACACAACCCGCACACGTGGCCTTCATGCAGGCTCTCCCTAGGCCACTTGTCCATCCCTGACCTTCACCGGTTGCATGGCCGCCGGCCATGCAACCACCGCAACTCCCAATCGCCGGCAGCCCTAACCGTCACCGGACCACCCTAACTACCTCGCCGGAGTTCTCAATCACTCATCGGAAACTGCATTTTTCACCACAATCTTCATCGTTCCTCAATAATTTTCCAGAATTTTTCAACCTTCATCACCGAGATTCATCCGTTCAACACCAAACGCCAATCATCATCATCGTCTCCGATCTTCATCAGCAATAACCATCTCCATCTATCTTTTTTGAACAACCTTCAATAATCTCCAAAATCTTCCATCGCGCCCAGGTTCTTCATGCGTTCACACCAAATTCATCATCAATAATAGCAGATCTCCACCGTATTCCTCTTGGTTTCCTTCAGAATTCACCAACAACACAAGAACAATCTTCAGAGAACCTCAAATCATCAACACCGTCCGGATCTTCCACCAGAAATGCCTTTCATCATTAAGAATCCAGACTCCAACAATAAGCCTTCAAGTCCCTCCAGAAGATCCTTCCAGATCCAAACAAAGATCATCATTGTTCTTCACGCTTCAGGAATCATCAAGAGCTTCAGGGAGGTCTTCAAACTTTAACAGGTTTCTTCAGGTCTATGTGGTTGCTCATCGTATCCATCAATCATCTCTTTCATCAACACCTTTGAAATTCGTTAAAAAACTCCAGAAAATCGTTCCGGACATCTTCATTGACGATTGCCTTCATTAACGTCAGAAGAATAGATTATGGTTAGATTGTGATTAGTTTGTGGTTTTACTTTTTCTTGTTGTGAAGGATGTAAAACGAAAATTGGAATGAAGATTGAAGGAGATTGAGAGTGAGGCTGAGGGAGGTTGAATGGAGGAGACGGAGAAAGTTCAGAGACGGAGTGTTTGCAGCGGCGGAGGAAGGAGAGAAGGGTTAGGGGAAGATTAGGGTTTCAGGTGGAATGAGAGTGAAAGAGGATGGTGGACCCAGGGGGTTTTGGGCCTTGGAGCCCAATGTTTTTTTGCAGTTTACACCCCCATTTTTTTGGCAGCCTCAGATCCTGTATTTTTTTTTTGGTAGACATTGGGCTTCAGGCCCAACGAGATGTTTGGCCAACACACCTGCATTTTTTTCCTCACACCCCCCCGTGTGTATTCTGTGCAACTGGGCTGGGCCCTGTGTACTGTTTTTTTTTACTTCCCCTTGTAAACAGGCACCCCTCTCCCTTATATTTTTTTATATAGTTATAGTAAAGAAAAAAAAGGAGAAAAGCACATATCCAAGAAAAGAAATATTAAAGAAAGGAATTTGAAAAAGAAAAGAAAAGAAATATTGAAAAAGGAATTAAAAAAAAGAAAAAGGGGAGAAAATATTGTGAAAAAAATATTAAAAAAGAAGAATAGAAAAAGAAAATAATGTTGTGGAAAAAATCGTAGAAAAAAATACAATGGAGAAAGACATAGAAAAATATGAAAAAAATATGAAAAATATTTTGAAAGAAAGGAGAAAATAGTTGAAAGGAAAGAAGGAAAAAGAATAAAAAACATTAGTATAGACTTAATATTTTTTTAGAGTACATTTTCTTTTAGGGTATATTTTCCCATAGAGTTTATTTCACCTTTTAGAGGTAGGGTTAGAAGTCCACTTGTTAGGGGACTTTGTCATTTGATTTTTTCAGGATAGGATAGGATAGTATTTCCTAGGAGATTTATTTCCAGTATTCAATCATTGTAATCATTTTTCAGAATGTTAATAAAATGAGATTTGAGCTGTGGTCCCGAAGTAGCCGAACTACAGCTGCTCTGATTTCTCGTACCAGACGACAATATGTAGGCATAGGATGCGATATCCTAGCGAGCACACTAACAACTGACTTTTTGTTCTCTCGCTGCTGTGCGATCGAGACTTTCCCGTAATTGCTACCCTTTTTCTCTCCTGCCCGAGTGCATTTGAGACCAGACCGTAGTTTTTCCCATAGGTCCCCGAACCTTTGAAACCAGTTATTTTCTCACTGCTGTGTGAGAATACCTTTGTTTAGCCGTAGTTAGCCTGAACTACGTAAAGCTCTGATCTTCCATGCAGTGTGGAAGTACGTAGGCACAAGACGCGAAGTCTTGGCGAGCCAATTTTCCCTGTAGTCCCGAACTACGTTGACTCTGACTTTCTCGCTTGAGAATACGTAGGCATAGAGTGCGATGCTCTATCGAGTCAATTCCCTTCCGTTTAGATTTAGCAGCCGTAGATAGATTGTTTTGCATCCTTTAGACAACCTAAGAAAGCGTGGATCCCGTCGAGTACCACGGACGTGAGGGGTGCTAATACCTTCCCCTTGCGTAACCGACTCCCGAACCCAGGTTTTGGTTGCGATGACCATACCTTTTCCCGTTTTTTGCGAGGTTTACTTCGAGCGTTTCCTTTCCCTCCGTTGGGATAAATAACGCACGGTGGCGACTCTTCTGTCAGCCGGCGCCGATTTTCGCAGTAGCGACAGCTGGCGACTCTGCTGGGGATTGCGATAGTTCCCTATGTGAGTCTGCTGGGGATTCAACGTCCCCTGGCTGCTAAGGACTGCGATAGTTCTTATGCATTTGGGATCCAACGTCCCCTAAGAGAGAGTCAATCCTAGCGCTTGTTTGCTTGTCTATTGGGGCTTATTTATTGATATTATCTGTTGCTGTTGGGGTGTTAGTGTGTGATATGTTGTAGTGATGTGTTGTGGTGAGTGGATCCGTAGGATCGATACGCTTTATATGCGTTGCGTTTGTACGCTGTTGTGTGGAGGTTGTGATCAGTAGGATCGATATGCCTTGTGTGCATTGTATTGACGTGTTGTTGTGATGGATTGGATCAGTAGGATCGATGCACTTTGTGTGCTTGTGTGTATATGCATTATATGATGCGATGGATCAGTAGGATCGTGTGCACTGTGTATGCTGTGTGGTGCATTGTGTTATGCATGGCATGTGAAGGGGTTGATCATACTACTCGGTGGGGCGTATGAAATAAACTCAGGCTCCGAAAAGGAGTGGATGCAGGGGTTAATCATATTGCTCGGTGGGGCATATGAGATAGACTTGGGATTCTGTAAGGGAATGTGAATGGGTTGATCATACTGCTCGGTGGGGCGTATGAAATAAACTCCAGCTCCGAAAAGGAGTGGATGCAGGGGTTGATCATATTGCTCGGTGGGGCATATGAGATATACTCAGTGGGATAGATCGTTGCCTAGGGTGGCTCGAGTGATCTATCCGGGTTCGATGATGAACCGTGAGTCGGTACCGCATTTCATGTGTCGAGTTGCATGTGTTGCATAGTCGTGTGTTGTGATTGTTGATGATGGGACAGTAGGTCCGGGTGTGAGATATATGAAATAATTAAGTTATTTTTTCTGCCTTTTATTTCATGTATGTTTATACCATTAATATTTGATCGCGAATCTCACCCCTTTGTTGTTGTTGTGGTCTGTGCTTCTTCGGAAGTACAGACAATCCAGGTGTTTAGCTAGTTTGGATTGTGGCGTCGTTGTAGGACATGCTCTGATACGTAACACCGGGGCTTTTGGGAGTTCGTTGTCATTTGTTGTTTATATGTGCCCCTGTGGCGTATCTGTTCTTTTGTGGGATGTGCGATGATGCTTGATGGATATATATATATATATATATATATATATATATATATATATATATATATATATATATATATATATATATATATATATATATATATATATATATATATATATATATATATATATATATATATATATATATATATATATATATATATATATATATATATATATATATATATATATATATATATATATATATATATATATATATATATATATATATATATATATATATATATATATATATATATATATATATATATATATATATATATATATATATATTTTGGGCAGATGACCGATTTTTGTTTATATGATGATGTATATATACATGTTATGTGGTTTATGACAGACTAATTTTATTTTTCCGCTGCAATATTACTGAAAATGATTTGGCGAAATGTTATGTGGAATCTTGTGGAAAAATTGTGACATCCCGTTGTGGGAGATACTCTGATATGTGCTTACTTTAATCGTTTTATTTTATTTTGGGAAACGGGGTGTTACAGATACTATATAAGATAACTTATGGTGTCTTGAGAAATATGGAAAAAGTTTAGATAAGAGACCTGGAGAGAGTTTGGAAAAAGAAAAATATAGCAAGAAAAACTAGAAAAAGAATCATCCAAAGCACCACTACATAGCACTATTCATCATCTCTTACATCATAGCAACAACCACTTCCATCAAAACCACTACCCTCACCTTTTATCAACAAAAACATTCTCTTTTTCAACTTGCTTGCTAGAGTTTGTAAGTTAATCTTTTACTCAAAACTATAGTTGGATAGAATATGCATGTCATGATAATATAGTTTTGTTTTTGATGTTTGTAGTTTCTTTATGTAAATATTGATGTAGTGTTAATGTAAGTTTGTAATATTATGTTGTTATTGTAGTTTAGGAGGTAGTTTAGAAGTTGTATTCATGTAAAATACTCCTTGTGTGCTATTATTTATTGAATAAATGAGAGAGTGAGGGTAGGACTTTTTTGAGTGAAAAATACGGGAAAAAAACAAAGTCTGGAAGTGTTGACGGCCGCAAGCAATCCCATGATGCCCGACACTGAAGTTCGAGTCCATGACAGTTCGCCCGTCAGTGACAAACGTCACAAAAATTTATTTTCGTTACATCTTGATCGTTAATACAATGACAACCTCCATCATTGTGTATCTAGTGACGGTTTGAGCGTCAACAGAGGTGACGACCGTCACTCTGGTCTAAACTGTCACAGACCCAGAAATAAAATTAAAACTTGTTTTTATTTCAATCCACTTTTTTTACTCATTTTCATTTTCTTTTAACACTTTTATAATTTCATCAATAAATATGGATTAAAAGGGATAATCAGGTGTACACCTTTTTATCCTCGAATAATAGAACGTGAGACACACATCTCATTTTAGTTTGAGTATTCATTTTCCACAAAAATATATTAATAACAACGTTCTAAATTTTGTGATTAAAATTGAATTAAAAGGGAATAATCAGGTGCACACCTTTTTATTCCTCAAACAATCAAACTTGAGGCACACTTCTCATTTTAGTTTCAGCATTTGTCTTCTGCATGATAATAACGAACTTTAATTTTCATAAAAAAATTGGACTAAAAAGGGAATAATTGGTTGCACACCTTTTTTCCCTCGAGTAAACAAAATCAAGGCGTACACCTTGTTCTAGTTTGATTACTTGTCTTCTGCATAAAATCAACCATAACCAATTAATTTATTTTTCCACCTATGTGCGACCAAACCGTTTCTTAAGTAACTTTTGCCGCCCAAGTTCGAGTCTTTTTATTTCAATCAAACAAGTCTTTTCCGCCATTGCACAATTCAACTCATTTTTACAATTAAAATCAACTAACCCACAATTTTTTTTCTACAAGAACTACGTAGCTTTGAATTCTCAATTGCACCTGGAGATACGTAGAAACGAGATTCAACGTCTCTTCAAGCAACCTAATAAAACCTTTTTATAGTTCTTATCTTTTTCATAATAATTATAAGAAACTTAAAACTTTAACCATATTTGAAGTGCAAGAGAATCCAACATGGTCTAGATATCTTGCTATCCATTTTATCCATAAGCCCCTCAAAGAAACTACATTCTCCTTTGGCTATCTTTAGGCAAAGCATAAATTAAAACTTCTTCAAAATTGCACCACAACTAGTGCACAAGAGACAAGGATTTTTATAAAAAAAATAGATTTTCTTTTCCTCTCCCTCTTTTCCTCAAAAGAGACAAAAGGTCATAGGACCACTAACAAACCAGCATCAGATCCTGCAGACAATAGATGACAGCAATATACAACTTCTTATGAACACTAGACAGAAGCATATAATCATCATCTTCCCAACAAACTTGTAGTAGCAACAACAACAAGTTAAGGTGAGAAAGCTCCAACAAAAACTAGATCATATTCATCAACTGGTACAAGATGTTATACATAATGTCTAAGACATCATTCCCAACATTTAACTTGTAACTTATCCCCATTAATCCATGAGGAATACCAGCTCTGTCTTCAACAAATGATAATCATTATGAAGCTGTATAAGCCCATTATTCACCAGTGCAAAAAAAACTTCTACATCCTTATTTGCAAATTCTCTTTCTTCCTTAATTCCCTTTTCCATAATCTTATTTATAAAGGGAACCTTGATCCTTCTAAATCAATTGAAAATTTAAGATGAAAGCTTCACAAACTTTCCTCTATCACGCACTTTTCTAAGCTCCTTGATTGACTTATCACAATTAGGATTATCATCAGATATAGTCTTCATTATCCCAACAGTTTTCATGACTCTTGCAATCAAAAGATTCCTCGCCTAGATCTCTCCCAGTGGTAGTCCATCTTTGAAGAACATACGTTCATTTTTGACTACTTGTTTCAAAAAGCAATAACACAATATCTATGTGATCAAAGGTGACATCTACATGAAACATCTTCTCACCAACCTTTCTCTTTAAGGTGGACACAATGTCTGAGACATTTTCTACAACATTTGTCTCAAAACCATTTATTTGAACAAGCTTGTCATTTCACTTCAGAAATAACAAGTTCAATTTGTTCATCCTTCCATGAGTTGGAAACTCAGCTATCGACATGTCAAACATGTTGTCTAGCACATCCTGGTTGATATCTTCATTACCCTTTTTGATGACATCATTGATCTTTTGGTTGCTACACAACAGATGAGTTCAACTTCTTTCAGCATATGTACCTTGAGAACCACATGAGTATTTCTTCACTTGAAAGTCAGCAAGGCAGCGTACATCTTCTACCATGGTCAATTCCAAGTCTAACTGCATTTGATGAATAATACACTCCACCATGTTGTATGAAAATTCCTTAACACACATGATAGCTCTCTCAAGATTATCATTGTCTTTCACAATGACTTCCTCTAACAGTTGAACATCCTCTTCAAAGGTCAAAGATTCTTTTGACAACATCCTTTAAATGGCTAAATACTTCCACTTCAGCTCAATATTATCATATCAGAGATAAATGCAACATCTTTATTAACACCTTCATTAATTGGTTCAAACCCATCATGAACTTCCTTGTTCATTTGGGTAGAACTGGAACAATCATTGACAACATCATCAATGTTGTCATTCCCTTTATGATCCTTTTCATGAGTAGCCTTGTCACGAGACTTGGTCAAAATCTTCTTGTTCTTATTCATCATGTTGACAAAAGGAAAGTCTTCAATTTTCACATTCAAGTTCCTATTGAGGAAGGTATTGTGTTCATCTGTTTGGTTAAATTTGAGCTTCAGGATACATGACATCTTAGGTCTCAAATTGGTAGCTCCAAAAGTATCAGCATCACTTACACTCCTATCTTCTCCAGTAGGTAGCATATGGTTACTTGATTTATCAGCAACAACTTGCTTCATAGAAAGACCATTGAGATCAACATCTTCATCATTATATGTAGTCATATCATCAGTAGATTATGTTCCCTTGGTAGGCACTCCATACACCATGCTATTAGAAGCACAAAATTGAAGTAAAACTTCATCCTTACATATCACAATATCATACAAAATCTCCACATGATCATGGGTATTAACAACACCACCATCGCCCTTTACAGAATCAACATCTCCATGAATATGATTACTATACTCTTTAAGCCTTTGAGACTTTGCCATCATGCAGACACGATGTTTGACACATTTTTATTAACATCTTGATTTCCCAGATTTGTTTCCTAGGATTCTTCACCAATAGTTATGAGAAGATGATTTCTCAATGACCCATACATGAGTGGTACATTTCCACCATTAGCCATATCAGGTTTATTAGCATGTCAATGTTGTGAAGAGCAAGATTTGGATCATATTTCAAGACACTAAGAGTAACACCAATTCCAATTTTAGAAAACATACAATCATGTTTTTTTTAAAAAAAATCTTTAGACATATGAGAAGAAATGTTATAACTCATATTCTTTTTCAACTTATTCTTCTAAACCATGACTGGTTGATTAATGTTGGGAAGACCTCCAGTCTAACCTTCATCTACCCATTGAATGACAACTTCTTAGCGGAGTCTCATAAAGTCCATATGTGGTAAATCAGAAGTATGAGAAGGATGTTGAACCATCTAGTAAGGCATCTTGGTTTGATTCTCAATATGGAAACTTCAAAACTACTTGCTTCTTCAACATTGATATCAGAATACATGTGATAGAAACCTTCAATCTTTTTTATGACTAAACCATGGTCTTCAACAGTTTGCTCTGCAGAGGCAGCCACCATCTTCATCTTTATAAATTTCCTTCTCCTATGGCTATCACTAGGAGAAAAAAGTTTCTTTCTCTAATCATCTTCCTAATGTAACTAAGAAACCAATCTTCACAAGAGAACTCATTGTGGGAGAACCAAGTATCAATGATATTAGGATTCTCAAGTCAAACTTGTTGTCGTTGTATTTGAAGCTTCTAACTCCACTGAGGATACAACGGTAAATGGTGTGGTTTAATACCATACAACTTATAGTAGTACAAAGGAATGGAGATGACATACTTAATAAGTTGGTAATCATGATTGACCCGATGCTGAGACATGTTATCTAACATTCTGCATTCTGATTTCTGAATAGGGTCAATCCACCTTTTCTTAGAATTTGATTGCTCATTAGTATGCATATCTTTGACAGAAACATTATTGTTTCCCTAATTATTTTCACCTTCTTCATCATCCGTGACATTGGAGATTTTTTTTATCCCTTGGAAAACTTGAGCATTCAGCTTGAATATGTCTAAAGTCTTTGCCATTAAGACATTGGATTCCTCTGCATTTGTAAGAATAGTTGAGATTTTGACTTTCACCATCATTTTCTTTATTCTGAATGTTCTTGACATTGATAGTGACATTATTCCCAGATCTCTTGTCAAGTATTCTCAAGATTTTACTAAATTTATTATTCATCCAGAGATATTCTTTAGAATAACATTCTGCTTGAACATCACAATCTTCATAACTTCCAACAATCTTTGGAGGATTCTTAGCATTATCACGACTCTTTGGTTGATAAACAACTTTTCTTTCATTGAATGTTTCCATCTTAAACATAATAATATATCCCTAGAGTTCACCAAAACAGAACATGTTGTCTGCTCTGAAACCAATTGAAATCATGTTCCTGGGGGGAAAATGTTGGACCAGATGCTTGGGACGATAAGAAATACTGGTCTATAATAGATTACAACTTTTGGTAACAAATGTTGAACATGATGTCCTGGAAAACTAGCTCGACAAGTTAAACCAATATGACAATAATAAATAATGCCTTAGCTTTTACAAGATGATGGAGCAGAAAAGCAATAAAGAATACAATAATTGGTAACCCAGTTCGATGCAATAACACCTACGTATGGAAGGATGGCTTCAAACCCAAGAAATGAAATTCACTCTTATTAGTTTAGTACATTTAGTATTACAAGCAACAACAAGCTCATGTTATTCAACGCCTCTTCCTAACACTACCCAATGACTTTCTATTTGAAACTCCCGTTAAATATGAGAATCCCTCTCACTTTCTCTCAATCACTAAACCTTCACGATGGGTGTCTAAACCAATTATCAAGGTTGAATATTACAACTCAACTAAACAAACCTTAAATGTTAAGTTACTGAAACATAGAGGTGTATATAAATATGTTAAATCTATAACTCAAGTAGACAAACCTTCTATGGCAAGTTACTGAAACATAGAGGTGTACATAAAGATGTTGAATCTACAACATAACTAGACAAGCCTTCTATGTCAAGTTACTGAAATATATAAAGATGTTGAATCTAGAACTCAACTAGACAAACCTACAACTATACCAAGTTACTTAAAAATAGTGTGGTATACATAAAATAAAAAGGACTCTTGTAAACCCTGGAACTCTAAAATCGTCAATGCGAATGCTTGCTTTCTAATGTAGGTTTGAGCTTATTATATAGCATAATAAATCTGGACCTTTCTCCTTGGATATTAGATTTGATTTCGTCCAGAATTAATGTATAATCTCTTGGATATTATATGTTCCATAAATCTCTCCAACAAGATATAATTTGTTTCAATTTAAATTCAAATTTAAATCTTCATTTAAATATGAATCAATATCTGTCCAACTATCAAACAAATTAGCTAATCATAATGCTAAATTAATTAGAAATAAAATTTGATACAATCTTTGACCAAAAATCTTCCAAAATGCAGCAGCAATGACCTGTTGCGCAAGGCCAAAATGTCATACTAACATGTTGTGACATCGCGACCAGTATGTATCCCTTTTACACTCCATACAACTTAAGGAAGCTATATTAATCTTGAACAATTTAAACATTTTTACTATACATGGGGCTATCAAAATGTGTAGTCAATTTCTCTTTAAAAATCATAAATGTTTCATCCATAGTCAGCATCTCTTAGACATATTTGACCCCCCACTTCCCCAGATTTTGTCTGAAAGAATGGTCGCTCATAAGGCCATTCTCAAAAATCTAACATTGCATGCCTTCTTGAGCCATGTCTAATTCAATCAAAACTTGAGAAACCAATTGATATACGACTGCAATCTTTCTTTTTTCCTTTCAACGATACCTGTTAGAGAGGCCTCGATGATAGGGTGCTTCCAGACTGTGAATTGCACCGAAAACCTCTTACAGAATTTCTCCCATGAATGAATGCATTCATCACGTAGACTGTTGAACCATAACCAGGATGGTATGGCCAAGGTTAGCACGAACAACTTGCACTTGGAAGCATATACAACACTAAATTAACTCAAATGTTCGTCTATGAGTTGCATATGTTCATCAGATATCCCTTACCGTCATGATTAGTTAGCTTGGGTGGCTTCTTCATAGACTTTGGGGTTGTACAATCTAATATTTGTACTAAGAACGGGTGATTTGACTACACCTTATCCAGGTGAGTTTCTACTTGAACGAGGTTAAAACATAACTTCCCCAGTCTCCTCCAGGACTTGAAGGGGGAGTCTGATGCTTTTTACTTATGCGTTGATCCTTTGATTGGGGAGCCTCGTCTCACTTTGTCTTGTCTGGTTTCGCGATTGCAACATGAGTTTTTCTTAAAATATCGAATTGTATTCTCGCGAGAAGCATATTTATGGAGGATCTCTTCAAGGCATTGAATCTGTTCTTAAATAGAATTTGAGTTTTGTTATGAACAATGTTAAACACATTATTTAGTAACTTGTTGGCGCCTTGTACGTCGAGGTTTTCTTGTACGTGTGAAAGCTAGGTAAGGCTTCATGTTGCATATATAGAAGTGCAATATGAGTCTCCACTGGATTAACTGGAACTGATTTGGTCATTTGAGAAGCTCAAATTGGATCTGAATGTAAAGGAACTACAACTCTAGAAAATGTGGCGTCTAGTGACAGAGGAAGATGCGTTTGATTATTTGCTGCTAAGGCAACAATGAAAACTTTTCGTTAGTGGTTGGTTGATGACCTCTTGGCAAATGTATTGATAATGTCGAAGGAAAAAATAAGATCGTCTCAATAAGGATTTTAATTTTACAAGAATATTATGTGCAATTGCAAATAATTAAGAAGGGGGTTGTTCGAAAAGTGGTTCTAAGACGACAAATTATAATATTAAATTCAAGGCAAGAAAAGCGATTAGGTATTTATTTTCGAATCCTTTTATTTTAACCTGTTGATGAACTGTGTGTCTAGTGAGTTTAAATTAAGTTAGTATCTCATTGCGAATTAACATAATCACTACACTCAAATCCTTGGTGTGTATCACACTACTTTATACAATAACCTCGTAATTCCTTAGGTCAATTCAAAGCTAAATTAGGTTTCCTAAGCGCGTTAGTTCATATGCAACAACTTCTAATTACTCATCTCTAGTTAATTCCAAAGTTTAATAAATTGCCTAGTTCATATAATTAGACTAACAATAAAAAATCCATAATTATCTTGATCGATTCCTACGCCCGTAAATGACAAAAATCATTTAAAAAAAGAACAATTTAAATAAGATAATAACATTAAAAGTACTCAATAAATCTGATACAAACATATGATCTAACAAAGAAGAAATAAGGTTCATCTTAAAAGACCTAATCTAGAGAAACATAGCTACTCATTGGTAGATTAAAAAACACCATGAGTGCAGAAGTCTTCATCATCAAAATCCATGGAATGATTTATCTTCAACGACTATAATGTGCTTCAAAACCACCCCTTGAATGTCCTTAGCCGTCACTTTCTCTTTAAAAATCAGAACCCGAAGAAGTGACCAAAATTAGCTTTAGATAAAAAATTGTGTGTAAGCCAAAAAGCATGCCATTGCGCCGCGACAATTCAGCATCACGCTGTGATGCATCGCAGGCGCAAGAGTTATAAATGAAAATCCTTCATTTTCTTCCCTTTTTTCTTTACAAATTCCACTAAGTCTTTGTTTCTTCCTTGCATTTACTTTTTGCTCAATTCTTCACATTTTTACATGGTTTTTGATCATTATTATTCTAAATTCATCAGAATTTTCTTCATAAAACCATGTAATGACGACTATCATCATGGATCTGGTAGCCTTGGATCTAGTCATTTTAGTTGAAGATGAAAACTAGTGATCTGAATATCTTGAAGAAATGATACTGAAGTTGTGTTAAGTCAAACCTAAATACGATTGATCTTCACGTTCAATTATGATTACTTGCTCCAGTGATCAGAAAGAGTTACAAAATGCAAAAGTAAAATAACGAATGTGATTTATGGAAGTCGTAGGAATCAAGAGTTTATTCGCACATATGTTGAATGCTAAATATGACTTAATTTTGATCATCTTTCTTGGCATTTTTCAACTCTTTAATTTTGTTTCAATCAAACTATTTCATGAAATTGTGTGAATCTTCAATCTAATTGCATATAGCTTTGGTTTTACTTATTTGTGTGCTATTGTGTAGGAATTAGGTTTGATCATAGTGAAAAAGACACAAAAGAATGGACAAGAAAGCCAAAGAAAATATGTTAATGTCAGGGGTCGCTGTGGGAGCTGCCAGTGAAAGGAAGGTGAACTTGCAGTGCGAGCACAAAGATGAATTGAAAGCGGGTCAGGAAAAATTATGGCAATAGCTTTTGGCCTCAGTGGACATAGTCCGAGGACTGGGCGAGATAGCTCGCAGTGCGAGCTCAAAAATTTCATAGGGGCAATTTAACTGTTTAGAGGCACTTGAAGTGCCTAAAAAGGGAGCTTGATGTGCGAGCTAGTGCAGAATTGGAAAGATATTTATGTACTTTATTTACTTTTTGATATACATTATTTTGTATTCTTAGAAACTATTAGAAAAAATATTTCCCTTGAGTACAAAAAACCTAAGTTCTTCATTTCTTCATCAAGAAGTGACTTTTATCAAATAAAAGTTGTATTCGCATCCATTATCGATTCTTCATCGTGGATGCACATTCATATTATATCATTCCTTGTGAAGTAAGATACCATAATGATGGGTAGCTAAATCCTTTATATCAAGGGTAGATGTAGTCTTCCTTGATCTTTGTTCTTTATGATATACATTTGTTTTGAATCATTCTAGACATAGATTGTGTAAAACTTTATCTAAGATATGCATCTATAATGAACAAACTCTAGACATAGATTTGTGAGTTGATATTTTCTTTGTATCAATCTTAAAGATTATTGTATTGGTTGTTAGCATGAGACGTCATCTAGTGATGAATACAATAATACTCACGAAACCACTTTAGACATAAATAGTATTGAGAGGGTACGTGATTATATTAATTGGAAACAAATTTCCATGCTTGATTAAGAGAATATATGCAAGTTAGGTTGATGAAATCTATTCGTGATATGTCTTGTTAAACAAACATCTTTCTAGAATTTACTCTTTGCTACTAAAATTTGTGACAACTTATGATACCAAATAAAACATCTTTGAAAACCCTACTTAAAACTGTTTGAACTATAAAATGGCAAGTGATATCAGAACAATCCCTGTGGAGACGATAAAACAATTTCACCACCTTATATGCTTTCAACAACAGGCAGCGCCATTGTTTCATCTTGGAACCAGGAATAAGAAGTTTGAACAGAGGTGACGGTGGATCGCATCCTATGATATGCTGAAGTGGGAGTACCTGCAAGATTAACACTTCAATGCTCAAGTTAGTATAGAAGAAAAAGAGTGAAATGAAATTGCATTTGAAGCTGCTTACCTAAATTTGGCGCCAAATATATATGTGAAAATATTGAACTAACTATTTATTCACTGTTCTTTGTGGATAACCGTTGGATGCGTTTTATGGTTGAGATCTTTTGTGATTGTAGAAATAAATATCTTTACTTATTGGGAATATTCTTGATGGAACGGGACCTTATTAGATTGCAGGCTGAGACAACATGGTAAGCTTAACTCGTTCGAGGTCTTTCTGGTCGGCACAAAATAATTAGCTATATCGATATTATTACTTTCCTAAAGAATAATTAATGAATTTAATTATCTTCATTTTGTAAAGAATAGAAAAAATTAAGTGGAAGCATGTTATACATAGTAAGAAATACAAAGTTCATTAGGGAAGTACTCCCTCTAGTCTTTCATAATGTCGAATCACCACATATTCATCCAAAATGGTAAGAATTTAGGTATATGGTCCCCATTTTTGTATATCAAAATTGCCAATGTTGTACTATCATTCACACTTAAATACCAATAATTAGTCGATGTGAGATTAACCACTCACACTTGAACTTAACAAACTTTCTTCCAAGTGTGAATCGTTTACATCATACATTTGCATTGTTGTTACAATCAATGGAACCTGCCTCTTGATTATACTGTTAGGAATTCTTACGATACACGAATTCAAAACAATACACTCCATCCAAAGTATCTCTTTTATATTTTTGATTGATGCCTCCTTTATATATTAAACATTAAATTCACTCTTAGTTGACATTAATCTACCTTTCACACCTAAATACCAAAAATATATTTTTCAAGTGTGAATATTCCATATCATTATACTTGATCTAAACAATAGTGTTGTGAATCGATGTCGTCAAGAACATAATAAAATATGAGAAAGATTGTGTTTCTTGAACAAATACAAGAAACCCTGTTAGGTATTCCGAAAGAAAGATAGAAGATGGAAGAAGAAGGAATAAGATTGGTTGAAACTGGTTTACTATTCACTTACTCAATAAGGGTTTAAAGATTACATGTAAATAAAAGCAATTAACCTCTCTCAACAACCTGAGAGAACTAGTGTATTTATAGACTACTAAGCTAAATTAGGCTACAAGCTACCTTAACAATTGCGTTTACAAGCAAGGCCCAATTCAACATGCTAACAACCCTAGAATTTCGACTACTGCATGTTTGAGCATACATCGACTACAACATGCAAGATCAGCATGTGAACAGACTTCAACTACATGCTAAACCTTTGTCGAGCCATGAAGTTATCCCTGTCAAGACTAGAGTTCAAACCAAATACCACCAGTCTCCACCTTGGAACAAACTCTACATAAACAATGGAACAAACTAGATTTCATCATGCAACTTTATCAATTGCATACAGGGGAAAAAGTTGTTACTTGCCAATTTCTTGGTGATCATATCAGCAACATTGTCATCAATTGAAACCTTTAGCACTTGGACTTCTCCACAATTGATTATCTCTCTGATGAAGTGCAGCCTTACATCGATATGCTTGGTTCGCTCATGATAGGTTGAATTCTTCGACAGATGTATTGCACTTTGACTATCACATTTAACATTGATAACTTGACCTTGAAGTTTCATCTCCTTAGCAAAACTTTTAAGCCATAATGCTTCTTTCATGGTTTCATTGATGGTAATATATTCTGCTTCGGTGGTTGATAAGGCAATAACTTTCTGAAGTGTTGCTTTCAAATGATTGTTGTGCCAAACATAATGAACACATATCCAAAAATAGATTTTTTGGAATCCATACAACCAGCATGATCAGAGTCAACAAATCCTTCAATTTAGACGTTGTTATTATCACCACATGCTCCACCATAAATCTGAACTCTGCTGAGAGACCCATTTATGTACCTTAGAATCCACTTCAATGCTTTCTAGTGCGACTTCCCAAGATTGGTCATATACCTGATTACAAGGCTCACTCTGTACATTATGTTTGGTCTCGTACAAACCATAACATACATCAAAGAACCTATTATACTAGTATATGTAATGCTATTCATATAGGCTCTTTCAACTCCAGTACTAGGACTTTGAGTCGTACTTATCTTGTATTGAGGATTTGTCGGTGTTAGAACAGGCTTTGAATTCAACATACCAAACTTGTCAAGAATCTTATTCAGGTATGTCTCTTAAGATAAGCATAATCTCAATTGTTTTCTATCTCTCCAAATGTCAATCCCAAGAATTCTAGAGGTATCTCCCAAATCCTTCATGTCAAACTCCTTATTAAGTTCAGCCTTCACCTTTATAACATCTTCGAAACTGTTTCTTTTTATGAGGAGGTCATCCATATAAAGCAACAAGATAACAAGTGACTTTCCAAGTCAAAATTTAAAGTAAACACAATGGTCAAACTAGCTCCTAGTGAAACCTAGTGTGCCATAAACTTGTCGAATCTCATATTCCATTGTCAAGGAGATTATTTCAGGCCATACAAAGACCTATTTAGTTTGCACACATAATCTTCCTTTTCCTTTTGTGCATACCCTTCAAGTTGGCTCATCTGGATTGTTTCATCTATATGACCATACAAGAAGTTTGTCTTCACATCCATCTGTTCAAGTTCTAGGTCAAACTTTGCCACCACGGCTAACAACATTCCAATGGATCTATGCTTTACAATAGGTGAGAACACGTTGTTGAAGTTGACACATTCTTTCTGAGTGAAACCCCTAGCAACCAACCTTGTCTTAAATCGCTTCGACATGACTCCTTTGATTCCTTCATTAACCTTGAAAATCCACTTACAGCTGACTAACCTAGACCCTGCAGATTTCTCGATCAGATCCCAAGTGTTGTTATCATGAAGAGATTTCATCTCATCATCTATGGCTTTCAACCATTCAGTCTTATTTTGACTCCTCGCATCTTCCTTGTAATCTCCAGGTTCTTCATCCAGAACCTCACTTGAAGTGACCAAGGCATAAGTTATAAGATCTGCATAACCAAGTCTCTGAGGTGGCTTGATGACTCTTATAGACATGTCTCTTTCCAGCATATAGTCATTATCAATCTCCTCATCTTCATCAGCAACTTGTGCTTGCTCTTCAACTTCATCTGGTTTATGCAATTCAGCATCACTATGCTCCATCTCAACGTGAATCTCTTCCGGTTCCAGCTCTTCTTCAAAGATCTTGGTACTTCAACCAACGCTAAATTTTCTTAAAATCCATCTCAGCTTCATTGAAAACTACATATCGACTTCTAATACACCTCCTGTGACCTAGATCTATCCACCATAACCTATAAGCTTTGACTCCTTTAGGGGTACCCAAGAAACATACATCTCAGAGCTCTAGGTGCGACCTTGTCTTGCCTAATTTGAGCCTAGGATAAACAGCCAAATACTCTAAGTCTGTCGAGATTAGTTGGATATCTCAACCAGACTTCTTCAGGTCTCTTCATTCCCAAGGCTATCGAGGGACACCTATTATCAAGTATGATGCAGTCAAAACAACTTCTGCCCAAAATACCTTCTTCAATCCTGCCCTAACCAACATGCGCCTCACTTTTTCCAGAATGGTTCGATTAAACATTCATCCAAACCATTTTGTTGGGGGTTCTTGCATTAGTTATGTATCTTGTAATATCAGATGCAACATAATAGCTGTCAAAAACCTCATTGCAAAATTCAAGACCATTATCGATCCTCAACCTCTTGACCTTCCTGCTAGTTTGGTTTTTGACCAGAGTCTTCTTCCAAATTTTGAAATTTTCAAAAGTTTCATCCTTAATCTTCTAGATAAATACCCATAACTTTCTGGAATAATCATTAACTATGGATAGGAAATACTTTGCGCCTGAGAGTGAAGCATTCCTTGCAGGCCCCCAAAAATCAGCATGAATATAATCAAGGGATCCATGTGTTCTTTATTTACCTTTATTAAACTTCACCCTACAGGATTTACCAAATACACAAGGCTCACAAAACTCCAGTTTTTCGACCTTGTCATCACACAACATATTTTGTTTCGACAATTCGACCAGGCCTCTTTCACTGACATGGCCAAGTCTTTTGTGTCATAGCCTAGTCTTTAACACTGTTTTTGTGGATGCCACATCTGATGAACCACTTACAACCTTAGCCTCAAGGGTATATAAGCCTTGTCTCTTCAAGCCTTTCAAGACTTCCTTTGACTCCTTCATTATCCTTAGGATACTTTGCTCTCCTTTAAAAACATATCCTTTCTTGTCGAATTCACCAAGAGAAATCAAATTATTCTTAAGACTAGGTACATACCTGATATCAGTTACTAGCCTTATTGACTCATTATGAAGCTTGAATCTGACATATCCAATTCCTGCAATCTTGCAGACTTTATTGTTTCCCAACAACATTGATCCACCATCTTGATCACATAATTCCTCAAACATTTCCTTGTTTGGAGTCATGTGTCAAGTACAAATTGAATCCATAATACACTCCTTGCTAGAGTCAATGCTTGAAACCACCAGGACATTAGATGATTCATAATCATCTTGCACAATGGTTGCATTACTATTATCCTTTCCACCATGATTATTCGCTCGATCAGGGTACACCTTTCTTGTATGACCCTTCTTCTTACAATGATAACACCTAATTGCAAGAGTATTACCACCATAAGAATTCTATGAAACTTTACCCTTCTTCTTCTTCTTAAACCTACCATATTTCTTCAAGAATTCCCCTTAACAGAAAAACTTTCAGCAACAGAAGATGGTTTATGCTCATTTCTTTCATTCAGGTCCTTAGAGTACAAGGCTAATTGAACTTCTTCAAAGGTCAACGAATATCTTCCATACAAGAGAGTTTCTTTGAAATGAGCATGAGACTTAGGTAAAGCACACAAAAACAAAAACAATGCTTGATATTTATAATCAATCTTGACCTCGATATTTTTAAGATCAATAATCAACTTGCTGAACATATCTAGCTACTCAGCCAAGACTTTGTCTTCGGCCATCTTGAATGAATACAAGGCTTTCTTTAGGTAAAGGCGATTGACCAAAGATTTCGCATGTACAGACCTTTGTGTTTCTTCCACACACCCGTCGTAATTTTCTCCTTTGAAACAAGTCGGAGAATCTTATCACCAAGGCTCAATATGATGGCATTGTGGGCTTTCTTGATCATCATTGTCTTCTCCTTCTTCTTTAAGGCAGCATCTATCTTCTCCGATTCTTTCAACGCTTCCAACAAATCCTGTTGAACCAGTAGGGCTTGCATCTTCAAGCGCCACAAACCAAAATCATTCACACCAGTAAATTTCTCAATCTCATACTTTGTTGATGACATCGTCTTCTTCATGGTCACTACACCGGTTTGTTGTGAATCTATGTCGTCAAGAACAGAATAAAAAATGAGAAAGATTGAGTTTTTTGAACAAATACAAAAAATCCTATTAGGTTTTACGAAAGAAAGAGAGAAGAAGGAAGAAGAAGGAACATGATTGGTTAAAACTGATTTACTATTCACTTACTCAATAAGAGTTTAAAGATTATAAGTGAATAATAACAATTAACCTCTCTCAACAACCTGAGAGAACTAGTCTATTTATAGACTACTAAACTAACTTAGACTACAATCTAACTTGACAATTGAGCTAATAAGCAAGACACAATTCGACATGCTAAAAACCCTAACATTTCGACTAATGCTAAAAACCCTAACATTTCGACTAATGCATGCTTGAGCATACTTCGACTACAGCATGCAGGATCAGCGTATGAACATACTTCGACTACATGCTAAACTTTTGTCGAACCATAAAACTATCCATGTCGAGACTAGAATTCGATCCAAATACTACAAATAAAATCTAACTACTACTCACGTCACCATATCAAACTATACCCTAATACCATTTATTGAAAAGTTCAAGAAAATACCATGAACAACAATCGATTTAACAACCCAAAACACCAAAAAGTTGAAGACCACACTTTCTCTCAAAACTTTAAAATATTAAATATATGAATAATTTATTTTATAGATAATATTTAATTCATCAATAATCAATGTCAAATTAATTGTTAACACGAGAAAATCGACATAAGATACCATATACAAAACTACAGTTCTTTCGTAGTATTTTCTTCGGTGTAGAGTGTTGCACCCTAAAATTTGCTCAACCTTATTCCTTGGATTTATGTTTCATCATCATTAGCATTTGCATGTAGAGTTATGTACATAGACTAACCATCTGCATAGCATAAGCATAGCAAGTCATTCACCAGGGGACCAATCATTATTTTCATCTCTAGAGGCCTAGCAAGAGGTTATTATCCCAATTCAATCTCATTCAAGTCATCAGGAAAGAATTTGAAAGCAAAGAGTTCAGCAGATCAAGCCTTGAGTCTATCTCCTAGCTGAGGGTATCTGAGGATCAACAAGAGGGTTATGAGCTGTGGATTGAAGGCATGGAGAGTATCTAGACATCTTGAGAGACTTATAAAGTCATTTGGAGAAGAAAACAAGTCATTGATGAAAGCACAAGAGCTATAGTTGAAGACAGTCAACTAGGGTTTCATCTGGGTCAACCCTAGGTCAACCCTAGGTCAATTGACTGACTTAAAAGGGCATTCAAGGTTATTGGAGAGATGTGGGGATCAATATTGAACATATGAAGAAGGATATGGAGATATGACAAGGAGAATTCAAGAGAAATCAAGGAGAAGAGGAGTTACTAAATTAGGGTTTCTCTGTAAAATCCCCTAGTTTAGGTCAAATTTCCAAGCAAGATAAGTCAAAATGCTAGCTTCAAATGGCTTCTTGGCCAACATGAAACTTGTAGAGGATCTCAAGACCTTTAATTTGAGTGGTGGAAGACCTCAAGTAGATTTATAGAACTCAAGTTATGGTCCTTACAAGTTACAGGTCATCTGGGGTGTCTGAACTTTTGTCTGTGAAAGTGACTTGACTTCCAAGCTAGTTTTACCCCTCAAGGAGATTTCAAATGAATTCTTGGTCAACATAAGAATTGTTCCTCATTGTCTTAGCTTTCTAGAATGGTATGGCATGCCTTCATATGATGTGGAGAACTCAACTTATGGTCTTGACAAGCAAAGGGTATTTTGGGCATTTGTGAATTACAGGTCATTTTAACCTATACCCAAAACTCATACAAGGAGGCCTCAAATGGAAAAACTTACAACATCAAACTTGCTCCAAATGGGATTTTAAGTCTAGAAAGAAGGTCACAAGTTATTGGAGAAGCCCATAGCATGGAGTTGCATGATAGGTCAAAATATGAACTAAAAAGGCTTATAAAGTGAATAATTTCAAGTTGGAAAATGGTTTGGGAGATTTACAAGTCCAAATGGAGACTTCCAATATATGATTTTGAATGGAAAAACAATTCTAAGAACAATGGTTCACCCACTTTTTTGAGTTTAGAAGGAAAAAATGAAGTTATCCATGGTTGCTTATCATTTAAGAAACATAATCAAAAATGGATCAAAATTTGAAAACAAGGGAATGTGCAAGATGGATCTAGAATGTTCATTTGGGGTCTATATATTCATGAAAGGAGAATTTGGCAAGGGTTGGCCTCATTTGCACCAAGAATTTCACAAGATTTCTCACACTTTTTCATAAAAGTTTCATTCCAAATATCTCAAATTCTTTATCAATCTTCATCATAATCAATTCAATTTCATTCCATCATCATCATAGATCATAATTGAAGCAAGTTTCTGGTAGTTATCATCCATTTTCGAGTGCTTTTCTCAAGATCATCAAAATCACAAGTTCAAGTGGATTGCATGATTCAAGCAAGGAACCTCCAAGTTTGTGCATACAGAATCAAGTTCCTCAAGGATTGATCAAGATTCAACACTTAAAAGCCTCAGATCTTCCATCTCCATAGCTGTTTGCAAGATTTTGCACAAGGTAAGTTTTCAATCACACAGCTCGATTCAGTTAGTTAGGCATGATTTTGTTAGTGTAAAATTGATCTAGGTGGTTAGGAGATTAGTTTAGATGAATTTGGAGTGATTTGGAGTCCATTGTTAGCAGGTACCATAAACTGTTTGGATCAATATCTCTTATGTTAATGCACTAGAATGTTAGTTGGATTGATCAGGTTAATCACCATGATGTATAGAGCAGTTTAGGATAGGTTTGAGAGAGAATTATCTTGGTGCATCTCAGAGTAATCTCATGATAACCAGAGTTTGATGCGCGCGGGTTTGGTGTTGTGGTGAGTTTCAAATTGATCTAAGGCCATAGGATTATAGAGGAGGAAATTCTGAGCAGATTTCATGTTTACATCATGAGGATTCATTGCGTGTGGAGTGA